>JARHVA010007893.1:0-545000 GCA_037957365.1 Torreya grandis
TCTAACAACTCATCATCATAAATTATGAGTTCAACATGGGGTTCACTACTTACCTCTTCAAAGAGTGGCATTTGATATTCTTGGGATGACTCCAAGAGAGATGAGATATATGTTGGTATCTCCTTGGTCCAACTATTTATCTTTGGTAGTCATGTCTTCCTCCTTTTTCATATTGTATTGGATGGGTTTATAAGATGGAAATGACCTAGATTATTGAGGAAGGAGGGACGGGGATTGAATATTTTGATTAGTTACATGATGTAGTTCCAAGATGGAAAATATAGAGGCTCTTTTTTTACCCCTACTTATTTTAGTTCTCCTCCTATTTCCTTTTCTTCAACTCTAACTTTTTGATTTGCTTCAGTATATTCTCCTAGAATAGCTTCTATTTAAGGTATTTAGGTGGTTTCATGAAGATAAGGAACATAATAATATTATTGAGGAGGGATAGGAGAGGGTTTTCATAGTTTTAATATTTTTCTTTAACTTGGGCTCTCAAGTATAGATCTGTCTGACTCTACCTACTCCATGACTTCACCACTTGTTTCTAGATTGGAACCTTGAAGGAACTATTAAGGGTTTTTTTAAGGAAGGATGGAGTCTTGGATCTTAATAACAATCTATTATACAAAAATCTCCTTCTTCATTTGAGAGCTTTCTTGGATAGATTTACAAGAAGGAAAAGTCTGAGAAAAATATGAACTTGGAATATTCAAATGGTAACATGGAATGGTCTCTTGGGGAGGAATGGGGAGCACATGATAATTCTAAGGTGGTATATATAAAGTCACATAATATTGATGAGGTTGAACCTATCACTTTTATAGGCCTTTTATCTCATACTCAATGTTTTGGATGTAACTACTTACATCCATCATCTCACTTATGAGATTATTCTAATTTGCTCTCTCAATAGGTTCCCATTATTATTTCACCTTATATAATGACTCTATCACATGATGGATTTGATGAGTAGGGACACATTAGCCATATTATTTCTATGAGCAAAATTCTAGATCATGCTTGTCAAATCTCACTAAAGTCTTCTTAAGTGATCATATGGATGACTCATGATAGGGTTGGTAAGGGGAAATAATATGATGGTGAAGGTAAGAGTCATGCCCTTGATAATATGGATCATGAGAGTGATATTGTAATTGCTAATAAGGAGGTGGATAATAGTTATATTCAACATATATGTTCATATTGTCCTCATATGCCAAATGAGATGTAAGAAATGACTAAAATATTTAATGAGGCATACCTAGTCTGCTCATAACTAGAAGCTTTAATTTAGAGTCACCTTTGATGCTAAGTGTTTGCTTCCAAAATTTGATTAGAGGAAAAACACACCAAGATCCTTCCACTCTTTTGGACCTTTGTCCCACCAGGCATGCCAAAACTATTATAGATCTAGATTGCACCCTAGCTAGGCAAGGGACTATTCAGGTCCTTTTACCAAATCTATTTCAACATGAAACTAACACTAGGATATGGGTATCCTATAATGGGGTCAGATATCTAGGATTTTGAATGAGGATAGCTCCTTAGAAGCATCATTTTAGCTCATTTCTACTACTAAAACCTATTAATGACCAGGGAAAAGGAGAGAGAGAGAGATAACTTGAAAGGTAAATCTAAGATAACAATGGTGATACACCTAATGATGGTTAATCCACTTTATTTGACTCTTAAAACAATAATAAAACAAGTAAAATACTAGATATAGGATTCCAAATATCTATCATACATCAGTGTTTCATCAAATGGTCACAAACTAAGGGAAGTGATGGAGAGGTCTAATGTAAAACAATAACCAGTCAAAGTATCCACATGCAAGATCTAATAAAAAGATATAGAACACTAAACATGACCAGCATAATAATATTAACTAGTAACTAGGTGATATCAAGCCCTGACAAGGGAGAAAATCTCTACCACATATGCAAATCAATTGATATGAACATAATAGATAAGCATAATGAAATCTAAAATATAGTCTTCTATTCATTTTAAGAGGTTATAAGATCCATCTTGGTAGAGTTTATTCATGCCTAAGAGAGGGAATAGAGGGATCATTTTTCAAGCTCAAAATCCTCTACATATAGTGTGTGTGTGTGTGTGTGTGAGAGAGAGAGAGAGAGAGAGAGAGAGAGAGAGATGTGGGAACATTGCATAGGAGAGTGGAAAAAGGATCTTAGTGATTAAGGAATGTGGTGAAAGTTCATTGGTTCCTTTCTATATGCATGTCTTCTTCCAACTAACTAGCATTTTATTGATCCAATAACCTTCGAGGTCCTTTCATTGGATGAGAGATACCACTAGAGGATAAGGGTTTATTTTTCATGATGTCAAAGTTTGTTTTATTGAAATCAATGCCCTTAACTATTTTTCCAACTATTATTTCACCACCTTCAGACCCTAGTCTCACTCGACTTGATTATGAGGATCAAATCTTCAAATATTGAAAGTGATAGTTCCATGCCATGAATGGTATTAAGTACCTATTTTGTCAAGTATTGATCCACATTGACAAATGAGACCATTTACAATAATCATATATGTACTCTATCTCCATATCTAGATCATAGGTCCATTTGTAGAAGGAAAACCAATCTAAGATTATTGGTTTTCCTGTAGTCATATATTAATGACACTCTAGTTCATGTATGTTCCTATTTTTTTAACAAGCTACTAACCTTTGATCTACATTAGGTATAAAAGACTTTTTATATCTCCAAGGAACTCTGTTGGTAATGCTCAGACATTTTGGTTCAACCTTGATCCTATCTGAACCTAGCTCCTTTATATTTTATTTTCTTAGGTTAAAAATCTACCCCTTTGACCTTTGTTAAAAGTCATGAGTTTGACCTTGTTTAATTGGTTATCAAAAAATAACTTGAATCATTAACATTATAATTCATCTCACTCCATTGATCTACCTAATATGAATGAACATAATTCATATATCCTCTATCAAGACTCACTTACTTGTGCCACTTATCACTTACACATGTGCATTCAAGGTTTTTTAACCTATTTGACCCTTGCTCACTATTTATCTTGTCTTACATGACTAAATGTGTTCCATCGATCTTATGTCAGTTTAAACATGCTCATGACACTTTTCAATCATGCATTGATCTCAAGATCCTATCGTTAGTCTACTACTTTATGTGCTTATGCCACATGGTGGATTCTTTAGTACATTGACCTTTTGATTTTCTTGTGTTTAATTGATCTTAATCCATGATTAAACATGATAAATTGATTTGCCTAGGAATATTAACCTATCATTCACCACTCACCATTAGATCCTCTATATGACTGAATGTTGATCATTGATTTTTAATTGGTTGTCAAAAAATAACTTGAATCATTGACATTTTGATTCATCTCACTCCATTGATCTACTTGATATGAATGAACATAATTCATATATCCTCTATCAATACTCACTTACTTGTGCCACTTATCACTTACACTTGTGTATTCAAGGTTTTCTAACCTATTTAACCCTTTCGCACTATTGATCTTGACTTACATGACTAAATGTGTTCCATAGATCTTATGTTAGTTTGAACATGCTCATAACACTTTCCAATCATGCATTGATCTCAAGATCCTAGCGTCAATCTCCTACTTTATGTGTTTATGCCACATGGTGGCTTCTGAAGTACATTGACCTTTTGATTTGCTTGTGTTCCATTGATCTTAATCCATGATTAAACATGATAAATTTATTTTCCTAGGACTATTAACATATCATTCACCACTCACCATTAGATCCTCTATATGATTGAATGATAAATAGCTATTCCATAGGTTTTAAATTTGATGTCTATGTACTTGTCAATATATGTCCACAAGAATTTCAATGATGTTTTCATGATCATAAGTCTTTGGACCCAAATGGATGACTATTGAGTTTAATTTTGAAATTTACATAAACATCTCCATCTAATTCCAATGCATTTTCCCTGTAATAAAGAATTCTGTAAACTTTGTGTTTCAGACCTTTTCCCATGGACCTTTTGTCTTTGGATTTTATGTCCTTAGGAAAATTATTGAGAGCTTTTCTCCTGAAATAATTATATCTGTAGAAACTTTATGTTAGATAAAATGTCAAATAAATTACTTCAAGCTTTTGATAAGGACCTTTTGTTTTAGACATTTTATCCAACTGAAATGTGTCTTCAAAAAGATTGTCTCAGACATTTTTTTTTGAATGAAATATATCTTGAGGGAAATTGTCTTAGACAATTTTCCTAAAATATTTGTCCTTTGTATTTTTACCTTAAAGATAATTTTGTTGAAATAATTCTACGTTGTAGCTTTTGTCAAAAATTTTATTGTAGATATTTTTTCCAAAGGAAATATGCCTTTAACATTTTTCCTAAACACTTTCCCTAAATAATTTGTCTTTAGACTTTTTTATGGATAATTTATCTAAAAAAATTCATGACACTTAGCCAAATACCTAGAATAATTTCTCTAAAATAAATCATGCCTTTATAACTTATGCTTGTAGATGATTTCCTTTGGGTTTTTTTCAAAGACATTTTATAATGGATTTTTTACTGATGTAAATGTCTTTAGGCTTTTTTATTTATCATGGAAAGCCTCAATTATTTTCTAAGGCATATACAAAAATTGTTCCCTGACCTTGAATCTATATTGACACCATGAAAAGCTAATTCCAAACTATTTATTACAATCTTAACCCATTTTTTAAGCCCTTTGATCAACTATTTCATCAAGAATTTTGATCATCCTATCTATCTAGGAAAAATTATGGTATGTGGGCCAAAATGGCCAATAATATCACTTGATTTAGACCTTAGGTATGCTTATATAATAACATCATACCTTGGCTTTTATTCTTCATTTGATCTCCTAGTATCTCTTCTCTGATCTTTGATCTTCCTCATTTGAACTATCTGTAGTCATTTTTTTATTTCTTCTCCACTTGTTTTAATTATCTAGCTTGTCTAACTTGCTATCTTCTAAAAAATTTTCAATCTCACTCTTAGTCTTCATATAGATCATATGTCTCTAATAAATTATTTGTTTCTCTATAACCCTGAATATTTTTTGTAATACCAAGAATTCAATAATTCACCATATTTGCCTTCTCTTTGACATAAAAACTTGTACCAACTAATTTGGACCTCTCTTTACTCTCTAAAAATAATATACATGGATTTTACTCATAAGAAGACTACTTTTCCTTGTAGACCTCTAAACATACAAACCTCCTATGTATCATAATATTTAAGGCTTCCAAATAAACTAAGACCAATTTTGAATACCCATTATCTTTCTCCTTATTCACATCAACTTTCATATTCTAACTCCTCAGTCTCCCCTTTTTTAGACACTCTCTTTTACCAATTAGGCCTCCTTTAGTATCACTATTCAGAGATAATATTAACAAGTTAGGATAAACCACAACACTTCCAAACAAATAATTCATATTTAAAATTATATTTTATCATATTTATTATTTATGCAACATTTCTTATCACAACTCTCAAGATAAACCATTGAACCTAACACCTCTTCTATATTTTAGGTCTCTTCTTAACCTAATAAAACACACAAATCTTAAATACCATATTGTACAGTATGTACCAAGTTAAAACCATCATAATAAATAATACAATAATTTTGGATTGTTTATAGGCTTTGAATTTCACAACAAACACTCACAAATCTTCTTTTATTCATTGATTCCTTGCTCATGCAATAAACAAAACATAAAATTAACAAAGGTAGATTTATTTTAAATCATGGAATTTATTTCTATCTAAATATATCCTCTTATATTCAATTAATATCTCTTATTCTCCTCATTGATACTCTAACATGCACTTTATATCCGTACTTTACATGTTAAACATGTAATAACCATCTTTTCTTGCCACCTCCATGCAAGGGGTAGTTACAACATTATTATTTATTTAAATTTCATAATATTTAGAAATTTTACATTAAATTAACTTAATACACCATATTATGACCCTATATTATCTTTTACAAACATTATCTGACCTTTACACTTTACACTAGACTCAAATTTTCATTCTAATCCTACGTCTAGAATTCGAATTTGAGATTTGGTGGCAAAAACTATACTAGATATAAAAACACAAATTCAAGGATACATAATGACTCTAATTCCATATATGGGTCCTAAAAACATCTATAAGGCCCATTAGAAACCAAAAATGATCACAATTCACTCAATGCCATATTTATAAGCTTTGTTCTCTAGTGATGCTCTACATCAAATGAGTGTAACACTTAATAATAATGACTATAATAAATTTGAGAAAGAAAATAAAGTGGAATTTTTTTCTTAAACTAGTGATAAAGGAATGATCTATAATTATTATATGACAATATCTAAGTTTCATGATACTGAGGATGATAATGAATATGTTGAAAAGTAGAAAAGAACTAATAAATCAATCCTAAAATATGTTCTAGTTAGTAATACACACCCTACTACAAATAGATAATATGTTTGGGAGGACACATTACTCTATTAATATCGAAATAAACTTTATTATTTAGATATGTATGGTACAAGTCATACATATGAATAAAAAAATTATGAGACTATTGGCTAGCATAAACACATTTAAAATAAAAAAAATCATAAAAAAAGACCTATGCATGAAATCATTTACTAGTTACATGATGAATTATGTTATTTATCATACACATGGTGGATTATATATACATTTTATATGCACATTATTTTCATGGTCTAATGAATGGGATGTAGGTCATATGTATTATATATGACAAATAGACATATAGATGTAGGACATTCCTAATACTCAAAGGTTACCTTTCTACGTTGGAGGCATGATTAAACTAGGGGTATCTTGATACATTATACATGTTATATATGATAATTCCATTTATAATATTGAGATACTTATATTAATTATATATGTCTTACTCTTGTGTATACTCGTTGGGATCCTATAATTAATGGATATTATATTTTACCATGTGTCAAAATAACATGTATTGAATATGTATACTAACTTTGAATTTTTCATATAGGTTTGATGTTGATGATTATTACATGATGTGATCATTGATTATGTATTATAGTGTGTGACTATTGATGTACATGACATTGCATGTTATATTTTTTGTTCTATGAATGAAAATTTATGACCATGAGATTATGTGTTGAATCAAGTGCCATCTTATGTGATTATATGAGTGCATCAACTATGTATTTTCATGTCATGCATTATTTATTTTGAGTATCCTCTAATTTTTATCATGGCCATGTTATATATGTCATTAAATTAGATTAATGTATTGAGTATTTTTGTCCATAATTACCACGAAATTATTTTCATATGTGAGTGATTATATGAATTTTTACTATGTATGTGGTGCTTTTATTTCAATCATGCATTTTTATATTATGTGTGATTCCATTATTTCTATTGTGCATATTGTATGCATGGGATAGGATGAATTAAAACTATTTTTTTTTCAAATAGAATAGGACTTGAATAAGGTCAATCAATAGATATTGTGTATGCTTGGATGAGTAGGTAAGGAAATAGGATATGCATACACCTAGTATATGGTAATATACACTTAAATGTCAAGAGTAAAGGGTTCAAAAGCCTAATATTATGATAGGGGGTATAACTCTCATTAGGGATCAATATAGATAAGTAATTTTAATAGTGAAATTAAATTAAATGATGGGTAAGAGGTACAAGTAAAGTAAAGTATGGGTAAAGTACATTTGAAGTAAATGATAGGTAAGTTATTATAAAGAAGGTAATGAATGATAGTTAACCAAATGGGGGTATATGGAACCTAATATGATAAAGGGTAAACCTAAGAAACTATATATCTATACCAACTTATTTGGTATAAGGAATAACCTAAGAAAGGATAAAAAAATACATCCACAAAGAAATAAATAACATATACTCTAATAAGGAAATAAAGGAAAAATTACAAGGATACAAATATTTATATTTGGGTGTACTCATCAATACTTAAATATCCCCCTTTAACTCAAGTGGACCTCTGAAATATATTTTGCAGGTTGAAAATCTCAAATGGTAAGAATAAAACCTATATATCCTTAGTTAGTAACCTCAAATATATCTCTTATTAAGCTTCAATCACACCAATAGATAAGATCTCCATGCTATGGTTATACATATCTAACTCTCCTAAATAATACTTAGGGTTGGAAATGTGATTGCAAGTAATGTGCATGAATGTGATATATTTTAGGAATGAAATATTCCCCTTACATATATGAGTCAAATACCCATAACTAATCCTAAGCTCTAAGTCCACAATATTGGCTAGGTTTGATATAATTAGAATATGTGGGCTAACATAGTATGGTATCAAATATGCTAATATAGTATGAATGAAAGAAGGCATACTAAAAATTGTAGATCAAAATCCACCTTTTTTATTTTTGAGTAATCAATTTTTTGTCTCATACTTGCTTGGTGAAACTCAACAATTGTGCTTATGGCCTTCCTTTCCTAGTGTTCTTTTTACAATTTTTGCCTAAGTATTAGCTCCCTTATAATTTTCCACATGGAAACCTGATGCTTGTGTAGTATGAAGAAGTCCTCTATTCACCCTTATGTATTGATAACTCAACATGTGGCTACTTAGTGATCATCCAAAGTTTGTTCCTTTTAGTTAGGCCTACACGTAGTGCCATTAGCTGATAGAGTTGGAAGGAGACCCACCTTTCAGTTATAAGGGAGCATGTGGAGACATCAATATGGTGTCATGGTACTTACTCAAGGGAGTTTATTTTTACTAGGATTTTGAGGCATGCCATTAGTCAAAAACATGGGTGAGCCATAGTATGTGATAAAAATGAAGACGATGTGTAACTATCAACATGGCATCATGGTGCTTACTTGAGGGGAATTTATTTTTTATCAGAGTTTGAAGTTACACCATTGGTTGAAATGAATTGATTCTTATATCTAATGGCATAATAGAAGTAGTTATATAAATAAACACATGGCCCAATGATGCTTTTCCTAAACATCAAGGCCATTAGAGGATGATGTGGTCATACTATATCTAGGATATAAAAACCAACTATAATCATGAGTCAGAGTTCTTCCAGTTACAATGGCCTCATCAATGGCATAATGCGGGGGTTTCTAGGTGTCACTCCCATGGCAAGCCACTACACATTTTTATTCAAGACTCTTTCCTTGTAAAAAGGGTTGGTTAGCATTTGGTAATTACTAAAAATTTTGAGAGCAAACATCTTGTAATTATTCTAATATACAAATAGAAATAGTTAGTAGTTTTACATTTAGTGACCTTAATCGGTACCCCTCATGGGTAGGATTGAACCTTTTTTTTGTGCCCTTTAAGTCCTTTTGTATTCTATTCTCCACCTCACAATGAAGAGGATTTGTTATCCTATGTCTCATTGAGTGAAGATTTCTTATTATTTGGTATTTTGCTCTTTACTTCTATAGTTTCAATTATTGTTTACATTATATACTTTAATTCATGTTTTATGCTCTTTTAATAGTCTATGATGTCTAAGGATTTAAGCTATTTTATGAAATCATAAGTTAATGTTTTAAATAATATCAGTGCATTGCCTTAGTCTATTTTGATTTCTTTTTCTCCCTTATCCCTTTTCATCCCCAAATCAAAATGAAGAGTCAGCTTCTAAAATCCTAGAGGTTACTTTATAGACTGCATTTGGTTCCACACCTATAAAGCTTCCCATAAAAGGTTTTTTAGCCTAATGTGAGATTTTTAAGCATCAGTAATTTATTCTTTTATGGCATGCTAGTGGGACCAAAATACTAGTCTATAAGAATAGAAGCCCAATTTTATGAATCAAAGGCCTATTATGAGGTCACAGACAATGAAGAATCCAAATTTACTAATACCATCTCTGAGATCTCTAACTCACCAAAGGACCATGGGATCCAATTATGCTCAACAATAATAACAATTGGCCATCTAAAGGCCATCAAATAACTTCATAGCATGGAATAGTGATAGCCTACTTATTCACCTAATACCCCCAACCACATGGGACCTAATCCTTATGAATACCTTAAAAATACTCCCCAAATTCTTAGGGGAGGATTTCAAGAGCAAAATAGAGCATCTCTAGGATGTCCTCAATGTATGCACTATGCACTATATCATAGAGAAAATGTAGCCCTAATGTTACTAGCCTCCTATTTTAAAGGGCAAGATCTTGATTGGTACCATTCATTACCACCCCATTCCATAACCAATTGGGATGACTTGGGAAATAATTTTTTAGTGAAATTCAATGAGAAGGAAAACTGATCATCCCTCTTATAATAATTGATGACTATCAAGAGGGCCCCATAAGAGGCTATTATAGATTTTAATACTGAATTCCATAAGACTTGGCAAAGGATTCCAATCAACCTCCCATGGGTTTGGCCATTATCTTCTACCTCAAAGCCTTAAAATATAATAAAGCAATCATGATTCAATGCCTTGGAGGACAAACACTCTAAAATACATATGAGCTTGTAGTAAGAGATAAAAATAACATGATAGATGTAGTAAATATTACTCTTCAATCATTATTGTTGATGTTCCCAAAGATATAAATGTTGTCACCAGAAGAAGTCCTGAATACCTCATAGGCACCACCTTTTATGTATATATATCTGCCCACTCTAGGAAGCACATCCACTCAACTCTCATTATCCATGAAGATGAATTACATGAAGAGTATCTTTTAAAGTTTCTATAATAAGATAATTAACCTCAAAAGGTAAAAAGATATGCCTCAAAATCCCCCTTTCTAGAACTACTATGAAAGAAAAAAACCATACAAATAGAACTATACCAGGAGATGCAAAGGCTAAACCACCAAGAGCCAAATCATCAAGTGTTGAACCATCAAATGTGACCTATGAAACAAATGGTTGTGGTTCCTAATCCCTTACATATAGTGTCACCATATGTAATTAAAGAGCTATTCACTGGATAAAAGTAATTTGTAGATGATTATAATTCATGTTGATTCTCATGTAATGATGCACATGGAACTCAAAATTTCCCAAGAGGTTGTTTATAATAAAAAATTAATAAGTAGTACAGATAAGGGAATACACCTAGTTCAACCTATGGATATCAATCCCTAGGGCTAAATCATGCAATTTTAGTGGCATAGATATAAGGGATGTCCATAGAATAATAATAATAAATAACCCTACAACATACACTTTTTTCTAGAATAGAAGGTGAATATGTAGTCTATGCAAGCAAAGTTCTCGTGCATATAACTATGTAAGTCCAATGTGACTATTATAGGTGATCAAAGAAGATATTGGATAAGATCCTAAAGGAAATCATAATTCCCAAATTAAATCTTGAAAATATCCCAATACCCCAACCTCTACCTCTAACATATCAAAAGTGGAGATAAATAGTGCAAAATAATGTAAAAGACCCTGAGGCCCCACCTTTAGGGTCATACAATATAGTATAACAAATCAAGAAGGTTATGGACAATTTTTAACTCTAATAAATCCTATATATCCCCAAATATAAATCTCTACTAAAATAATACTTAGAAGAATGGGAAAAATTCACATAAGGAAAAGTGGTTACAGAGTCCTGACAAACAAAGGGTAAAAAAGCTAGCATGAGTGCATAACATTGGGTACCATATGCATTCATCAACTCTAAAGAAGAGGTAAGAAATTCAAAATCCACCCCATTATATTTGATGCTTATAATTGGGAAGAATATATTACAAACCTCCATGATCAATTTTGGTGCTAGCATAATGGTGATGTGTAAGCAAATAGTAGATGCACTAAAATTGTAATATGAACCCTTACATAGAGGGATAATGCAATTGGATGGAAAGAAGGTTCAAACCATAGGAATCATTATGGGTATTCCCCTCACACTATATTCTTATCCTAGTATTATTATGTTGTAATAGGTTATAGTGATAGACATCCCACCCATATTCAAGCTATGTATATCAAGAAATTTCACCACCGATATAAGTGGGTACATATCATTAGATTGGTCCCATCTAATCTTAAGGACTAAATATGGCTCAAAGTTGAAATTATTTTCCTATCTAATACATTGGGAGCATATAGTAGATGAGGATATGGTAAATTTATAGGTAACACACACTTCTTTCTCTAAGACATAGATGTACCACATGGAGATAATCAAAGAAGAAAAGGTGGTAGATACAAGAAGCTTAGAAGAAGAGGCCCTTGTCAATGATGTATTCAAGAGTGATCCATTCATAAAATTATATTCCAATGGCCTCAAAACCTATGAAATATATGATGAGGACTAAGTAATTCCAAAGGTCATAAAGAGAAAAGAAGATTAGAGCAAAGAGCCTAAAAGTATGTCCAAATTTTGGACTATATATTTTGATGGTGTGAAATTCAAGACTAGATTTGGGGTGGGTATCTACTTAGTGTCCCCATAAAAATAATAAACCAATCAATCCTTCCATTTTAAATTCACCTAAGCAAATAATGAAGTTGAATATAAGTGCTAGTGTACAACCTTAGCCTTACTAATTGGATTGGCATAAAGCAATTGAAAGTATTTGGTGATTTTGAATTAGTGGTAGGGAATATTAGAAGGGTTGTGGATATAAATAATGTACACATGATGTCATACCACCACTAGATATGGTGTTTAATCAAAACATTTTAATCCTTAAACATTCAGATCATCCCTAGAGCTAAGAATGTAGAAGCAGACCAGATGGTTACAATTAGCTCCCAATTTGAACTAGTGATAGACTTATTCACCAATGATTAAGAATTATAGGTGTTCATCAAACTTGCTATTCTTGATAATGACCAAACCTATAAAATATTCAAAAGTGATGCACAAATAATAATTGTCCTTTAGTAATTATGTGAATTCATGAAAAAAATACAACCAAAAATTGAAGTGGCCTATGAGGGATCAAATTGTGCAATTAAAAACCAAAAAACTACCAAAAGGGCTCATTACCTTTGATAATTTATTTGAATATGATGACAAAAGGAATAATAGATGAAATTTTGTCATAGATACAAGTGATTACTTTGAATGTGATGTTAGAAATGGAATAAAATCAAAAGTTGGAAAGAAATTTCCCTAAGAGGACAAGGAGTAGTTGATTTATTTCTATGATAAATATGAAGGGGTCATTACATAGACCTATGATGATTTGAAAGGATATGACCACAAGATCATTCAACACACCATAGACCTAATGGAAGGATATAAACCTTTTTGATAAAATCAAAGGGCGGTTAACCCAAAAATTTAATCTCTCATGGCTTAGGAGTTAACAAAACTAATCAATTTCAGGATCATATACCCAATCAAGCATTCAACCTCAGTTTAATATGAAAGAAGAGTGGAGAGATCCATTTGTGTATAGATTTATAATATTTGAGTAAAGCATAATTAAAGTATCATTATCCCCTCCCCTCTATGGAGTAGATCCTCTAGATAGTAGTAGGTATAAAAAGAAATCTCTACTAGATGGATTCTTTGTGTATAAATAGGTGTGGGTGAAGGAAGAAGATCAACACAAGACCACTTTTAGCATAAAGTGGGGTACCTTTGCATATGTAAATATGTTTTTCAACTTCTCAAATTTTTAGGTTACTTTATAATGAGTGATAAATGTATATTTTAAATGGATAATCAACAAAATCATCCTCATCTACTCGGATGACCTTACTATGTTTTCCTAGAAGAAGGAGGAACACTTCAATCATCTGGAGAAGGTCTTCCAAAAGTGATAGGAGTTTTTGGTGTCTCTCAACCCCCAAAAGTGTGTTTTTAGAGTCTTGCAAGGCAAGATTTTCAAGTACATTGTATCAAAATAAGGAATTTCCATTGATCCGAAAAGAGTAAAGGCCACCATGGACCTAGCTTTGTTAGTGAATAAGAAACGGGTTCAATCTTTTTTAGGAAAGATCAACTTCATTAGTAGCTTCATATCCAACTTTGTATGATTGGTGAGACCAATCATGTTGATTCTAAAAAATGACCAAGCCTTAAAATGGAACCCCAAAAGAAGAACAATGTTTGATAAAATCAAAGATGTGATATCCATAGCTTTGGTCTTGGTCAACCCATAGTTTTGTAAATACTTAATTATGTATGTCTATGGGAGTGATCATATCTTGACAGCTATGTTAACTCAAAAATAAGAGGAAGGGGGAAGTGAACACCTAATCACATTCTACTCAATAACCCTATGTAGGCACAAATTTGTATAAAAATAGGGTTTTTTCCATTATCAAGGGCCTCAATAAATTCAAGCACCTTGTGGTAGGAAATAGAATATTAGTGTATGTATGCACTTTAGCATCCAAAAATATATAATGGAAGGATATATCAAGGAGAATCAGGATAATTATATCACCAATATCCTTGAATACGATATCATAGTTAGGCCAACCAAGGTAATCTGAAGGAGAGGAATCTATGAATACCTAGCCCAATGCACATATGCCTCGATAAAAGAGTAAGACACACTTGAAATAGTTTTATTGAATCAATATGAGACTAATGAGTTTTGGGTTATTGGTAGAAACTACTGCATGTAAACTAGGTGATATCCTGATGATATCCCCATACACAAAAGGTGATTCTATAGACTGCAAGGGGATAATTACACACTTGTCCAAGGGGTCTTATTTAAAAGGACCTTTGACGAATATCTACTTTAATGTGTTGAAAAATACCAAGCCAATAAAATCATATAGGATATATTTTTTCCCCTAGGTATCCACATATTAGCAAAACCCACCATGGCCAAGATCATGCATCTGGGGTATTATTAGCAAATCATGTTTGTAGACTATCATCAAGCAGTTAAGAAATTCTAAAAATATCAATTCTTCATGTGGAAGAGAAAGAATTTAGTAATACTATTAAAACCCTTCATGTAGTTGGGCTTACATTTCATCAGGATGATCAATCCCATCTCTATCACCAACCATAAATGGATACTAACAACCACTGACTACTTCAATAGGCTAATTGAGATAGTCCCACTAAAAGAGGCAATTGAAAATGTGATCCTTGGCTTCTTAGAATAACTTATGGAAAGATTCAACCCACCTAAGATGATCATCTTTGATGATTAAAGGGCCTTCCTCAGATCACATATCTTTGAATTCACACTCTATAATGGTATCTTCTTGAAGAATTTGTCTAATTACTACCCATACGGGAATAGGTTGTCTAAATTGACACACAAGAACCTTATAAGGCTGATCAAAAGGATGGGGGTTGATAGATAAAGGGAGTGACATATACACATAAAAATGGCTCTATGGGAAGATTGCATTACCCTCAAACAAATCCTAAAGACAACTTCATATCAAATTATATATGGGGAGGAGGTATTCATGCCCATATCATTAGAAATCCCTACCCTATATCTTTTTAAAGCTATTGATATTGTGAAAAATAGAGTAATGGAGGTTAGGCTGGTAGAGTTACTCAACCTCCATGAAGTAAGAGAGTAGGTGAGAAATGTATAAATCACTTAGGAACATAAAGTTAAGTTGTGGTTTGATAAAAATTCATCAAACCTAGGGTTTAAACTCAAATATTTGGTTCTCAAGTATAATCAAATGGCTACAAAACTAGGCCAACATGCTAAGTTTGATTCTCTATAGAGAGGACCATTTCACATTATTGGTAATAGGTAGGGAAATGGTTTCAAGTTGGAAGATGAAGAGGGAAACACATTATAAATCCTAGTTAATGGGATGGATTTGAAACATTTTAACTAATTTACCTACCTTTTCCCCTTGTACATAGTTAATTTCCCATTTTCTCATGTATTTCCCTTCTTTTATATTATTTCCCTTAGTTTTTCCCCCTTCTCTTTAATTTTTCCTTTTGAATAAGTGTCATTGGCACAAGTGACTTCCTCATTGCCAAGGGTCCTCACCTGAATTCTTTTAGATCTTTAAAAAATTCTATAAAATACCATTATCTACCCACCCCTCCCACCATTAATGTCAAATGTACCATATTACATGATTCCCCATAAGGATCACCATAAATCTCTTATGAGTCTCTCCTCAAGCATGTGTTCTACCCTTGGCATTAGTGGGATACCCAAGTTTAATTTTTTCCATGATGATCACACCTTGGAGCATAGGCTTATGAATACCCCTTTCTACATCTATCCTAACACTTAGATGCATAGAGTTTTTAAAAGCATTGAGTAATTGGATAGAGCATAAAAGAGTAGAGAGGATTGATCTAGGAATTTTGAAATTTTTTAGGTGAGTTTTATATCTAGTGTCTTCAATAAAATAGAGGGTGAGAGTCTTGGGATGGTGACTTCTACTTCCTCATCAGGAGGCAAGAAATATACAAGAAAGCAAAGAACCCATGGGTCGAGTGGTCATGGGGACCTTACCTAACCATATGTGGTAAGAAACTCATATTCTTTCACCCCACATAGCCAAAACCAAAGGTGTTGAATGCCAAGAGCATAACTAAGGGGATTTTTAGAGACCAATCACTAGTCACAAATTTTATGGATGACATCTATGACCCCAATCTATCCAAAAAACCTAAGAGCTTAAGGGAGGGTGACCATACCCAGATGCTTGAGAATGTCCAAAGAAATGAATATGAATAATTTAGATATAGAATCTGGTCCTCAACACTAGTATAGTGCATGGTGCCTCTTGTGCACCCATGCCCAAATATTTTTTCCCTCTACATGGATAGGTATGATTCCAACACTAGTACTATTATGGGTAACACCCATTTGAGAGTGGAGATTAACACAAATTCCATAAGGGAGATGTTCCATCTCTTCAGTAACCCCCAGGCCAACATTTGAAGTATGTAGAGTCTTCAAAAGGCCTGGGATACCCAGGTCCTCAAGATGGACTTACTCAATTTCCTTCTTAAGAGTGACTAGAAATAAGTACCTCCTTTGCCTCTTCCCCTTAAAAGATTCCCCACTCAAGACCTTAAGGATGACTCATCTATGTTGGATTTCAAATTCAATATATATTCAGATGCCAACATCACCAATTTTCAATTAGGGGCACTCTTCCTCTTAAATACATTAAACAAGGTGGTGGTGTAGAGAATGGATTTCATCAAGGCCATAACCATCACCATGAGTGATGAGATGCTAAAATTTTCAATGATAAATACATCCCATTATTCCTCCTTCCTCCTCCACCTCATTATATCTCAACACTCTAAGTTCTTCTCTGATTACCTCACTCTAAAATATTTTGAGACAAGCACTATCCCTAACATGATTACCCCCATCATAGTGTGGATACACATTTTATCAGTCACATAAGATTACTAGAGTTCTTATAACTCTTTTCATCCCCCATCCTCATTAACCTTAGTTGATAATAGACTAATAGTATTCATGGCTCACCAACAATAAGGTTATAGTCAATTGATTTTTTAGGAGCCATTTCACCTTCATTTAGGCACATGGATTCATATGTGAGCCCTTCTAGCTCCCATGCCTCTTGATGGATAGGACCCTAGCCCTAGAGCTAGCTATCGAGCTTGATGTAGTTGACATAATATATGGTGTGGGCCATAATAATAAGGGCCTTTATTATGTCCCCTTAAAAATAATAGGCATCATAATTTTGAATAGGCAACATGAGAACCTACTTGTTTCCAAACTTGTAGAGCTAGGCCTTAACCTAATTTATGATAGATGGAGATATTATTAAATTAGTTACATAGCCTCCTTGAATATTACCAACCCACCCAATCAACAACCCTAGCCATACCTCAAGTAGCAAAGGTCACTCATGGAAGATGATCTCAAACATTTCATGGATTTTTCTTAGATCTTAACAAACACCTATAAACCATTGGATTCTTTCAATGATGTGGCTCAGACATTCTACCCCTCTAAAAAATTAACAAATGGACTAAGAACATAACTCACTAGAAGAGATTGGAGCTAAGAAAAATTAGATGCCTATTCAAAATGTAGGAAGGAGATTGGAAATATGTTCTCTAAGTTTGAGGATGAAGAGATAGATGAACCTTTTAAGAATATATGGGATGAACACCACCTATAAGAGGTTTTAGAGGAACAAGGATTATCTTCCAAAGAAGTAGGAGAAGAAGAAGAGGAAGAAAAAGAAGACACCCCTAGTAGGGAAGATGGGGGCATGCCTCTAGAAGAGGAAAAGAAAGTCTCAGAGATATTAAGGTCATTAAAATGGCCACTTCCTTTATACCAATACCCCACACAAAAAAAAAACTCTTTATGGCATCTTACAACTGGGTCACCTTAGCCCAAGTGGCCCAAGGCACCAATAGTTAGCCCTCCACTAGAACCCCCTCAAAAGAAGGTACACTTTTCATGACCCCATCTTTCCACCTTTTCCTTCTTTTTTACTCCATATCCATCCACAATTTTACCTAAGGTTATGTCACTCTCCATTTCCTAGATAATTGCTTCTCTGTCCCTGCTCTCCTCTTTTCCCACCTAGCCTACCATTAATCTCACAACACTTTCTACTAATACCATGATCTCCTCCCTTATACCTTTCCTTACTCATCCCTTATCATCCACATCATCTTTCATCATCATGTATTCTCCTTTTACTCCTCTCTATGGTCTCCCACCTTTGTCTGCTTCCTCTCTCACCCTCCACCCACTCACCTATAGGGGAATAGTGTTTGCTATTTCATATTATCAAGTGACCATTCCATTTGAAATGCCCTAAGGAATCCCCTTTGTAAGGGAGAATATTTAGGCATAGGAGTAATTAAATCAATATATGGATGCTTCAAGGAAATCTTGAGAGGCTTGAGTTGAGAAGAGGAAGGAAAAATAAGCCAAACCATGGTGGATCCTCACATGCATTATTCATAGACCTAACATAACAATCTCTCATGATTATGCATATGACACTTCAAGTAGTTAGACCCCAAAAATAGATGTACTAGGGGACTACACAATATAATCCATTAGCCTAAATCTTAGCCAAGCCATACCCATTTATAGGGTCAAGTTAATGGAATAAATGTATAAGTTTATAACCACAAATTACATCAAAATGGGTGAATAGATGGATAAGACAAAACTAGAACTTACCAAGGTAAAGGCTATGGTCAATCACCTTAACACTGAGGCAAAAGCAAAATATGTGAAGCTTAAAAAATTAAGGTCTAACTTTCAGAGCCACATATCTAATGAGATCTTCCAAGTGGAAGCCAAACTACAAGTAGCTATAGAGGCCAAGTTATAGGATATGGAAGAAGAACTTAGGTGGGCCAATCAAGAATCTCTTAGATTTTAATTGAGCATATATATAATTGAAATAATAGACACATCATGAGTCCTCATTCAAAGAACAAGAAATTACATAGCTAAAAAATGACCTTTCCACCCTCCCATAGACTATAGAGATCCTCCCAATGGTTCAAAAATTATCACAAACCTAAAGCTAGTACTTAGTTTCATCATTGACTCATATAAGCTAAGATCTAAGGTAAGCATTTCCATCAACCAAGTCATCACCTTCATGTCCCCTAAGGTTTAGGATAAATATATTCTCATCCAAAAGCTTTATAGCACTTCTGATCAGACACTACAAGTAGTGGGGGTGACTGATCAAAGGTATGTGAAGTCAGTGGTCAATGAATTTCTATGATGCAATAAGGTAGCTAACAAGTGCAAGGAATTTTTCAATTCCTTAGATAAAATGGTCTAAAATATGTGGGCGCACATTAAATAACTAGGCCAATTGGGACTCCCCTCACCATTCTTGACAAATAATAGTGTCCTTATAAAGGATAAGATCAAAGTAATGCTAGAATAGAATTATAATGACTAGGCTATCTTCATGTATCTTGGTCAATCACCAAGCATTTCTAAAGTGGGAACCATATTACAACCATTCAACCATTCAACCATCTTGAGTTCCAAATGTTGGTGGTAGTTTGAGGTTTGGACATAATCTCCTATAAGGAGATTATTGATCTAGAGAGAGCCTTTAATTCTCTTAAGAAGAAATCCCAACCTAAGGGAGAAGAGTGGGTACCTTTAAAGGTGGCCCTTCAAAAGATATGAGTTATAGGCCTTCAATCCTTTTTGAAAATTTTACCTCAATTGGTCCATGTACTATAGTTTGTGGTTTATCTCATCCATAGATGGATTGCTTTGTGAGCTAATAGGAACTATGGATTGAAATGCACCTTTTGTTATTTTTGAGTGTTTAATAATTGGTCTCAGACTTGCTTAGTGAAACTCAATAGTGATGCTTTTGTCCCTCCTTTACTAAAGTTCCTTTTATGATTTTTTTCTAAGTATCATCTCCCTTCTACTTTCTCCACATGGTAACCTAATTCTTGGCTGGCATAAAGAAGTCCTCAATTCACCTTGATATAGTGACATCTTGACATGTGGTTACCCAATGCTCATCTAAAGTTATTTATTTTTATTCAAGCCTCCAAGCAGTGCTATTGGCTAATGGAGTTAGAAGGGTATCCACCTTTCAGTTATAAGGGAGAACATAGAGACCTCCACATGGAATCATGGTGATTACTTAAGGGAATTTTTTTTTTAAGGATTTCAAGGCATTCTATTGGTTGATAGACATGGGCATGGACAAATACATGATAAAAATGAAGATGACGTGTATCTCTCCATGTGGTGTCATGACACTTGCTCAAGGGGAGTTTATTTTTGTCAAATTTTGGAGTTACACCATTGGTCTATTTGAATCAATTCTAATATCTAACAATATAATATAGGTAGTTTTGGAAATGAATGCATGTTACCATGACACTTCTCCTAAACATCATGGCCATTAGAGGATGATGTAGTCACATCAAATCCATGATCTAAAAACTAACTACAATCATGAGCCAAATTTCATCTTCTAATTGTAATGACCTCATTATTATCACAATGCCAAGATTTATAAGTGTCACTCCCATGAAAATCCACCATGCCTTTTTATTTAAGACTCTTTCCTTGTATAAAAGGTTGGTTAACATTTGGTGATTTTTGCAAATATTTAGTGCACCATCTTGTAATAGTTATAAGATATAAATAGAAGTAGTTAGTAGTTTTTCATTTTATGACCTTAATAGGTACCCTTCACGTGTAGGATTGAACCTTTTATGTTGTTCCCTTTGAGGCCTTATATATTCTAGTCTCTACCTTATAATGAAGAGGATGTGGTCTTATATGTCCCATTGAGTGAATATTTCTTGTTATTTAGTATTTTTGTTCTCTGCTTTTATAGTTTCAATTCTTGTTTATATTACAAACCTTAAGTCATGATTTATGATCATTTAATAGTCTATTATGTCTAAGGATTTAATCTATTTTATGAAATAATAAATTAATGTTTTAAACAATCTCAGTGCATCACCTTAGTTAGTCTATTTTGATTTCAGTTTCTCCCTTATCCCTTTTCACTCCCAAATCAAAACAAAGATTTAGCTTCTAAAATCCTAGAGGTTATTTTATAGGTTTCATTCGATCCCACAACTATAAATCTTGCCATACAAGGTTGTTTAGCCTAAAGTTAGAGTTGTTGGCATAAAATAAAATACATTGGGCTAAATGATATAATACATAGAAGATTAAATAAAAAAATAAATTGTAACATCTAGGTTGATATAGTAGGATATAAAGAAGCAAGCAAATATATATGGAAATTAGATGAAAAGGTTAAGAAAATAGATACATATAGGAGGTTAGACTAATTGTATTGATGGTTTGGTATATTAGTATGAAAACATATCTCTAAAATTACCATGACCCAGTCCAATCCCATTCTTGATGTAGTGTTTAAGGCATACACTTATGGAGATTGATGTGTTAACAAGACCTCACAAGAGAAAACACCAATAAATTGATAAAACTAAAAATATTTGGTTTATACATATGCCCCAACCAAAACTCATCACATGTCATAATAGTGCAACTATAAATGGTGATTTTGGATTGAAACTTAAAGACACAAAATATCATAGCTAAAAGTAAATGATGATAAATGAATAGATAAATATACTATACAAGCCAAAATTCCAAGGCTACTTAGAACGCAAAAACCAAAAAATGCATCAAATGTAAGATAAGTAATGATAAAAATTTATAAAGGACACAAATATCTATTGTATGATAATTAAAAGCATTTATGTAAGATAATTTGAAATCCAAACTCAAAAAAATATGTGAAAGATGATAGACATAAGACCACACAACCTACAAAAACATGAAAAATAAAAAATGTGAAAGGGAAAAATAGGACCAAATGGCCTAAAAAAAAGTGAATATAAAACTCAAGGTCCCAAAAATTAATAAGATAAATATGAAAAGACAAGGCAATGGACAAGAGAGCATCTAATAATAACTACAATGTATAACTTCTATTCTAGAGATGGAAAATCTATAACTGCTATAATTCAACTATGTCTAAAAGACATGGAGAATGGTAGATGAAGAAGATGGGGGAGATGTGTAAACAATCATGCTTATTAAGAGGGCATCATCAAGGTGAAAACATGGTATTTAACAAAAAAAAAAAGACATTCACATCAAGTTAAAAAGACTAATTATTTTCAACATCAATGGCCCTATAAAACCTTACATAACAAATATAAACTTGGACTAGTTAGTGAAGTATAAACATCACCCCACGAAGGATAATTTACATGAAAACTAAAATGATCTTACCTTCCCACAACATTTTTCCAACTCCTCAAAACCCATTATCTATGTGTCATTCTACTATGAAGATTGGGTACTTATGTTAAAAATTAGGTGCCACCATAATGTAAGGAGATATAATGTTGTAATGAAGCCTCTTACCTTGGTATAGTATCCTACCATACCCTAATGGATCTCATGTCTATCATGAGGTTAATTTTGGGGTTAAAGCTTTGGCTAAATTAGGATATGTGCCAAAAATATCACATATTTTGGTGTGATATGAATTTTAATATATAATTTGCCTTTTGAAATTGCCTTTACTTATGATTTAAGTTTTAAATATTTTGGATTTCTTATTTTCCTCCTCCATATGTATTTTGGAAAAGAAAATAATGGGTGATAAAGATGTGTATCACAGAAGAGCTTAAACTTATCTACTAAGGATAACCTAAATACCATGGTGTCTAAAGACTCCTACATTTACACTTTATAAGAGAGTGTAATCTTAAAACTGACCTTAGTGAGCCCAAAAGGAAAGTGAAAATAGGAAATCATGTAAATGATTAAAAAACAATTGGGTTGACCCAATCATAAGAAATGTGTAAATCAATATCTACAATGGTAGGTAGGTATGAAACATCATCATAATAGAAGGTAAAATATAGATAAAAGACATGCAGATAAACTACTATAGTTTTACCATAAGAGAATATGACTGATTGTAAGTGAGGAAAAACACTACTCTTGACCATTACCTTATCTTTATAATAAAACACCTAGCTAATGTTGAGTGAAACATAAATATATGTATGAAAGTGAATAATTATGGATGTTTTTGAAGAGGGTGTGGTTGATTCCAAAAGTATTACCATGAAACTCACAAATTGAAAATATAAGAGGTGTAAATAAGATAAATCTATGAAGTATACAAATGGTATAAAAATACCCAAATAGTGTATATATTGATAAAAGATACCAGAGAATAAAAAATTAAATAATAGTTGGTGAAAGAAAAAAATTAATGAAGAAAAAAAGATAAGAATTTGTGTTGAAGGATTGGTTGTATTCCCAAATGTTTTATAATTCAACTCACAAACTAGAAAACCAAGAGGTGTAAAAATGATAAAAGACCTAAGGACCAAGTATAGGTATTAGGGATAATCTAAGAGAAACCTAATGGTGTGTAGATAAACCAAGGTTAAGCTATACTTCAAGAGAGTAAGATAGAACTTGAAAGAAATTTTAGATAAAAATATATAAAAAATCACAATAACCATGAAACTAGTATGTATAGTAAATGAAAAAATCCTACAAGTAATATTAAACTAGGAAGAAAATAGGTCAAGAAAATATTTATTCAATAACTAAGTATTTGTCTATTATTTGAAGATAAGTCCTTCATTACTTTGTAATGTATAAGTGATATATCTAAGGATGTATTTATAAAGGTAAGGAACCCACTAATTTTAGGGGTTATTTCCCTCTTCATTATGTGTAATTAAATTTCAACACTATATCTCTGACATTAAAAGTATGAAATTTGAATTTTTGGTTATGTTTTCTAGTAATGTGATTTTTGCATTGATGATTATATTGTAAATAAATCAAGCATCACTCATCAAGCAAGTATAAAACATGAAGGTGAGATTCAAAAGTCTCTTCATTATGAATGATTATGTGAATGGAAATTCACAAATAGGGAAAATATAATTATAGTGGCAATAAAACTTCCAAACCATAAACTAAATATAATAGAGTTTCCACAATATCATTGTAAATACTAGTATAGTAATCCTAGAGTGCATGATATAGATTTAAATTCTAGTTTAAATGAGAATACCTAGTAGTATTTTAGAATATCTTGTTAAGTAATTTGTTGTGGCTTATTGTTAGCCATTGCAGTGAAGGTGATAGCGTGTGGAAATATTTTTTATGATTTTTAATTTTTCATAAATATGTTTCATGTATTTGATTTTGAAATTATCACCATTGTTATCTTTGATGGTGTGAGGAATTATAAAATGAAATATATTTTGATTAAGGATAAATATAGAGATAGTGATGCCACTAGAATTAAAAATAGGCATAACTTATACCCACTTAGTAAATTATTTGATGGAAGTAATAATGAAGACATGGACATCCTCTAATTGAGGTAATTTTAGGATGTGATATAGTCCCAACATAGATAATGGTTATGGAGATTCAAAGGTTTCAATATCAGATAGAGGAGAGTGAATAATATCATAATGAATTTGGTATGTATTGCATGTCTTTATAAATGTTATTGTATTTTTTTAGAGTAGGCAAATATTATCCCATACATATACATTTTCAAGTAGTATCATGTCTATTATAATGTGATTACATGCTCGATTTTGGAGTCTAGTATTTCTCACAAGAACTATCTTTGTAAGGATAGGTATGATGTTTGATGAATTGGATGATGTATTTATATAACAATATTTGTTTAATGGTGATAAATTTCATTTAAAAAGAAATGGAATATTATTTAGGTGCTAAGATAGATGGATACTTCCTCATGTGGATGGGGAACTATGAGTTATGCAACACCTGATGAGGGTGAATGAGGGAAGATAAAAAATCAATAGAGTTAGTTATACAATTTTTCTATCATAGAATTACATTAATTGTGAAAGACATAAATTATTTAGTAGGATTAGTAGTTATTTTATTATATGCAATGATGTTTTCACTTTTTCATTAACAAACACCACCAATTTGGTGACATAGAAGTTATATATCACCTAAAACATGTAAGTATGAAATATATAGATCAATGGTTTCTTACATCCCAAGGATGATAAATTCATATTCAGCCATGTTATTAGTAACATCAAAATTAAATTGAAAACATAGAGGAATTATATTACCAAAAGGATCAACTATGACACATCCTACCCTAGGTCCTTCAATACACCTGGATCCATCAAAATGGAGTGTCCAAGTATCATTGTAAAAATTGATCATAAATTTGGGTAGTTATTATAAAGTAGATTTAATATGTATTTTAGGCTTAGATAATAATATTTAGGGTTGTTTGAGGGTTCGATGCTTGATATCAATGATGAAATTATGGAAATAATATTTAACATAAATAAATTGAATAATTCCATTGATCAAGAGGACATCTTTATCTGTAAGGGTATCTTGAAGGTATCATTGAGATGGTATTGCTATATAATTAAGTTGATTTGAGATCACTTTTACTTTTATTGATTTTTGAGTGATGATATTAAGGTCAAATTTCATCTAGATTACCATCTATTTGTCAATTCGATCTCCAAGATATAATGGCTTGGAGAAGAAATGGGGAAGGGGATTAGAATGGATTATGACATAGGTATTCTAATAAATCATGTAGTACCAAATATTTAAAGTAAAAAAATTAAATTGTGAGGTAGTCACACCTCACTTTTTTGTAGTGGTTTTCATAATTTATCAAAGCATAACTAATTTAGTAAATGACATTATTTTTTCGAATTAGCTTGTTGAAATAATTTTCCCAACTAAAATTAGTGTAGATGTTTTATACTAAATGAAAGGGTGATCTCTATAAGGTGGTCAAAATATATGAATATGAAGTAAATACTTCTTCATGTTATCAAAGAATTATTGATAAGAATTAGTCCATTCAATATCAACACCTTTATTGAGAACATTGTTTAATGAATATGTATGGTAAACTAACTCAAGAACATATTTGTGGATTTTCATAAGTTTCAAAATATAAGTGTTGATGTCAGGAATAGATTGAGGTATAGGCATGTTAATAATAAAATTAATATTATATGGATTCACATAAATCCCTCATAGTGAGATCAAAAATATTATAATGTTTTTGGAGTTAACACCAAAAACACACTTATGAGGATTAATCTTAACTTTATATTTAATAAGGTAATCAAAGATGATAACTAGTCATGAATAAAATTTCATGATGCTTGTATTTTTATATAACGTAATAAACATAGGTTTCAACTATTTTGTGGATGATATCAAGGAAAATTTTGGTCTTTACATGTTGGTAAGTTTTTTGAGTGTTTTTTTCGCCAAGAGAATCTTAGCATAAAAATATGTGTTCCACTCAATAGTAAAGGTAGTCTTATGTTGATCCTCAGGTGACATGTGAATCTAATTGTATCTCATAAATTGTACATAAGGTAAATCATATCATATATGATTGTAAAATACATAATAACATTAATTTAATGTAAAGAAAAAATTTCCTTAGGCTAGGCTAAGTTAAAACTATGAAATTAAATACAAATATGAATGACCATAGTGACTTTATTATGAATTGGTACTATGTAAGACACCCATTCAAACTAATATATAAGTTAGATAAACTTAGACTATAGGATCTTAATGACATATTTATGAAATAAATTGGAAACCTCAAGATGTAAATGCCATTGCTTTTGGTGCACATGTTTTTCATCTAGATAAATTAATATGTTATGAATAACTATGATAGGGTTTATATCAAGCATGTCCTCATATGAACAAGCATAAAATTCATGATATTTATATAAAAATAGGTTTTAATTATCCTTATATTTAGGGTGAAGGTATTTATAGATAAGGATGGATTTAGGATTTGGATTTTTACCAAAGGTAATTGCTTGAATTTACTCCACAAATATTATGTTTATGTCTCTAAAATGATACATAGTATAAGATTGGAAGTAGGGCAAGACTTAAGACCAACAATTGTGATGAAATTAATAAAGTGAGGATTAGTTTTCTCAAGGTCACCAAGCTTGTGATGCTAACATGGAAGTTGAGGATATCTAGCATGAAGTAATCATAAAATGGCTTGGTCACTAGGAAGTGTAGGTAATGGGACATAATATTTGACATCTACCTCAACATAAATACTATTATTAACTTTTATATCAAATTATAATTAGATTTGTCTTAAAACAAAGTATTTAGTTTCTAAGGTGATTTTAGGATCTTAAGGGAAGTGGCTAATTTTTATTGTACATTATTAGCTTGGTTGATACAGTGTGGTGTAGGAGAAAAAAGATGATTTATATCAAAATGTTCACTGTACTTAGTTAAACTAGTATTAATATTTATTGTATTGGGTTTGTCAATACATTTATAAGAATATATGAATGTTAATGGATTTTTATGGACACACTTTAATGATTCGATGGTATAATTGTGAACTATGCTTTGAATTATATTGTATTGGTCAGTACAGTTTTAAGATTAAAAAACAAGTTGAATTATACCAGGGTAGCTGATATGGATAGTATTATTTTAAACATTCAAAATTGTATTATATTGGTTGATGTAGTAAAGATTATCAAGAATTCAAAAATCCATTAGATAAACAATGGATATTTTTATAATGGTGGGTTGGTATGAGGACCATAGCCTTGATTTTATAGTTCATTCTCATCATCATTATATTTGAAAGAGGTATGTATTAGATGGACATCTCAATTAAGGGCATGCATTTAATAAAGGGTTTGATGATAATGAATTACATCCAAGTTCTATGATTTCTATTGGAAAATATTATTATTGTCATCATATGATGGATAGGTATTACAAGTATGTGTGATTTTTTTTGAATTATCATTAGAAGTATCCTTAGCTAATATATCAATTTGGATAAATGTTCAAGGGGATAATGATAGAGGATCCTAAAAAATATTAACCACCCTAATATAATTTTATATAAAATCATATTTTGTGTAATAATATTTAATTAAAGATTGTGTTTTCAATATCATCATTGATAAATGGAATTACCATACTTCATGGTAAGACAAATGGAGGAAGATATTCCATTATCTAAGGAATTAATCAAGTGGTATTCCAAATAGTTTGAAATTAATTCAGTTCATCATCATCAGAATCAAAATGAGTGACTTTCAAATTATGATTCCTATTGAAAAACTTATAAGAGGAGGAATGTTGATACCAAGAATGGTTGGGATGAAATATTATGTTTTAAGATTTGGTTATTTTAGACTTTATGGGTTGACATTGACTTCAGTCTTATAACATTTTCTATCACGATTAAAATTAATCCATTAAATACCAAAAAAATTGATTGCTCTCATGTGATGAGTCCAAGGATAGCCTAAAATAATATTATATGAAAGTGGAAGATATAAAACCATAAGCTTAGTGTATACTATTTGGGACCAAAAGTGAGGAGAGAAAAATATAACCAAGTGGATTTTCATTGGTTTTGTCAAATCCACAACATGTGAATACTTTCTTAAGGAAATATTTGGAATATACAAGTTGTTTAATTAACCTAAATGAAATAATGTTAATTATTTATCCTGAATCCACCAAAAGAACCATATAGGAGTATTGTTGATCATAATATTAAAAAAGAGAGGTGGGTCATCAATTCAAAATAGGATTTTATAATTAATCATATCATATTGGGGAAACCCTATGGAATGTTTATTAGATAAATAATTAAAATAAATTTTTTCAATAACATGGAATTATATGGGTGCAGTACCTTTGGAAGGCTAGGGAGGTGGTTCCATTTCTCTAGATAGGGATTATTATACATTAAATTTTCTACATGAGAAATTTTTGATTATATGGTGATGTTTTCTTATTAATGGTAAAAGAGGGTTTTGAGAGGGATCATACCCATTATTAGAGACATGTATAATAGGTAAAAAAGATTAGATACAACAAAAATTATTCCCAAAGAGAACAATAAATAGAGGAGAAACTACATCAACAACAAGAAAGTAGAAAAAAACATTATTACACCATGGACACTTCTAGGTCTCATATGATTTCACCCAATTATCTAAAAGCTCTTAAAGGTATTTTCCATGTGATGAGTATTCTGAGATAGATATTTCTCTCCAAAAATACACCTCATCTTCTTATGAGTCTTGTTAATTTTAGAATCTTCATTTCCCCTCCTAGTCAACAATTTTAATCACTTCATACGTTGCAAACATTTTTTCATATCAATATGACTAAAATACACAAGGAAAATAAGATTATATTTAAGGTTCACATTTTATATCTCCATTATATCCATTATTTATTTCAAATCCATTAACTAGAAACTCATCTCCAACAAATTTGCCTTAGTACAAAATTTCCCATAATTTTAGCTTAGCTTGATCACCTACTCTTTAAGCCTTTTGTGATATTTCATGAACCGATGAAGAATGGTGTTATGTACCTCCACTTCATCTCTAATTCTATTTAAAATATCTTAATTCTTTAAATTATCAATAACCATATCAAAATATGTAGGAATGTTTTGATTTTATTTAGATAAACTTCCAAAATTATTATCATTAATTTTAGTTTCCTTATGAAAAATATCATATTTACTATATCCTTATTTAAGTAGATATAAGACTTAAACAAAATCATCCATCCTTTCTTTACTAGCCACATGGTTATTTATTATTTTAAGGTCTTCTACATTTTCCACATCATCACTGCCAACTACTATGTCAAAACCAATATCATTCCTATCACCATCAGCTGTAATCAAATCCTAAATTTATCATATAGTGATGTTATGATGATTTCCATTAAATTACTTTAGTAAGGAATGGAATTGATTTTATATAGGAAGTTAATTTTTGATTATAGATTAGAACTATAATGGTACTTAGCCTGATTAGTAATGGTGACTTTATAAGGTAGGGTAGCATAATAGTTAGATGTACTAGGTTAAGGATTTGATGATGGAAAAAGCTAAATACTAGGTGGTAGATTGGAAGAAGATGTATTTGTGGTAGTAGTATTCTTAATAATTTATTAATTGGGAGAAGGATTCTTAGGTTTAGTGATATGATATTTATGAGAATTCTTATGAAAATAGTTAACTTTTTCCATATTCAAAAATTAGAAGTTAGTGTAATAATGATCATAATTAGGATTATTATCACAAGCTCAAATGTTTGACATGGTTTTTGATATTTTTGGTTTGTAGATTTAGGATGATAAAATAAGTTCTTAGATTTTTAAAGGTAGTTTTTATGACATTATTTGGTGATGAATTCATGATTAAAGTTTTCCCCATGGATATTATTTATTTCAAGTTTGTGAAGTTTACATGTCTCATTAGAGTGACCTATATTAGCATGGAACCAAAAAATATAAGTTAGGATTATAATGTGGTTAGGGGGAGGGGTGAAGATTAATAGATGTATGGTTTTAATTGAGATATAAAATTTTTATTTCATTCATGCTAAAGGGATTATGGGAAGGAATATTCTTATTTGATTTTAATGCTCCTGCTTTAGATTGGGGAGGCTTATTTTTAGAAAAAATAGTGTTGATTGCATTGGTCGAGGTTTGAAAAGATTCTTTTTTAGTGTTTTGAGATGGTTCAAATTGGGTCATAAGTAAATCTTGTCTTTTTTATTTATCAAAGGCCTCTTTTAAATTTTGAGGATAAAATATATGAATGTTATAGTAAAGAGGGTACTTAAGGGTGGTAAGGAATAATTTGAAGATATTTTCATCATCATGTTATGATTCAATTTATGCACTAGTTATCTCCATCACTTGATATATTCATGGGTAAATTTGTGATGAAGTTGAATACAATTAATGAAATTACTAAGACTATTTTTAATAAGTTTGTTATGTTGGAATTCCTTAACTAGAGCATTAACTAAGTCATCTAGTTGTGTAATGGAATGCATTAGAAGTTAGTTATACCATTATATGGATTATCTAATATTTTTTTTGGATATAAGCTTGATAGTAGTGAAATTATTAGTTTTAACCCATTCCTTATAAATATTTCCAAAAGATTTAAGATTTAAGGAAGGACCCACAATTATATCATATCTAATGATTGGAAAAATTCTTCCAATATCCAAGGATATAATGAAATGAGTTAAAGGTTAATTTTAAATATTTTGAAGCATATTATTATGAATTGGTTGTTGAGGAATAATATTTCATTTGGAATCTCTAAGAGGAGGAGTGTAATGTTGATTTGGTTGATTCATGATGATTTTGGGAGTTTGATTTATAAATTATCATATTTGGTTTTTTATTTAAAGGATTTGATTTCTATTATAATATTTCAAAAGATTCAGTTGTTGAATCGATTGTGCAAGGTTTTTTGATGAGTATAGATGAGGGATGGAATTGGGGTTGGTACTTTTATTACAGTTAGGTGGAAGAGGATTATAATTAGATGAAGTATTTCCAACACTAGTTTTGGGAGGAATATAATGTTGGTTTTGGTTTCCCGAACTATTTCATTAACCAAAACATGCCTATGAATATGTGTGGTTGATTTAAGGTTTTCATAACTATTGTCCTTATATTTTCACATTTATCTAGGCTATTATATTAATCGTAGGTTTGGTCTATAAAATAACCATGTATGGTGTAGATTATATATAAGAGGTATTGGTTATTGATTTTATATCATATTGTGGATTTTTTTCATATTGTATTGTATGGAGGTTGTCCCTTTGAAGTGACTAAGTCATATTCAACAAGCATTCTACTATGATGTCAATTATCATTGTGGATATAATTATTTTAATCTTGTTTTTATTATATATTACTGTTGATATATTCTCAATATTCTATTGCTGCAAGTTATCTAAGTAATTTCATTAAAATTGGTATGAGAAATTTAATTTGTAAAATATTATTTAGAATACGCTTTTTAGTATAGGGATTTTTCTATGAGCAAAAATATTGAAAAATCATAACTTGCAACCCATAATAGATTTATTTTTCCATCAAAACAATATCATTGGAGGTTTTTTTAAGAAAAAATAGAACTTTTTTTGCACCCTTATGAAAATTATTAGTCATTTGATTCATTAAAAAGAGGATATACCAATATTATAATTCCCTCATGCAATTTTTTTGGCCCAAAAGGCTAGAGTTTGTGTATTGCAAGACCAAACACCCAAATCTATGGAAAATTGGAAATCCACACTAGTAAAAACACCTAGAAAAGAATAAATGGATTGAGATAATTCTAACTTATGGGATATTAAATTCAAATCAAAACTTTATGGTGAGTTTCAAACCATGGTTACAAAATAAGCATTGATTATATGTCTAGTGACCAAAACTCATTGCAAGGAATGAAGTCCACTATTTAGGATTAACTAACACATATTTCAACATCTTTGTAAATGAAACACATAATTATTCCATGTAATCACACACATTTAGGTCATTAAAGTGATCCCAACTATATTAATCAAAACCCAAATATAGGTGTAAGGAACATATTGCCAAAGTTGGAAGTGCACAAGTTTTATGGAAAGGATCAAATCACATACATAAACCTAATGGATAAATTATTTGAGTAAATTAAACCCTATGCTCACAAAATGTGGTCATGAGATCCTGGTATTTTTAACAAGATTAGTTTATTTGGTATAAATGGCTTTAAGACTAGAAGAAAAATAAGGGTATTATTATTACTTGGTTAGTGTTCATAGATTAGTTATAGATCCATTACCATAAGAGTGTAATAAAGAACTAATTTAGTTATTTAGTAAATCTATGACAAATAGGTACAATCCATGATTATATTCAAAAAAATTAGATCCTTTATTTATGCATGGTTGACAACATTGAAGACAAAATGAATGATCTATTCTTGGGTGGCCCCAAGGATAACATTCAATTGGATGTTCATATGTTTAATCCAAATTATGTTTAATAATCCATGAAATTCATATATTAGGCATACAAATTAGATATGCTTTAAATTTAGGCTTTCAATACTAACAAAGAGAACATTATTTCAACATAGTTATTCCCTTAGACTTTCAGATTGAATCAACAAATTAAAGATAAAAGAGTAAAATATTTATGTTTCAATTGTGATAGCAAATGTGTAAGAAGTAAAAAATGTGTCAAAAATAAATTATTTTACATTGAAGGGAATAACTAGTAAGATGAAGCATTTGGTGAATAATAAAAGGTATCAAAAGTAGAATGTGAAGAGTACCAAACAACTATTTCATGTCATACAATTTTTGGTATTAATAATCCACAAACCCTTAAGGTAATGGGTTTCCTTAAAATACAAAAGGTAACACTATTTATTGACTCAAGATATACACATAATTTAATAAACAATAAGTTAGCATCATATCTAAACTATTTTATTTACCCAGATCCAAAATTTCAAGTTGTGATTGTAGACAGTAACATAACCCATTGTTTAGGGATTGACATCATATCAAACTTGCTATGAGAGACTAAAAGTTAAATTTCCCTATGTTTGGTATTCTCATGAGTGGATCAAACATTATTTTATGAGTTTAATGGATCACCACCTTGGACACAATAGAGATTAATTTACAAGATCTATTCATGCACTTTCATTCTAAAGGTAAGACATTTTATCTGTTAGGATTAAGAGAGAAATCTCCATAATTGGTTAGTTTTCATCTTATATAAAATATTACTAAAAATGGGGCTAAATTATTTTTAGCATGATCATGGTCCATAGAATTTCAACCAATAAAAGAGTCTACACATCCTGATATATAATAAATATTAATCACAACTCATTTTTTAGAACAATGCCAAAAGGATTTATATGAAGAATATATAGTGATAATGGAATTTGACTAATTCATGGGAGTCAACCACCAAACAACAGACCATATAGGCATCCATATTCCCAAAAAAGTTAATATGAAAATTTGGTCAAGGAGATGTTGAAGGTGATTATTAGTAGACATAGACAAAGTGAATATTTTTCCTCAATGGTCATGGTGTGGAATAAGTATGATGTTTGGAGTATGTGCCTATAATACATAGAAATTGACAACTACACCATCAAAGATAAGTTCCCTATTCTTTTAATTTATTATTTTCTAGATGATTTACACTAGTGTTATATATTTTACAAAATTATATATTTTTTATCGATACCATAAAATTAAGATAGAGATGAGGGTACCCATAAAAATATTTTTTAGAAATTATTAAGTCCATTATGAGTTTTTGGTCATGCCTTTTGGTCTACAAAATGTACAATCTATATTTTAGAGTTTAATGAACACTATTTTTAGCCCTCTTTTGAAAAATTTTATGTTGGTATTTTTTTATGACATATTAATATATATAAAAACTTAGTAATAACATCTAAAACATGTGAAAAATTTACCGTTAAATATGGAGCAAAATGAAGTTTATAAAAAAAACATTCAATATGTGATTTTGGAGTCTAACAAGTGGAGTACTTGGGTTATATTGCTTCAAATGATAGATTCAAAGCAGACCCTCAAAATATCAAAGCTATAGTTGAGTGATGGGTGATAAAACCCCTCAATATATACAACATATGAAATATGTAATATGTATATATAAGTTGAATAAACTAGGTTTTGTAGGGATCCTAAAACCACTAGTTTAAACAAAATCAATATAAAATGAGAAAGACTCAAAGATTGGTAACAATTTTAGAGAAGGCCTTTAGCCAAGCAAAAAATATCCCATACGAAAAAAATTAAAAAATAAAAATCAAGAAAGTGCACAAAGTTGGGAGATAGAAAAGGGCCTACCCATGCATATGATTTTTCTGAAATTTCATAAATTTGAACATATATAGACAATTTGAGATGGCTACACTCAAAATTTGAAGATGGTATAAAAACATGAATTATATAATTTCAAATCTAGTTTCATAAAAACTGTTTTTTTGAAAAATGGTTAAATTATAAAAAGGTCAAACATATAAAATTTGAAGAGGACCTCCTATTTTTTTTAAGAAAACATAGTAGATAGATGGTCATGCAACCCACCATTTTTTTAGCATCATTGAATAATGTTTGAAACCCTTTATTGAATACTTAGATAAGATATTCTAGTGTGTTAGGATTTTTTTCAATGAATATTTTTTTATTAATTTTACAATTAAGTAGATCTTGAAAACTAATAAAAAATGGATATCTGACCATGCACTCCCCTAACTACCTCAAAAAAATGAAATTTGATTTTTTTTAATGTGTGTAGAATTAGGCCTAGTTTATTTCCATATAATTTTTTTTACAGTTAGATCAATGAAAAAAATTATTTAAACATGAATAGGCATGTATATGTGTAGCATGTAGTGGCCTAAAAAAGGTGTAGCTAGAAATAAATATTTTTTGAACCCTTAAAATAACCCAAAAATTATAAAAACCATATATTTGGAAAGAGGATAATGTGCTCGTCATGACGGTAATAAATTTTTTATTTTTTTTGTTTAAATCCATAGTGTATTTGGTGATTGAAGTTTAAATTTTTTGTTTTCTATCAAAACTCTCAGTCTCAGCGATAGATGCACAGTCATAAGCCTTTGGTTCAAAAATCCAAGCCATTTTTGATCCTAAAGGCTTAGTTTTTAATTCAAATGTAAATATCACGTACATGTTATATAAAATATTATATATCACATATGCATTATATAATTCATACAAGTTATTTTTTATTGAGACCAAAAATCCAAATTTGGTCTTTATATATGTATTTTTCTTATAATTTATTATTTGGGTCTTTGGGTACGCATTTTATTTTATATAAGATGTGGTTTTGAGATAAATAAGCTTGAAATGGTCACATATATCCTTGATTTTTTGCCTATATTGATGAATTTATAACTTATAAAATATCTAAATGCACTAGGGACCTTGTTCAAAACCATTAAGGGATGTTTATGCTTTATAAATATAGGGTGTCATAGACCTAGAATTGACCGAGTACAACATATGTATAAGATACCCCAAATAAAATTATTGTTATCCTATTCAAGATATATTAAAGTTTATAATATCCCTTAAATTTTAAACTTACTTCACCTTAATGATGATGCTGGGTAGAGGGACCTAGTAATCATTCATGTGGATGATGTTTCTCACCTCATATATATGGTTGATCATAATTGAATACCAATGTACACCCCCTCTCTGAAAGTTTTAATATTATATATTTTATATATCTTCAATCATCTTGTTCATATTTCATTGTAACAAGCTTAAACCTTGTGATGTGGACTGTAAGAAAGTAGTATCTTAGAAATCTTGTACTAGCTTGGGAATTGAGGTTGAGGATTCCATTACTAAATTATGTTCTCTTATTGTGTAGGAATTAATATGAATTTAATTTAATATCTAGAGGTAATTCAAGGTATAGGGATCTAAATAATTTGAATACATACATAGAAAACTGCTAACGATTCTCACATAATTTAGATGGGACCTTAAAGGGCTCTTCGTGACATTCTATGTATAAAATGACAAGTTAGAGGCTTACATCATCTAAATTATTTAATAGACATTCATTGATGAGATCAATGCCAATGTTTAAACAATTTTGGCTTATATGTACATACTATATTTGTGAATAGGCCTTAATATGATTGGTTGGAGGTGATGGGACTTGTCTAGGTATCGAAGATCATGAGTTCCACTCATGTGAGCTAATAAATGTAGAGATTGTAACATACACATGCCTATATTTATCCCTAATGGCATCTAAGATGTTTTCATAGTTTTACAAGTGTTTATTAAATTTTATAGGATCATTGAGTACTTTTGACGACTTGATAGAGCGGGGTCAAGCCCAACCTATCGATCTTATTTGTTTGAATCAGCTACTTTTATACATAAGTACACATGGCCATCTTTGATTATATTAGGACTCCTTGAGTACTAACATCTATAATCCTTTTGGGATCTAGAACATGTATATTTGACAAGTACAACACTTATCTAGGTATACTAGACCTACATGTGGAAATATTTGATTGGATTGGGCATATTAAGGCTATGAAAAATATGATGCTTCTAGGACTTGACAGTTACATCTCTAACACTTATATGTGTGTATGAGATACTCATGGTGAAATATAATTAGATCAAGACTTAAAGGGATGTAATAGCTCTTTAATGATTCTAGGACCTAACATCTCTAATAGTGCTGACACTTCTAAGTGTATAAGGTATATGTGGTGATATGTAATTGGATTTGGCTTCCCATGGCATTGTTAACTCTAAAACTTTTAAGACTTTATGTATCTCTAATAGCTTTAACACTTCTGGGTGTACAAGGTACACACATGGCACAACAAGGTCTAATTAGGGTGAAAGTTAGCCATGTATGAGCCTATTTTAATTTTTATACATGATGTGATTTAGAGTTAAATTAACCCTAGAATGTCATCATGCATATATATAATGAACCAAAGAGTTGATTCATTCAATCAAGGAGGCATGGGAGGCCAATTTGAAGCCCTTCTTGACATAGCTATAAGATTATGATATATTATTTGGGATAAAATTAAGTATGATTATATCATGAATTGAACCAATTAGTCAATTCATGTAATTAGCGATGTGATTTAAGAAAATATGAGCCCCTAAACCAAATTTATGGCCCAATTAATTGTATAATCTATGCAACATGTATGGCTTAATTTATGTTAATAAAAAATGCAAATAAAAATGAAAATGAAAATAAGGGTAAATGACTATGATATTTATGTTATCTTTAAGTATATTTTAACTTGCAAATTTGAGCAACATTAATGGATCGATTCGATAAGAACTCAGGGACATGGGAATTCTAAACCCCATAAACAATTTTTTTGTTTTGATCTTTGGATTCATTTTTGCATTTAGTTTCAGTTATTATTTAGATTATAAATTCATATTTTTAATTATAATGAAAAATTTAACGAATTGATCATTTATGGGAAATTGGATAAAATCAAGAATTTGGAAAATTTGATAGTTTCAAAGGATAAATGATGTGAACTTTCAATTCATCTAATTTTCAATTTTGAAACATGATTATTGGATCAGATTTTATATATTTCTAAATACTCAAACATTATAAAGTTGAGAATTTTTTTGCTCCCAATTCAATTAAATTTTTGGAATTGAGAATTTTAAAAGATCCATTTAAACATTTATAAAAAGTAGTGAAGTTCCTACTAGTGTTTACAGATCACACATTATATTAGTGTCCAAAGGAGAATCATAGTGTCCAAGTGGTATAACCTAGGGAAATATGGGATTGAATCCATATGAGAAACTCTAGGACTGATTTCAAGATGTTTAAGGATGTGTAATACCCACATGAAAGATGGATTCAGGTAAAAAGATGCTCTAAAATAGGTCTAGGGCTAAGATAAGTATGGGTGATCTTAAGTGACACACATTGTACTCAAGTGACATTTTATATGACTAAATTTCCCCCTCATTTATTCTATAAATGTAACAAATAAAAATTAATATGATAAATTAAAAACAAGTGTACTTGGACTTACCTAAGAGTCAAATCCCTTGAATATAAGTCCAAGTATGTGAAGCGTGCTCAATTGTGTATCCTACTAATGAAACATGGAAAAATAAGTCCTTAAGTAATATCAAAATCAAAGATAAAATTTACTAAAGAGATAAAATAAATAGTAAAGTAATTAATACATATTATTTGGTATAAAAACCAATACAAAAACTTGTTGACATCTTATGTGTGTAACTAGTGATCAAACGGTGATTATCTTGGACTGAGTTGATGGATTGATCAATCCTCATGTGTTAGTGGTTAAATAACTAATTATTATTTTGACTCCATCATTTCCCACCCCTACTAATTAAAACATAAAGTATGATTAATTTGGATTGGATTGATAGCTTGTCTAACCTTCCTATGTCGTTGGCTCAAGAACTCAAGTAGTCTATGTATCCATCAGTACCTACCCATGTGTAGTAGATGCATTTATGATTTAAAATATATGATATAATTGAAACTATATTGGATGGTTTTGGGGCCACTTATAAAATCTAAAATTTAATATGACTAAGGGGCCTCTCAAGCATTCAAGAATGTAGTTGAGAGATAACACAAAAATCCTAACCACTGCAGATGAAATAAAGTAATAATCTGGTGTGAAACCTAGTTCAAATGGTGTCTAAAGTATAAAACACATAGAATTACATGGATTTTTCATTTCATATAAGATAATATAGTAAAAAAATGATCATATGGAAATAATGTATCATGCACATCCCCCAATTCTAATATCTATGCATATGGATTCTAGACTGAGTTATATCAATCTGTGTTTGTGTATATTTAAAATTGAAATAGGAGTAATAATGTTGTGCATGATAGCCCAAATTTGAGAAAACTTGGTATGATTCTATGAGAAATTGAGCATAAACTGATCAAATCTAAGAACATGTGATTAAAACTTTGCAAATCTAGGATGTAACTTTTGTGTTCATCTATCAAATCTAGATTTTCTTATTTATGGGGATAATGAATAGTAGCATGGTTCCTTGAATATTAATTGATTGTGATAGTTTCCTCTATGTTTCACTAATGTCCTTTAGGTTGTTTTTTTTCCAAACTAAATTTTATCTCTATTTGACTATTTTCCATTGTGTTTTCCTAATTCTAATCTCTCTAATTCTATGTCTACATATTAAAAACTATACTCTAAATGCACTCAAATGGCCTACTCTCTATGTTAAATCCATATGAATTCCCCCTCTTTTTATGTGTGTTGTTGTAACTATGCAATAACTATCCTCAAAATAAAATCTTTTCATGATGTGTGTTAGGATGAAAACATATGATATATGCATGATAAACCAATATAATATGTATACATGGCATCAAAATGTAGAAGATAATCTAAGAATAAGTTAGTAAAGTATGATGTATGTTATATTTATAATTCATAATATTTTTAAGATATATATAACAATGTAAGCACATGTTTGAACTTCATAACTAAGAATAATCTATGTAAACTATGTGGGGGTGTAAATGGGGCATGATGTCCATCAAGTCACCAAAGGATGAAGGTCATATGTATGAGGTCCCTTATGGCATAAAAAATGAGTGTAATTATAAAAATAAAGAGATAGGTGTTATGGCCATGACACATACATGAAATCATACATCAAAATAAACATGCAAATTAGGCCAAGAGGCCACAATACAAGGGACATGGGAACATGTTACTAAATCTAAGAAATCAAGGCATACAAGGACATGTTAAAATATCCACATACACAAACATCAATTATGTTGTCTTAGAGCCACATAAAAGGACATGGTTAAATGTTCACATGCACAATAAATAAGGCACACACAAGGACATTAGAGTATTTATATATCATACATAAATGAAAGGAATTGACATAGAACCATAGTACAATGGCATATTGAAATTCCCTTGAATATATGTAGAAATAGGGAGACAATAAATTATAAACTAGGAAAGAGATAAATGAAATTATGCATGAACATGTGGTAATATATACATATATATATATATATATATATATATATATATATATATATATATATATATATATATATATATATATATAAGAACAAATATGTACATAAACTAAACCTATAGTAGTATTAGTTGGCAATAAGTCTAAGTAGTATAGAATAATATAACCTAGTAAAATGTAAGTTGTGTATAAGATAACCCTAATGGGCTAAAGTATAAATGTTAAATCCATGTATCAATGCATGTTCCCCTAGTGGGTAGATAGATCAATGTGTTTGACCTAAGTCCTGTAATAATCTATGAACACTTAAAAATAAAAAGTGAAGCATGTATGTATGATAAAATTGACTATACTAAGATAGATAACATATGTAGTACTTGGAAATTATAAATAATGTAAATATGGATATGTAATCTATCTCAATTTTATGTTTTTGAAAAATATTTTAATGTTTTTATATTTTGAACATATTATATTGTTTTTTGTTTTATAAGTATAATCTATGTACAAGCAATCATGAAAATGAAATTGTGTATAAGGATCAAGGTAAGAGAAGCTATATGTTAGTAACATGTAAATAAACTTTTGTATGTACAAATGAAATGTAGTGAATTTAAATGCCTAAGATCACATATAGGGGATGTGGATAGTCAAATGGTGGATTTAGTGGGATATCATCCAATGTCAGATACTAAATCTAGACAAACTCAAATAAATCATCACTATTATCATCAGACCATGCTATCAATAATATTATAGTCTTATCCCATGAAATAATTTGGAGTTTGTGCATTCAAATGGCATGTTACTCATTTATGTAATAAGCCTCCCATATGGTCCTAGGGTAAACCACATTAGACCATGGGGTATCTATGTGAAACCTATGATTCTCATCTAGTCCATCATGTATAATGTTAACTATGTGTCCCACATGACTAAATGTCAAACATATATCTATTTGATCAATTATATAATACATTTCATGTAACCATGTACTACTATGTATAACCTATATTTTAGTGATTGTACTCATGATAAATGTCCCAAGGAGTCCTAATAATGTATAACATGTTTTAGTTCACTCTCTTGATGTCATATGTGTTGTAATAATGCCAAGGTGTAAGTACTAGGATCAGAATCCTTATTTATAGAAACATGATGGATGTATTTATCCTTAACAAAAATATGAATAGTTAATGGATCATTCCTCAAATATTTGCATTGATAAAGATTCTATTATGGTTCTTGTACTAATGAAGGTAGATGCTATGTAGTTTAGATGGATCCCTGAGTTTTGAATGTGTTTAGTTTCTATTGTAGTGTTGAGAATTTATATGTATAATCTCCAGTAATCCTTTGAAAATGAAAAATGGTCAATCATCCTAATGTGACAATATATTAATGGATATATGTTGATCTATTGGTAATTCCATCATCCTATATCAAGTAACATATGTAACATATATTATGGTCTATCTTATGTATTGCTTGACTAAATCTGAATAACTAGGTCAATATCCATATATGTGATCATATTTAATTAATGGAGAGAATAATCTACCTTTAACTTCAATTTAGTGGCTTGGCTTGTATATATGAAACTATGAGCTAGTGGTGTTGCCTACGTAGGTAAATGCATAAGTGTCTTAGAAACATATTTTTACTCTTTAGGGTCTAGTGGTGTGAAGTATAATCCACATAAATAATAATCAATGTCAATGGGTGTTAGATAATCCTTTGTGGTGGATTACAAATATGTATCTATGTTTTTTATGTGTACTTCCTCTAAATTAGTAATTAATGGTAACTATGATGTGATAATCCCATAATTTATTCTAGGTTGGGATAATTATGTTGTAGGAGTGTCCTTAGCTTTTATGGGAGAAGGTAACTATGCTATAAGAGGATCTATAATGGGTGTAGGAATAGTGGTGATATATTACCTAACATCATGTATGCATCTAATCTATCAAAAAAATTTGAGGTGGGGACTCAATGATAACATGAAGTGTCCCATCTAAGGATGTACTCAGGGTGGTAGGCTTTGTGACTATGTAATATCTAAATCATTAGTTATAAATTGGGCAAGTGTATAAGTATCCATCATGTAAAAACTTGACACAAATATGCAAGGTATATGGTATGGCCTCCATGTCATGTATCCAATGTCTCCCAAATAATAAATTGTAATGAAAATGATTAGGCATCCCCTAAAACTATTTGGATAAGATTTTTGGACCAACTATGATATCTAATGTAATAGTGCCCAATGCTTCAGGAATATAATCAAAACCTCTAATGTTCTTATATGTATTTTGAATTGATGTTATGTCACATCCCATATTTTATAATGATGTGAGTTTTTATATGTTAAGTCTTAAACCACTATCAATTAGAACTCATTTAATAGTAGTGGTTTGATTTGTGCTTGAATGAAGAGTGGGAAATTTTGATCAATAACTAACTATGTAGGCAAATACTCATTGGAAAAATATATAACATCCTCAATGTCCTGATAGTGTTCATGATAAATACAAAATAATTTAGGGCTATATCATGAGGTAAAGATGTATGTTTGAGTGTCTGAAAAAGAATATCTTTAAAAATAGTTGCCTTTTGTAGTAATTCTAATATATAAATCTTAGATGGTGTATTTCTCAACTGATCCATAATATCAGATGCTCTATGTTAACCCCTAGATCCCATGGTATTGTTAGATTATGTTATTCCTATATAGGTTGAGGAGACACTTGACTCCATCTAGTAACAACTTAAATTTCAAGATCTACTATTTATAAAGGGTGAGTAGTAGAGGTGGAATGTGAGCTCAGGTAATAAAAGGGTCTAGGTGGAGGAGGAACAAAAGGATTCATATAAGCTCTCTATCATCGAGTAGTAACTAAAGGTAAATAAAAATTGGCCATGTAATAATGTTCTCTATATAAGGGGGATCAAGGTGAGGTGGACTAATGTGTGAAATAAGTTAAGTTCTAATATTATCCATGAGAGGAGTGACATATATGTGCATCATTATACAAATGGTAGGTAATAGGCATGTAAGATAAACCACAAGACTTTATACCAAATAGTACAAAATGGCATCTATCATCATAATTGTTGACCAAATTTAACATTAGGTCAAATTAGGTCAACCCTTGTATATTAAAACTTTTTGTAAGGTCTTTATAGGTTTGCAAATGATCACATGGTCCTAGATAATGTTAATTCATATTTTGAGGGTCACTTAACATGTTCTAATCTTTATCACATTTGTCATTTATCAAAATAACCTTTTATGACACCTTTTGGTCATTTTAAGTAAAATGTACAATTTTACAACAAAGGATAAAGGTGTAAATAAGTAATATAATGTACCATATGTCATGAAATGTTAGAGAATAGTTTTAGACATAATAAAGAGGAAGATCATATACAAAAGTTAAGTTTTAGACAATTGTATAGACTAGATTTACTCACCTAGCATATGTGATGCTTCAAGAAGATGTTATGGCATCCCCATAGGTCATTTCCAAGATCAGGTAGCTTCAACAGGTTCAAAAGTGGAAAAAATAGTTTATCTCTCTTATCAATCCCTTGGACAAGTCAAGAAGGTCAATGATTTCTATTAGTACAAATATGAGAAGATTATTTTGAAGTAAATGCATTTGGTGAATGTTAGGGGTCCCTGTATACATCCATTCTATGGTCATAGTTTCAATAATGGTTGTCTATTATGTATGAACAATCACTAATATTGTTAAAACTTTCAAACTACTTACACATCCCCAACACCTTAGTTTCTCATCTGATTGCATTGGTTTGTGTTAATCAAAAAAATTTATAGTCTTTCAAGTCATGTTCACTCATTTCATATGGATTTAAAACTAGTTGGAATGTGTGGACATGAAATAATAAGAAAGATAATTCTCCTTATGCTAGAAGTCACACCATTGAGGTATGAAAAATATTGTTTTGGTAATTGCAGTGTTCATCTTTCTGTGAATAGCTCTAGGTCAAGAGTAACTAATTTGTTTTTAACCCCTCAAAACATGGAAGTTAGTTTTTGATTGAGGGTTTACATTGAAGAGATCTTCAAGACACTCAAATATAAGTTATGGTAGATAAGATAAGGACATAATAAGATCATAGTAATATGACTATGTAAAAAATGGAGGTAGAGTGATAGGATGACTCGAGAGTAGTTTAATTTTGATAATACAATGGAAGAAACCTATTTTGATATAGGATTGACATTATAAGACATACTATAATAGTAAAAAGAAAATACAATCCAAGCCATATATAGTCACCTATGTTCATAAATTAAGACAAAGTTATAAATGAGATTATTTACCTTGATCTCTCTTAAATAGGATTCTAACTCACAAAGTGTCATCTCATGGTAAAGATATATGAGGATAAAGCATGTCTAACAGTTTCTTTCTTCCAGCCTAAGCCTAGAGGTAATGTATTGACACAAGAAGGTGATTATTTGATCAAAATGGAATGATTTTTGATTGAGGTTTCAACTCAATAAATTTTATAATGAAAACACTCAAATATATATAGTTATATTAAGCCAAAATGAACCTAAAACAAAACAATGTTGCAAGTGATAACTAGTGCATTCATGGTGAGGTATGAAATCATGGCCTCAAAGTAGAAATAGATACATTAAAGTGTGGGATGACAATATTGACCCTAAAATGGAACAAATATATTGAATTAAATTATTAAAACATGTATCATCACCTACAAGAACTTATTGGTTTCTCCTAAATGCATACTTATAGTTTGACATAGTCACATACTAGTTTATACCAATGAAAGGTACAAGCTTGGTTGTTAGGTAAGGGATAAGATGGAATGACCATGTTTATACCACTATAATAGTGGTAATATCACACTTACATGTTATTTAAATAATAAATAACCTTATATATAGTCATAACTCAAGTTTCTTAGACCTAACCAAAAATTTTGCACATAGTCACAATCCTATAAGCTAGTTTTGGGAATTTGAAGTGTTAAAGATTCCTTAGGTATGATATGTTTTTGAAAATTGGTACATAAGGTAATAATAACATAAAAAATCCATCCATTGTCTCATTTTATTAAAACAAATAGGGGATGTGTCCTTCATTTCATCTAAAACTAGGGGCACTCTATAAACAAGATAGTTTGTAGACCTAATACATCGACGGTAAAAATATTAATGATGGAGACATAAATCACTATATGATGATATAAAAGGTATAATTGGAGTTAAATTATTGTGTATAAATACCTACATACATTGTAAGCACTTTTAAGTGACAACATGCTTTGAAATATAGTTTGTGCCTATTATGCCTATAACTAGGCATGAACCCTAATGGATTCTAATGACACTTATATGACCATATCATATCACCAATATAGTCTATATCCTTCATGAGAGATTAGAGGGTTACTTGGATCCATAATTTTGTATATAATATCCTAGATTGGTCATTTTGACCTAAACTTGTCCTAGGGGTGTCCAGAATGCAAGAAACTAATTGAGAAGCCATATTCTCTCACTCATATCTATACAAAAAATGTGCATGGGGTATCAATCACTTAGGAATGATTTATGGATGTTTTTAACTCTAACTCAATGTCATTAGTTAAAGGGTTAAGGTATTAACCCTTATGAATCATCGTTAACAACTTGAATGACCTAAAATCATTATGAGAACTTGATGAGAAAAATATGAATAATTATGCATATAGGAGGGGTTAGTTAACATAGAAGATGATTCTTACATTCTTGTAACTCTCTCAGACTCCTTGAAATTCAATTATTTTGTACTATAGCTTTTATAGATAGGTCTAATTTAGTGTATTTTGTAGGATTTGAAGTGATTTTAAAGTGTATAAGGGAAATGATAGGTGAAATCCATTATGGAAGTTATATGAAGATGTATTTCAACACCTAAAACCCCATTATCACCTTGGTTATACATGAAAACCTATATTCTAAATTATATATTATAGTCAGTCTAAATAGGATAGTGAGAAGGAGGGTAACAACCAAGTTGAAGATGAGAAGTGTTGTTTGGAGTTATTTTGAGGTCTATCTGATGGAATGGAAAGCAAGGAGGTCTTTATGAGGTGTCTCACACATATAAATTAAACCATATTGAACATATTCAAGTCACCTAAGTGACAAGTGTGAAGGTCTAGGCCTAAAAGGCTAGTGAGTGACTCAAAGAAGGTAAGTGACAATTGTCAAAGATAATGTTGTCAGTTAAGGGGTTTATATAACTATCATAATCATGTTTCTACCTTATTGAGTTAGATGATATGTGTCAATGACTTATAAATTATTTCTAGACTGTCAAGTGGATTCCTCATCAAGAAGTTAGTTTCAAAAAGGACATTTAGTGTCTCTATCCCAACCTCAAGAATATGTTATGTTTTAACTTGACACATGTTCAATAGAACTTAATGACTTGTTTTCTAAATCATCCTCTTTCATGGTAACTAGTTTTCAAGTCTTGACATTTGGAATTTTGACTGTTTAACTTCACTCTTTATCTCTCATCTCCTACGCTATATATATTTAGGCCATTTTGACATTGTAAAGAATCAAAAATTAATATGGTGAAGCCTTGTTAGTTTTGACATCTTACTTTGATTTTTAATAAATTTTTCCCAAGATAGTTTTATCTCTATAATTATTTCCTATGTATGTCTAGTAGACTATTTGTACGATAAATGATGAATGTTTTCTTCTTGCTTCTATTCTACTCTCGTATGCATTGTGTGAATAAATAATTTATTCCAATAGGTCTCTTAGAGTGTATATGTTTTTAGGTATATTTTTAATGTGGTAGGGATCAACAATGTCTAATATTAGACCTCCTAGTTACCCATCTTTAGATATCCATAAAAATTTGCCTCCATGTAGAAACACTTATGCTAAATGAAACCTTGAGTTGAATTAGTTATAGAAATCTTATTTCTTAGTGTAAATTCAAGTATGTTTGTGAAATTATGTTTGGTGTTCGCATTCATTATTATAGTTTAATTTTAATTTCGTTATTCCCTTTTCAGCCCCAATAGTGATTAGTCTAGTGTAATGTGTGAGTTTAAAAGATAGATCAAAGAAGCTAGCCATTAAAATCTAGAGATATATCACTTGTAGTATCTTGCCTATATATAGAGAGATAGTTCCATGTTATTCCAAATTTGAGAAGGCCTCCTTGATTTCTATAGGGTTGAAATCTGGGATATAATAGTTATGGAATGCCTAGTGGTACATGATGTTTAAGAAGTTTGTACAAGGTGGATGTTGGTCTTGAATATAAGAGGTTATAATATTATACTTATTATAGTATTTGGTGACTCCAACATTTAAATCTTGGTTTTACACTAGTTCACTCTTTCATTCCTAAGTTAATCACAATATATCATACTAAAGGAATTTATTTTTGTGTCCAAGAGAGTTCCTACTATACACCTCCATCCAACCTTGTCATGACCCATACTATGTCCCTCAACAACCCTTTCAAGGTTTTTAATCACATTATGAGCTATGGAAGCCTTATTATCAACCTATTCCTTCTCCATATGAACATGATGTTATTGATGAACCTTATGAAGAAGCCCATGAATAAGGCTATCAAGAATATGTGATTAAGTATCTTGAAGAATAAGACCAAGATATTAAGAGGTAGTTTCTTAGAGGTAGTCTTCCTCAAGCTATACACATCCCTCTTCAAGAATCTTGTTATGTTCCATATCAATTTTCTTGTTCCCATTTTCCTCATGCAATCATTAATTATCCTTAAGAGGGGCCTATAATATAACCAAACCAATCACTAAGAGAGCCTAATAGTTTCAAAACTCTAACATGAAACCAAGAAATGAAATCTTGGGGAAATAAATATGAAGGGAGTGAAGACCAAGAAGTTGATGTCAAAAAATAAAACATTGTGTTTGTTCAAGCCCCATTGCATTCTCATCAAGAACTTATAGCTTGTCCATCTTGGAGGTCTATCCAAGAATATTTTAAATATGAAAAAAGGCCTTAGTTTAGAATGTGAGAGATAAAGTTTCATATGTTGAAGAGCCTAAAGAAGGATATGAGAAAGGTGAGGTGCTTATTTAAGAAAATGAAATTACTATATCTCGATTGAACCTTCTCTCTCTCCAAGAATTATTTCAAGATTCTTTAAATATCAAGATCACTCCTTACATCCACATGGCCATTCATGATCCATATATCACACCTCATTCTCCCTTTCTAACCTGTGAACTTGCTCACTACCCTCCAACCTCATCCCTTCTTAAAGGATAATTAATCCTATGGAAGACAATCAAATAATATCACGATAAGTTTACACCTGATCATGAAGATGATTCAAGTCTTTATTATGAATATCTCATTATAGGGACTCCCCTTGGTGAAGATAAGCACAAGTAAACCTTATTGATTAAATAATTATAATATCTAGACCATATTACATCTATTCAAAAAGACATTGATCAAGACACGAGAGAGTACATGCTTGAGAAGGACATCACATGAGATGAGTTGATTTAAACTCATGGGCATGATCAAGAGGTTGAATTTAAAAATGAAATAGAATATGGAGCTACTATTACTTCCATAGAAAAATATTATTTGTGTAGAATATTCATTAAGTCATGTGGTGAATTTTTGGCCCCTAAAAGGCCTATAATTCATGTTATCCAAGTTGAATACATTGTTGAAGATGTATTACTTTTTAAAATAAAACACAATCTTAAAAGTATGAAGATAGAGGCTGTCCTTATAATTCAAGAAGTGATCATGATTGAGATAAGCATAAACATCAATAAAGTTCATGAGAATGATGTTGAAATGCAAGAAGAGTTCACCTTCATAGGTTACATGTTTGTATTTATCATCATTGCATGTGAGATCATGCCAAAGAGAATAGAAATAATGAAGAAGTTTAGGACATAAAAACCAAATCTAAAAAGAGAACATGATTCCTTCACTCCTTAATCTCTTGGATAAAATAATGATACAAGATTTGCCTTTGACCTAGGAAGAGAAAGTTTACTTTAGGTTAGTTTGTATATAATCTAGTTTTTTTTATTTGTTTGTGTGTTTTCCCTAAATGATTAGAGATCAAAAATGTGTGTTTTGGTGTCTTGTTTTGTGTGTTTATTTCCTTTTTTTTCTAGGTATGCTCCTATTTTTTGTATTAATATATTAATGTTTTCATTAATCTCAAAGTTAAGTTGAATGTCCTTCATGTAAAAATTTAGAGTTGAAGTCATGACTGCTGAAGTGGTATGTGATAAAGAAGTTTTGTCTCTTTGATGAGACAAAATTTGAAGGTAACCTGGTATTGTTTTTAAGGTTTTATGACATGTTAAAATCATGTTCAAGTTATAATGGAAGCATCTTGATTGATCTCTAAGTACTGAGAAGCATATAAGGTAAGCACATGGGTCAAAAATTCCTTGTATTCTATATGAGGTCTTAGCATAAAGTTGAAATGTGATAGAGCTTATAAATTTTGTTGAGATTATCCTTGTATTTTTATAATCATGTTTTCATAATGACATCATTGAGAGTAGCTTGTTTGTGTCCAAACTCTGAGTATTAGGTATCTTGAGTAGCCTGGTTCAGCTCTATGAAGAAGATTCATGCATGAAGCAAGGTAAATATTTCTAATTTGGGTTAGTATAGGAATGAGAAAGTATCATAATATATGTTAACTATTATCAAGGGACAAATAATCTTACTTATGACTTTCAAGGTCTAGTCTTAAGGCTTAACCTTTACTTGAAAGACCTAATAAAAAGGCATAGGTCTGGTAGAATGATGACTTGAGCCACTAGAGACCTATGTGATCAAGTTTGGAAATGTATGATTAGTATGAAATATCACATGACATGTGTATGAGTTTTTTAAGACAATTCAAGAGGTTTCAAGGCATGATCATAGTCTAAGTATGACTAGCAATATAAGGCCTAGTATGTAAAGTGACCTATAGTGGCCTAATGAAAGGTTAAGATAATTTATAAAGGTATAAAATATCTTTAAATAATTTTAAAAAAATTATAGTTAATGTTAAATATATGTACAAATTTTTAATTTAATACCTGAAGGAGAAAGCATGAAAACCTATTATAAGGTTTTTTTATGTGCACAAAATGGGGTGTTGTAAACCTGAGAAGAGACTTATTGTACTCATTAACATATTAAACCTTTTCATGAGAGGTTTATAACTTCAATAAAAAAATTTAATGTCTTTATCTTGATTTTCCTAGCATTGGTTTTGAATATTAGGGGCAATCTTTTATGAATGATTGCTAAGTGAAACTAGTCAAATCCCTCTCAAAACCCTTATAATGACCCAATAGGAAATATCTTATTTTTTATGTCTGAAAAATTTAATTTTTACCTATTTTTATCTTTTAAACATGTAAATTACTCTTCAAGTATTATCTATGTGGTTTTTGTTTGACTTGATAGTGAGTAGAAGCTATAGGAAACCCCTTATTTTTGAAGAATTTGATGCTAGAAGTAGGATTGACAAGGTCAAAGCATGAGAATGGATGGAGTATTATGTTTAATACTTATATTTTATGAATATTAAATTTTTTTGTACCAAAAATTTTCTAAACTGGTCATGGAATTTGACCTATCATTAAACATGCCTAATGAGTAAAATGGTGAGAAAACTAGGCAAGAATGAGAATGAGATTATGGATTGGTTGAAGAGGAATAGGTATGGATCATAATTAATTGGGAAAATATTAAATACATATCATTCCTATAAAAAAATTTAAATGTTTTTATTATGGATATACTCAAGCAAAAAGTTGTCATCAAACTGGTATGTCTAAACCAAGAAAGTTTGTGTAGAGTGAAGTAGTGAGATTAGTTTGTAAGACCAATGCTAATGTATGAAAATGAAATATATATATTTTTATATATTATATAAGGATTATAAATTTTCATACAAACCCATTTTAAGATCATATAATTGTTCCCATAGGTGTTCTAAGAGTTGATTTTCTTGACTATGTTTTTGATGCTATAAGTAGCTTTTTGTGTGTATGTGAAAATGATGTTTTAGATTGAGGTAAAAATAGGTTTTGAAGGGGCCCCGAAACCCTGTAACAGAGAACAAAATAAAGAACATCTAAGCCCACAGGCAATGCCTAAAAACACTACAATGAAGTAGCAAAAATAGGTTTTAAATGGCCCTGAAACCATTAGAGACACATCTGGTCAAAACCCAGAAACAAAAATCTGGTAGCAACAAACAAAAGAAAACAAAAGGAGAACAAAGATTAGTACCAGTTTCTAAACCAATAAGAAGGACCAGATTATTCATCCAGTTCCAGTATCAAGTTCATGGCTTCTTTCCCTTTCAAAGCTGTTTCCTGAGTGGTAGCCTCCAACAAAGCTCCTTTTTGTGTATCTTTCTTTCTGGAGCTTTGCCTTGTCCTTTTGCTGGGACCCTCTAGTGCTTTGGTCTCCTCATTGGCTCATTTACCTATATTGATAGAAGTTGCACAAATGTTGGACGTTACTTCCTCCATTTTATTTTTGTTGTCCTTTATTAGTTCCCGATGGTTGTTTTCATAAGCTTTGAGCTTGATAGGGATCTCGCTTAACTGATTTTCCATGTTGTTTACTTTGTTCCAAGCAAATTTCAGAGAATCTTCCAAAGTTTCCACTTTTCTCTTGAGATCAATGATCTCCCTACACAACCAGGAATCAAATTGGGAAGAAGACTTAGCTTTATAGTTAACCTAGGTCATAGGAGTGTGTGTTTCATCATTCTAATTCTTCCCTCTCCAATCCTCAGACTTTTTATTGGGGCTATTCCTGGCTTCTTCAAAGAAGTCTTCTTGACTCTTTTATTCCCGCTCATTGATTCTAGTTTGAATTTCCATATCCATATTTTGAATATCATCCTGGATAGAAATTTCCTTTTCATTCTTATAATTTGGGTCCTCAATAGGATCTTCCTGTACAAATTCATCCTCCAACACTTTGTGGTTTTCCTCCATCTCTTCTGTTCTGATAGTAGAATCCTCCTCTGTATTGACATTATCTATTTCAATTTCCTCAGATCCTTCTTCATCATTACTAGAGTTGGTGTCCCAGCTCTCAGTTCCTTCTTCTTCCTCTAGTTTTTCCTCTTCAGGTTCTTCAATTCTCTCCCGACCCCTTTCTTCTTCTACAATCTATTTATTTGGACTAGGGGTCTTAATTTTGCCTCTCTTGCTTACATTTTCATTCTTTTTATTTCCTGGCAACTTGTTTTTCCCCTGTTTGGGATACTTAACCAGTGCCCTATTCTTGCAATAGCCTTTAATAAGTAGAATAAGGCCTTGATGAAGAATAGGGTGCATGTCCTTTTTCCTATGAGCATATAGGCTTTGGATCAGGGAGTAGTGAAGATAGAAAGGAAAAGTCAAGCTAACCTTATGCCTGAAGTGGTTGAGGAAGACAAAATGGAACTTATGCACTCGTTTGCTTCTTCCATCCACGATGAAGTACTCCCTTATACAGCTTAGGACGTCCCTCCATATCCCTTTAATCTGGTCCAGCTCATAGAAATTCCCATTTTTGACCAGCTTCTGCTCTTCCTCATCCGTTTTGGGGAACTTACAAAAGGCCTCATTCGAAATGCTGGTCTGCTTGGAAAATTTGAGTCCATCCATTGGCAACCCTGTTACCTCAGCAAGAAAATCCTCTGTTAAATTTACAGTTATACCATGCAAGGTGACCCTGTCATCAGACCAGTTTTTGAAGAAGGCCATCATGATATGCAGTTTAGAGCTGTGGAGTCTTTCCATGTAGCTCGCAACTTTTCCTTTCTGCAAAATTCTCTAGACTTGATGTTTCTCTCTCCATTCTGCACAGCTCTTGGGCTCCTGTTTACAGGGTTCTCCCTTCCTTTCACGTGCCATACTCATTTTCTTTGAATCCCAATTACTGTGGATATTACCCTGGATCCTCCTGCTATCAAGTTGATTGGGACATCGACTTTATTTGTGGCTTTTTAGGATCCGCTTCTCCCTTTTGAGGACCTTACTCTTTAATAATTGAGTTCTTTTCCCCATGCTTCCACTCCTCCTAATCATTATGTTTTTATTACACTCCAATCTTACCTTCTTTCGCATGTGTGGCATCGAGAAGAATGATCGCCCTTAAATCCACGTTCCTTTCTAAGGTTTCATCCCACCTCACTTTTTGACCTTCCCAGACAGCACAGTTAGCAAGCCAATCTGCAACACCATTGGCTTCATGGTAGGTGTGGGTGATTTTTATATCTTCAAATTTATTCAAAAGAGTTTTCATCTCCTTTACCTTATCCTCTATGGTCCAAGACACATTATTCTTATTATTAAGGATATTTATAACATTCAAAGAGTCCCCTTCAAGCCACAATTTGGAAAATCCCGAGTCCACAGCTAATTTAAGGGTCTGGAGGGCAGCTGTAGCTTCGGCTATGTGGCAGTTAGATATACTAATGGGAATTGCGATAGCATCAATAACCATACCCACATGGTTTCTCAGAACACCACCACAACTAGCATTCCCTGGGTTCCCTTTTGCTGCACCATCAAAATTACCTTTAATCCATCCTTGGGGAGGACTAATCCAAGCAACACCTGATCTGGGGTTATCAAGTTTACCAAGAATAAAATCCATCCTCAGGGGATTATCCACATTGAGATTAGAGCTTAGATTTTTTTGAGAATAAAAATTTTCCTTTAGAGCTCTAATGATGTTCTGTCCTACCACCCATCCAGGGAGCTCTTTGTTTCTGAATATTCGATTATTTCTTTCCTTCCATATTCCCCACCAGATATGGGGAAGAGTAATTTTCCATAAAAAGAGAACTTCAAGATTCTTTGAAGGGCAATACCAGATTTTGAGAGAAAGTTCAACATTTTTGTGGTGAATCCATGTAATGCCCCACAGATTGAGAACCTCCTTCCATGTGAAAATGATGTTTCTGAGTCACTTTTCACTAATTTTAAGGATTAAATGAAATTTAATATGTTATAAATTACTAATAATATTATTTTAATTTATTATTAATAATTTTAATTCCCTATTCAAGTATGTAGAGTCAAATGTTTTTTACTATTTGTTGATAATAGTTGGTAGTTCTAAGTAAGCCATTTCCAAGAGTGTTCCTAAGGCCTTTTGGCCTATGTGGTGAATACCATTGAATATATGGAGTTATTTTAAGTTATAAATATCATATTAATATTATTTTATGTTGGAAATTTGGATAATTTGTGTGTATGTTTTAAATTTACAAGATAAACTTTCTGGCAATGAGAACTAAAGGCAAGTAGACCTAACTGGATGGTTCAAGGTGTGAAATAAATAAATTGGTATTGGGGAAAAATGGATAGATTAAGATGGGTATATTGTAGTTACATGTTAATTTTTTCATCCATTTATAGATTATTAAGTTATTTTAAGGAGGTCTAAGTGAAACATGTGCTTAGGAAATCCTAATTGCATTAGGTCTCTATTAGGCCTAATGGTGGTTTTAGCCCTTAAGGGTAAAGATTGACCTATTTAATTTTTGTTTAAATTTTTAAATGTGTTTATTTATATATTTAAATCATAATATAAGTAATATTTTCTAAATAATATGATTATGATAAATAATCAAGTATAAATTCAAGGCCTAATAAGCCTATTTTGACTAGTTAGAGAATTAAGCTAGTAAGAAAAGTATATAGAGTTTTGGAGAATAGGTTAAGGTATTGAATATAATAAGAGAGATGAGATGAGCACGAAGTTATTATATAAATATGTTTATATATTTTTTGATCAAGGTCATTTGACATAATTTTTCCAAGGAGAGGGTTATTTGAGCAAGAAAGCCTAATAGGTTGTTTGAGAGAGAAAGAAGTGTGAGAGGAGAAAAAAAATGAGATAATATTTAGTTGAAAATTAATAGGTGTCAAAGTTTTATATTATATTCAATTTTTCTAAGTTATTTATTTTGATATTAGTGGTTTGGATCCTCCTTGTGGGTTAGAGCCTCTTTGATGGTTGAAGCTTGATAAAGGCTAGTTGAGTGGATGCTCGAATAGTAAGGGGTTGGTGCTCCTTGTGGGGTTGGTTCCTCACTAAAATTTATATTAATTTCTTATAAGATAGTATTAAAAGTTGTGCATCAGTGTTTTTTCATACCCTAGAGGTTTTCCAAAATATATATCATGTCCTTATGGTGTTTTATTTCATAGATGCCTATCTGTATACTAATTGATGTATGTATGTGAATTAATGCTTCATGAATGTTAAGTGAAATTAAAGGAATATTTTAATAAAAATTATTCACTCCCACTCTTATTATCTATAATTACAAAATTTGGTATCTAATTATGTCATTTTTAGGATTTATTAAAACCTAAAGGAGATTCTAAACAAGTTGAGTTGGGTAGTCAAGCACAAGGTGGTTTTTCTACAAGTAAAGATCCATTGTTCAATAGATCCAATTATGAATTTTAGAGTGTTATGATTATGACATAAATAATTTCTCAAGGCCATTATGTTTTTAAATAAGTATTGGATGGGTATACTTTACCCCTATTCCTCTTATAAATGCAATAGGTAAGAAGGCTAGTGACAATAACTCAAAAACAATGAATGGTATTTTGTGTGGCCTATCAAATGTAGAGCTTGTGAGGGTGATGCAATATATTTATACCAAATAAATGTGGGATAATTTAAAAATTATTCATTATGGAGACTCCTAGGTCAAATTAACCAAGTTTCAAACTCATTAAAGATAATTTGAAAGTCTAAGGATGAATGAAGATGAGACCATTGCAACCTACTTGTTGAGGGTTGATGAAGTGGTCAACATCATAAGAGGTTTAGGAGAATAATTATAATATACTAATATTTTTCAAAAGTTATTAAGGTATCTAAATCTCAAATTTTATTCTAAGGTATGTGTCATTGAATAAATTCAATATCTAGATAAGCTAGAGATGGATGGACTTCATGGAACCCTAACAGCCTATTAGATGAGAACAAGTGAAGGTAGACCTAAAAAGAAGGAAGCTACATTAAAGGAAAAAAACAAATCAAGAGAGAATAAGTCACAAGTTAATAAATTCAAAGATAATTGTGAATCTAATATTCATGATGATGAGTTGATAGTTATGTTTGCAAGAAATATGAAGACATGTTCAAGTAAGTACAATAGCAAGATGCTTTTTAAATGATTTAATTTTGAAGAGGTTGGAAACTTTGAGAACAAATTTCTTCATAATCATAATACAAACGATGATGTATAACATGATGAAGATCATGATGATGATAAAAGGTCTTATAATTTTGATAAGAGCAATAAAAGTTTTATAAGATGTGATAATAATAAAAAGTTTATAAAAAACAAAAGGAGTCTTTACACCAAAAAATATTTTAGCTCATCTGGTGAGAGTGAGAGAAGTGATTCAAAAAGTGATCATGAATGTGATGGTATTGATGTTAATGAGGTTATCATCATGGTTGAAGAAATAAGTTGCTCAAATCTAGAAGAATCCATATGGATTAGAGGGGTTGTTGGTGATTTAGATGAAGAATGAGATGAGGTGGATTTTGAGGCTAAGTTGATGAATAATCTAAAAGATTTGAAGATGGTAAAAAAATAGGGTGATGAGATCCCTTATTAAATATTATGAGGATAAAGTCAACATTTTTGAAGCTGGACTAAGAAACAACTCCATGGAACAAGAAGAAGTAGTCAAATAGGTATAAAGTTAACTTGAAATTGTGACTACATGCCTAAAAGTAAAAGACAAAAAATGTTTAAGGTATGTATCTATATTGAACTCCTTGAGATCTAAGTTTAAACAAGCATCAAATCAGGTAAAGTCTTTTTTGAGGTTTGAAAAGAGTACCAATGATCTAGACAACCTTCTGCATAGTCAAAAGACTTCTAATGAAGAAACAAACCCTGGTTTCACTAGAGATCAAGATAAGGACATTGATGTGATAAAAAGGGTTGAATATCAACCAAAGTATGAGGGTGTTGATAGAACAAAGGTCAATACTATCAAGAAATTTAATAACATAAGGTATGGTAATCCTTTCAATGGTTATTGTTATTCATGTAACCAATTTGGTCATAAATAAATGCATTACAGAAGGCCCTTCAAGAATGAATATACATAGAACTATGAGGAGAACCATCAACCAAGAGGTATGGGTCTTGGTATGTTTCCATTTAGAGGGATAACATGTTTCAATTAACATAAGATTGGTCACACTAAAAAATACTATAAGCATGACTTCTCAAGACAAGATAAGAAATTTGAGGCTTCTAGAACAAAAAAAAGAATAAAAAATAATAAGTGGAAACCCAAGGTAGCTAATATTGATAACTAGTTTGTAATTCCAAGTAGAATATTTTACATGGTAGACAAAAATAAAGATTTAAAGGAGTGATAAGAATTTTATCTATCACCTTAGATTGTTGATGAATGAAATAAGACCAATAAATCAAGCCATAATGTTTCTAAAATAAATATTGAGGGGGTGAATCTAGAAGAATAAATCAAGCATAAGAGGATCATGAAGGAAGTTCAGTCATGTAAGGACATGGAGATAGGACTCCCCTACGCTTAAGTTGTTATAGTTTTCTAGAGTAGAGGTGACTCCATTAGGATTCATGGAGTCACTCAACTAGCAATCAAGAACCATGAAGTATGTTTGGGCATAGGGCAAGTTTTGTGGTTTTAGGAGACTTTCATATTCAAGTTTCAATAAAAGAAGTTTTATACATGTGTTATCATAAGAGACAAGTCACAAAATGTTTATATGATGACTTGATCAAACCAAGTCACAGTTTTGAAAATGTCTTGAATTTTCATGAAGACAAAGGGATTCAATCATGTCTCATTAGTAGTTATGTGAGCCTAGTCTGTGCTAAAGTTTTTGACATAAATTATTGATGAGTTTGTTTGAAAAAAAGGTATGATTCGCTAGGTCCAAGGATAAAATAACTACCAAGAAGGTCAACATTTGTCATTAATGTCAAAGGGGGAGAAAGTTCCTATTTCAAAGATCAAGTATTGAAGAAGATCTAACTTAAAGGAAATAGATTAATCTTTTATGATTAAGAGTGTTTTACATCAATGACAAAAGGGGAGATTGTTTAGGTATATTCCTAGTGTTGGTATTAAGGTATTAATGTTGTCATTGATGTCAAAGTTAAGTTGAATGTCCATGATGTCAAAAGTTAGATTTGATGGCATGATTGGTGAAGTGGTGTGTGATAAAGAAGTTTTATCTCTATAATGAGAAATTTTTTGAAGACAACTTGGTATTATTTTTGAAGTTTTATGACATGTAAAAAACATGTTTAAGGTACAAGGGAAGAATCTTTTTTGAGATCTAAGTACAGAGAAACATACAAGGTAAGCACATGGGTCAACAAATCCTTGTATTATATATGAGGTCTTAGCACAGGGTTTAAATGTGAAAAATCTCATAAATTTTATTGAGATTAGAATTATCTTCATATAATCCTATTTTAAGAATGAAATCATTGAGATATATCTTTTTTATGTCCAAACTCTAAGTACTAGGTATCTTGAGTAGCCTAGTCTAGCTCTGTGAAGAAGATATATTCATTACACATGGTAAAGCTTTGTGATTTGGTTTAGTACATGCATGATAAATTATTATTATCTATGTTAACTATGAGAAATGGATAAATAATCTTACTTATGAGTTTTAAGGTCTAGTTTTGAGGCTTAACCTTTACTTGAAATACCTGGTGAAAAGGCATAGGTTTGGTAGCATGATGAGTTGAACCATTAGAGACTTGTGTGAGAAAGTTTGAAAGTTTATAATAATAATATGAGATAACATGACATGTTTATGAGGTTTTTAATATATTTAAAGATGTTTCAAGGCATGATCATAGTCTAATTATGACTAACAATATAAGTACTAATATGCAAAATGACCTATAGTGGCCTAATGAGGGGTCAAGATCATTTATAAAGGTGTAAAATATATTTAAAGAATTTAAATAGATGTGATAGTTCATTTTATTTGTATGGAAAAAAATTTAAGTCAATACCTAAAGGAGAAATCATGAAAACCTATGATAAGGTTTTTATGTGCATAGAATGGTGTATTACAGACATGAAAAGATACTTCTTGTACTCGTTGGCATGTGTAACCTTTTAATGAGAGCCTAAAAAATTCATGGAAGTTAGGTAAGGTCCTTATCTTTATTTTATTGTCGTTCATTTTTAAAATGAGGGGCAATATTTATTATTGATTGCTAAGAAGTGAAACCAATCAAAACCCTTATAATGACCTAACAGGAAATATGTTTTTGGTTATGGATCATAATTTTCCTATTGAAATATTTTGATGTTTTAAACATTTAAATGAATCTTTAGGTATTTTTTAGGTGGATTTTGTTTGAATTTATAATGAGTAGAAGCTACATGATACCCCTTATTTCTAAAGAATTTGATGCTACATGCAGGGTTGATCAGGTTAAAACATGAAAATAGATGGAGGATGATGTGTAAGAATTATATTTTATTCCCATGAAATTTTATAATAATTTTATATATCAAAATTTTTATAATCCTGTCATTGAAGTTGTCCTATCGCTAAGCAACCCTAATGAGCAAAACAATGAGAAAACTAGGTGAGAATGAGAATGAGATTAGGGATTGGTTATAGAGGAATAGGGATAGATCCTAATGAATGGGTAAATTATTAAATACATATACATGATATAAGTCATATCCCTCCTATATCTTTGTTTCAAAAGTGTTGATGATCCCTATGTTCAATCAAAAAGTTGTCATCAAGTTGGTCTATCTAAAATAGGAAAGTTTGTGTAGAGTGAAGTAGTGAGATTGGTCTATAAGACTAATATTGATATATGAACATGAAATATATATTTTAATATATTATATAATGATGATAAAGTTTCACATAAACCCATGGTAAGATCACAAAATTTCTCCCATTGGTATTCTAAGAGTTGATTTTCTTGGTTATGTTTTTGATGTTATAGGCAACTTTATGTGTGTATGTGAAAATGATGTTTCTGAGTCACTTTTCACTAAGATGAAGGATAAAATGATATTTAAGGTGTTATAAATGAATATTAAGATCATGAAAATTTATTTTTCCTCATTTTAAGTTCCTATTCAAGTATGGAGAGTCAAATGTTTTTGACTGTTTGTTGACAATATTTGGTGGTTCTAAGTAAGCCATTTGTAGGAGTTTTCCTAAGGCCTTTTAGCCTATGTGGTGAATAAAAAATAGTTTTTAAAGTTATTTTAAGTAATAAATATCCTATTAATATTATTTTATGTGTAAAATTTGATTACATGGTTCAAATTTACAAGATAGACTTTTTGGCAGTGAGAAGGCCTAAAGATGAGGAGACCTAATTAGATGGTTCACCGTGTGAGATAAAGCAAACGGTGTTAGGGGGCCAAACCTATGAAATGTTTGTTTTAATTATTAAATTTTCTTAATTATATATTTAAATAATAATAAAATTATTTTTATGTATTTTTTTTACCAATATGGGTATGAAAAATAATTAAGTATAAAGTTAAGGCCTAATAAGCCTATTTTGACTAGTTAGATAATTAAGCCAGTAAACAAAGTATATAAAGTTTTGGAAAATAGGTTAAGGTATTGAATATAATAAAAGACATGATATGAACATTAAATTAGTATATATTTATCTCTATATACGTTTTTATCAATTTTAATTTAACTAATTCTTCGAAGGAGAGAGGTATTTGAGCGAGAAGACCTAATAGGTTGTTTGATAGAGAAAGAAGTGTGAGAAGAAAAAAAAAGGAGATAATCTTCAGTTGAGTAAGAAAAATGTGTTTAAGGATGATATTATATTAAATTTATATAATTTTATTCTTGGTTTCCTATGGGTTTGGAGCCTCCTTGTAGGTATAAGCTTGCTAAAGGCTAGTTGATTGGGTGCTTAACTAGTAAGGGGTGGGTGATCCTTGTGGGGTTGGTGCCTCACTAAAAATTTTATTCATTGCTTATAGGATAATATTAAAAGTTTTCAAATAGTGAGATTTAATCCCATATAGTTTTTTCCATATATATTTCATGTCCTTATGGTGTTTTCTCTCATAGATGCCTATGTATGTAGTAATTGGTGTATGTATGTGAATGAATGCTTTGTGAATGTTAACTAAAATTAAATGACTATTTTAATATAATTAATTCACCCCCATTATTAGTATATTTAATTACAAAATTTTTGTTTGGTGTCTTTTTAGAGGCATTTTAGTGTTAATTTTAGTATATGGGTGACTCCATTGCCTAAGGATAGGAGAAGGCAATTGGTCCTTAGCATAACAGACATGCTACCCCTTAGAAATAACCAAAATATTGACCAAATTTAACCCTGGGTCAAATTAGGTCGACCCCCTTACATATCAAATATTTTTATTAGGTCCTTATAGGTTTTAAATTGGTCACATGGTCCTAGTTAATGTTAAGTCTTAGTTTAAGGGTTACTTAATATGTTCTAATCTTTATCACATGTGTCATTTGTTTTAATAACCTTTTATGCCACCTTTTGGTCATTCTAAGTGATATATAGCATTTTAAAAAAATTAAAAAGTTTTAAATAATTAATATAATGTACCATATGTTAGGTAATGTTAGAGAATAATTTGAAACTAAAATGTGGTAGGTTCAATGTAAGAAAGAGGAAGATCATCTACAAAAGGTTAGTTTCATATAGTTGTATGGACTGAAGTGACACACCAAACACATGTGATGCTTCAATAATATGTTATGGCATCCACACAAGTATTTTATATGCTTAGTAAGATTCAAAAATTTCAAAAGTGGAAAAAATGATTTCTCTCTCCTATCGCTCCCTTGGATAGGTTAAGAAGGGTCAATAGTTCTATGTTGGTATAGATAGGAAAAGAGGAGTTGAAATGAATAAACTTGGTGGATGTTAAGGGTCCCTATGTATGTCTATTTTATGGTCATAGTTTCAGTAATGGTGATCTATGGTTTATGAACAATCACTAATATTTTTAATACCTTTAAACTACCTACATATCCCTAACACATTGGTTTTTTAAACTGATTGCATTGGTATGTGTGAATAAAATGGTGTATATATTCTTTTAGAGAATGTTCACTCATTTCATGTGGATTTAACAATAGTTTTCATGTGTGAACATGAAATAAAATGTAGGATAATTCTCCTTGTGCTAGAATTCACACCATGAGGTCTATAGAATAGTGTTTTTGTAATTTTAGTGTTCATCTTTCTATGAATGGCTCTAGGTCAAGAGTAACACATTTGTTTTCAACCACTAATAACATGAAAGTTAGTTTCTCCATTGAGGGTTTTCATTGAATATATATTAAATGCATTCAAATAAAAGGAAGGGAAGATAAGTTAAGGACCTAATAAGATCACAAGACTATGACTATGTAAATAATGGAAGTATAGTGATATTATGTCTTGAGAATAGTTTAAGGTTAATAATGAAGTCTAAGAAACCTATTTTTATATAGGATTGACATTGTAAGACATCTTGAAATAGTATAAAAAAATATAATACAATAATATACACAATATTCTATGTTCATAGATTAGGATAAAGTTACAAATGAGATGATTTACCTTAATCTCTCCAAAAGAGGATTTTGCCTCACAAAGTGTCATCTCATGGTAAAGATCTATGAGTTTTAGGTAGGCCTAATAGTTTATTTTTTGAAACATAATCTTGAAAGTAATGTATTAACACAATAAGGTGATTATTTGATCAATAGATAATGAGGCTTGAGTGAGGTTTCAACTTAGTCAAGTTTCCAATGAAAACATTCAGAGAGATACACTTATATTAAGCCAAAATGAACTTGTAGCAATACAACATTGTAAGTGACAAATAGTACATTGATGGTGAGGTATGAGAACATGGTCTCAAAGTAGAAATGGATAAATTAAAGTGTGAGATGCCCTTAGTGACCTAAATATGAAACTAGGATAGTGAAGTATATTATTCAAATGTATATCATCACCTATAGGAACCTATTCATTTCTCTTAAATGCACACCTACAGTTTGACACAGTCATAGACCAATCTAAGCCAATGAAAGGTGTAAGCATAGTTGGTATGAAGGGGGTAAAATGGAATGACCATGTTAAAACCAATCTCATAGTTTAATTTTATACTTACATGTGATTTCAATAAGAAATAACCTCAGAGATAGTCATAACTTGAAGTTCTTAGACCCAACCAAAAATCTTGCACATATTCATAATCCCATAATTTAGTTTTGGGTGGTTTAAGTTTTAAATCCTCTTTATGTATTATATGGATTTGAAACTTGGTACATAAGGTAATCATGACCTAAAAAACCCTTCATGGTCTTATCTAATTTAAAATAATAGGAAAGTGTCCTTTGTTTTATCTCAAACTAGGGGCACTCTACAAGCAAGATAACCTATAGACCTAATACATGGATGGTAAAAATATGAATGATAGATCTTTGAAGCACCAAAGTATGATATTAAGGGTTTAATTGGATGTAAATGAGTGTTTTAAAACACATATAGTTATTGGAAACACTTGTAAGTGACCACATACTTAGAAATATAGTTTATGCATGTTAGGCCTAGAACTAGGCATGAAACCTAATGGATTTTAATGACACTCATATGAACACTTTATCTCCCAAAGAAAGTTAATAACTTAAATAGAGAGTATAGTGTTAATTGGATCCATCATTTTGCATAGAATAGCCTAAATTGATCATTTTTGACCTAAACTTTTCTTAGGGGTGTCCATAATACAAGCAACTAATCAAGAAGCCATCTTATCTCACTCATATATGTAAGAAAAACATCCATGAGATATGAATCACTTAGGGATAGATGGGGGAGGTATATAAATCAAAATAAATTTCATTTATATTAGGTTTAAGGGATTAATCTTTATGAATCATCATTAATAACTTGAATGACCTAAAACCCTTATGAGAACCCAATGAGAAAGATATGAAGAATTATGAATCTATGAGGGGTCAATTGACCTAGAAGATGATTTTTACATGCTTGGAACTCTCTTAGGCTCCTTGACATTCAGTTGTTCCATACTATCACTTGTATAGATAGGCCCAATTCTATGTTTTTTTATAAGATTTAAAAGTGATTTTAAGGTGAATAAGGGAACTGATAGGTGAAATCCATTTTGGAAGGCGTATTGAGATTCATTTCATCTCCTCACACCCCATTATCACCTTGGTCATACATGAAAACCCCTCTATTAAATTTTGTATTACATGTAGTCTAAATAAGATCATGAGAAAGAGGGTAGAAGCCAATTTGAAGATGATAAGTGTTATTTGGAGTTATTTTGAGGTCAATATGATGTAATGGAAGATAAATAGGTCTTGATGAGGTTTCTCACACCTCTTATACAAATATTCTTAAACATATGCAAGTCACCTAAATGACATGTATGAAGGTCTAGGCCTAAAAGGCTAGTGAGTGACTGCAAGAAGGTAAGTGACAATTGGAAAGGAGAAGGTTATGAGTTAAGGGGTGTATATGACTATCATAATCATGTTTCTAGTTTCTCAAGCTAGATGATATGTGTCAATGACTTAAAAATTAGTTCTGGATTGTCAAGTGGATTCTTCATCAATAAAGCAATTTTAAGGACATGGATTGTCTCTACACTAACCTAAAGAAGTTATGTTTTAGATTGAAACATGTTCAAGAGAACTTCATGACTTGTTTTCTAACTCCTACTACATGGTAACTAGTTTTCAATTCTTGGCATTTGGAATTGTGGCTACTCAACTTCATTCTTTCTCTCTCCTCTCTTATGCTTTTATATTAAGGCTATTTTGGCATTGTAATGAATCCATAATTGGTATGGTGAAGCCCTGCTAGTTTTGACATCTAGTTTTGCCTTTGATTAAAGTTTTATCAAGATGGTTTAGTTTATGTAATTACTACATAAGTATGTTAAGTAGTCTATTTAGATGACAAGTGGTGAATGTTTTCTACTTACTTCCATTATGCTCTAGTATTCATTGTGTGAGTAATTCATTTATTTTAATAGGTCTCATGAAGTGTATATGTTTTTTAGGTTTATTTTAAGGTGTGAGAGAGATTAAAAATGTATAATATGAGACCTCCTAGTTACCCACCTCTATATATGCATATTAATATACCTATATGTAGAAACACATATGTTAGAAGAAACCTTAGTTGATATTAGTTTTAGCAATATTTTTTCTTACTACAAATGCAAGTATGTTTGTGGAATTATCTTTGGTGTATCACATTCATTAGTATATGTTAATTTCATGTTCCTGCTTCCCTTTTCACCCCCAATAGTGATTAGTTTAGTGTAGTGTGTGGTCATAAAAGATAGATCAAGGGAGTTAACCCTTCAAATCTAGAGATCTAACTAGTGTAGTAGATTGCCTATATGTAGAGATAGTTACATGTTATTCCAAATTTGAGTACATCTCCTTAAATTATCTATGGTGAAAATTTGGGATATAAAAATAATCATGATGAAAAGATAAAAACTAAAAATTGAACAAAAGGTGGAAATAAAAAGGGAAACCCTAATAGTACACTAAGGTTTTAAGAAATATGTTCAAATTAAATTAGGTTTGACAAATTATTTATCTTTTAAGGTATTATAGAATGCAAACCATAAATTTTTAAAGGGTCTGAGAATAATAAATCATGGAATAAATATGAAATAAATAAAACCATTATTTTCATAAGAATTAACCTAATATGATTATTATAATTTGATAAGGAATTGATTAAGACAAATGATATGGGGTCTAAAAATTGGCATATAAGTTTAATTAAGTGTCATAAACAAGATCTAGGTGTCAAAAACCCTCATAAATAGTAGTGTGGTACCTTGGATGGTATCACACTATGCTAGTGTCCTCCCTAACATGCTAGTGTCCCTTGTGTAAAAACTATGTGATCTTCTGGGTGACCATTGGTTGAGTTTGATCTACCTGTGCCTATGTAGATGAGCCCTAATTCACTATCTATGACATTTTCTAGATTGATTTGTGAGAAAATCCTAAACTTCCATGTTGTTAGGGTATTTGAGTGGCATAAGTAGTAAAATTGAGATGTTATATAGGTATGGTGGATGTCCTTAACACCCCATTATGTTGAGAGTTACCTATTGGCCAAAATTGACCTACATATGAAATTTTTGCCTAGATGGATTAAGTCACTCTCCTAGACCATTTAGTGAACTTTTGCCTTCATTCTCTAAATGTGATTTGAATATTGTATAAAGTACTCTAAAGATGCTCCAATGTGTTCCAAAAATTCTCTAAAGTGATTTGAAGATACTCTAAAGTACTATGAAGATGGTCTAAAGTTATCCAAAGGTGTTTTGAAGATGATTTGAAGTGATCCAAAGATGCTCTGAAGTGCTTTAAAGTTCTCTAAAGATGCTTTAAAGTTCTCTAAAGATGATCCAAAGTGATCTAAAGATGATACTCATGTTGGTATGGCATATCCCTACTCATTTTTGTAAGAAAAACTCTTGAAGGAATAAAACAACTTATTTTTACCTATCTCTTTGTTTGTAACTAGTGTTATGGTTATTTTTTGCATGATTGAGTGTGGGGAGGTGTTATTCCTTGGTGATTTTATTTCTTACCTTTTTTTAGGTATTCACCATTGTTTCAAGTATTAACATGTTCTTATTTGATAAATTATGATGGTATAGTGTGAGTTTTACACTCTTCTACACTTCATCTCTTGTCTAGTAAGCCTAGTTTTGGAAATAATGATGCAAAATTACTAGTTTGATAAATTATGTGAGTAAGGGATATGTTTGAAATTATTTAGTGTTATTTTCAAGAAATTTGGAGTGTAAAATCTTGGTGTATCAACATTTTTTTTCATTTATCAAATTTTCCTCTTTCTAACCCTTTTCTTTGATAATCATTAGTTTAGAGGAGTTTACTAAGATACTAATTGATACACCTAGGGAGATGGCCCATAACCCATAGGTTCACCTCCATCACAATATACCCACAACATGGATGTGTTCCTATTTTGTATCTAGGAGTGAAATATCCTAAAAACTCTCTCACAAGGGTGTAATTTTGTGCAATAATAGTTTTTGGCATGCCTAGTGGGACTACTACACTATTCACTTCACTAAAGGGTTCTTGGTGTTTCTCTTTAGTGTAATTAGCCTTTGGAGGCATTTTTTAAAACAAAAATGGTGACTCCACTATGAACATCAACTGGTCAAGTAGCCTAATTTCCTAAAATTAGAATTGTGGTATGTATACTCAAACTCTTTTTGATCAACATATTTATTCTCTACCTTAGCATCACTAATAATAGGCTAATAAAATTTATGTGTTCCCCCCAAGTGGCCCTCAAATAACCTATTAGAAAAATCATGGCCTTTTCCCCCTTCCCACCCTTATATATGACCAAAATAAGCCTCCTTAGAATTTAAATTAGTCTTTTAATCCCCCTTGTCAAGACTAGGTTTATCTCATTACATCCTTCTTAGGATTTACGCAAGCAATTATCAAATTATATTGAGTTGATAAGGGATATTGGTAGGGTTTTATATTTTTCTTCAGTCATCCCTATCCATGTTATACAAGAGGTAAATAATTATCTTTAGTTGGTCAAGAATAGGTGGTCAGTTTATGAGGATGAACAATGGGTTGTTTATGAGAGGAAGAAAAAAAGTGTGTTTGAAAAGCATGGTCAAAAGCTTGGAGAATGTGTTGATATCTTATGAGGATCATTAGGTTCAATGTAATCATTATTATGTGTCCTCTCCCCTCTAATAACCTCAAGTTATTCCTCCAAAAGTTTTAAATCAACCCTGTAGCCAACCTTTTCAAGGCCCATCCTTGTCAATAATCAAAGAAGCAATACTAGAACAAGGGAGAGAAATCATGAAAATAAATAAGGAGATTGGACTTGAAAAATAATTCCCCATTCATGCCATAGACAGGATAAGGATTTTTTTGCATAAGTTTTGGAATGTATGGGAATCCATTGAAGAACATGACTATCTACATGTTGAGAAGATAGAGATGATAGAGTGGGTATTCACCATTGAAGAGGTGTTAGAGTATTGGGAGAGAGAACATATCAAACCAAAAAAAATTATTTTACCCTCTCCTACCACTACACACACTCTCCCTCATGAGCATATTCATCCCACTCTTCCCCAAAGCCATTCAATAGATCTTTATGTTCTTCATCCACCAAGTGGACCTTATTTTCCTCCCACCATTCCCCTTTTCAAAGGAGTACCTATTGTATGGAGAGTAACTAAAGACCATTTAACCAAAGATCATGAAGACATCCCACCATGGATCTCTCCCTATGCCAATGATCCTAGTTATATCATTCCCTCACTAGTGAAACCACTCTCTCCTATGCCTATTTAATAATAAGAAGATAACAAAGTGGTTGTACCCTCTACATTTTGCTCATGTAAATAAATCAAGGAAGGCACATGGATGAAGGAGGAGGTGTTGGTTGTGGTGACCCAAGAATCAATCTTGGAGAAAGAGGAAGTTTTAGTTCAAAAATAAAGTGGTTTATGCATAGCTTAGATCAATGATATTACTTTAAAATAGTTCTAATACTCCCTTTCCCCTCATAAATAGCCTTCAAATACACCTCTCAATATCTTAATTATATTAGTACTCTCTTAATTTATATGTAATGTGAATGTTTTCACCCTTCCACCATCTCCCTCTCAAATAAAGAGCCTATTTTACTAAGGATAGAGGAGGAGCTTATAGTCATACGTGAGCCACAATAGGATAATACAAGTATCTATGATGAAGATATCATGGTAGGTAGCTAATTTCATTTATAAGGGTAAAAATTAGGTTTGGACCAACCTTCTTGGCATGGCTTGGACACTAATAAATTAAAGCTGGAAGAGGATAATCATCAGGCTAAATATGGGATAGACCTTGACTGGAATATTGGATGTATATTAAATATAGTTGAAAAAGAGGATTAAAACCAAGTACTAAAGGTTGTTCCACTTTAATATGAGGTGTCAATTAAAGATAGCCCTAATATTTTAGAACTAGAGTAAAATAGATCAGACCTTGATCAATACAAGTGTGATGTTTTGGACCTTGTTTGGTAAAATCAACCCTCATTTGTAGTTGAAAAATAAGATGAAATATTGAGTGAGGGTGATGAAGGATACATCTCAAGTACTCAAGTGATATAGTTTGATAAACATACACGTGAAGAGTTTGAAGAGTTATGTCAGTAGTTTAATGCCATGACCAAAGAGTTTTTTGAGGTTGAGAGACATGTCCTTCAAAAAAATTATGAGCATGCTACTCTAAGCATGATTAGTCCTAATTTTCACAAGAAAAAGGTGTTATAATATGGTCTTTTTGAGCCACCAAGTGAACAAAATATAGTTATTCCCAACATCCCAAATGAAGTATTTTTGAAAGGCTTTCTCAAGAGTGATGAGAAACATGGCACAAGTCTTGAATCAATAAAGGATTTTGTCTACATTAGAGACATGTTTGTGTTTGTCTGATTTCATCCCTTAGAGAGCATCCCAAAATATTGACAATCAATAAGTATAGTTTACTAAGTTTGGTGCCTTAAAACTAAGGTATTTGTCATCCTTATCCATTATAGGTGAATGATTCTAAAAGCTTCCCTCTTAATCTAGGAGGAAAGTAAAAGAAAGTTGTAGCCTTGTACATATTAGAGTAGATTTTATTGTTTTCCTCTAAGTTTTTTGTGTACATTTCCTTTTTGTTGTGTGTTTCCCTTCCTTAAGTGCTTTGAGCACATTTTTTATTTTATTTTGTGTTGTCCTTACTATTTTGAGGGTTCTAATCAGAATATTTGCATCCTTGTGCTCAATTGAAAATTAGTTGAAAAATACTTGTGTGACTCCATAATCCTAATGGATAGACTAAGGCAACTAGTCCTTTGCATAGATAGGAATGCAATCCCAAGAAGCCACTAAAAATGTTATCCAAAATTGGCCTACATATAAATCTTTTTCCTAGATGGATTAGGCCACTCTCCTAAACCCTTTAATGAAATGTTGCCTTCATGCTCCAAGGTGCTCTGAAGTGCTCTGAAGATGATCGAAAGTGATCCAAAGATGATCTAAAGCTCTATAAAGTTTTTTTAAAGATGTTTTGAAGTATTCCAAAGGTGCTCTAAATATAATCCAAAGTACTCTAAAGATGATCTAAATTTCTCTGAAGATGCTCTAATGTATTTTGAAGGTGCTCAAAAGATGCTCTAAAGTGCTCTAAAGATGCTCTAAAGTTTCTCCAAAGATGCTCAATATAGATGATCCTCATATTGGTATGGTATATCCCTACCGAAAAACCTCTTGAATTAACAAAACAACTCATTTTTGACTATCTCTTTACTTTCAACTAGTGCCATGGTCATTTTGTGCATGATTGCTTTGTGGTAAGGTGTTCTTCATTGGTGATTGTCCTTATTTCTTACCTCTTTATAGGTATTCCAAAATTATTATAGGTTTGAAATTCTTCTTTGATCAATAAAGATGGTATAGTGTGACTTTTACACTCCATACTTCATCTCTTGTTTAATGGGACTAGTTTTGGAAATATTGATGAAAAATGACTAGTTCAAGAGATTGTGTGAGTGAGCGCTATCTTTGATATTCATTAGTGTCAGTTTCAAGAAATTTGGAGTGAAAAATATTTGTGTAACCCTTTTTTATTTTAAATTATCCATTTCTCCTCTTTCTAACCCTTTCCTTTGATAATCATTAGTTTGGAGTAGCTTGCTAAGATCCTAATTGATACACCTAGGGAGCTAGCCCATAGCCCAAAGGTTTACCTCCATCAAAAGGTACCGAAAACCTAGAGGTGTTCCCATTATATATTTAAGAGTGAGAGATCTTGAAAAACTCTCTCGCAAGGGTACAATTATGTGATAAAACATTGTATACATACCATATCCTTGAGAGGGGATTAAACTTGACATAGTTATCCCAACTTAAGTATTGGTGAAAGTGTAAGTGTATGATAGTATGAGTGTTGAATTAAGTGATTTGAATGAGGCTTGAGATTTTAAATTTATGTATTCTAAAATTAGGTTGGTTGTAGATTACTATATACAGGAGTAGGTTATAATAAGTATCAATGATCTTGACTATGCACTACTTGTTCTAAGATTATTTGTGTGTATTTTAATTTTATTTTTATATATTGGATAAATGGATAAAATTCATGTATTTATATTTATCAAGTGCTTGTGTGGAGTTTGAAATAGGTCTAGGTTTACCCTATATGCCTTACAAATTGAAAACATATACATTGGGTTGAAATTAGGCAAGGGACACTAACACAGTCCTTGATCATTAGCATAATGTGCTAGTATTTAAAGGTGGGCACCAGTGTCTAAGTGGCAAAACTTGGGGCACTAGGGGCCTGGATCCTTAAAAACAGATTTATAATTTATTTTGGGATGTATAGGGATGTGTAATACACACACAAAAGTTGAATAAGGGTTAAAATAAGCCCTAAGATAGATATAGGCCTAAGCTAAGGATGGGTGGTCTCAAGTGACACTCATTTCACTCAAGTGACATTTTATATAACTATATTTTTATTCAATAAAAATTTGACAAATTGACAAAGGTATACCAAGATTGAAAAAGACCTACAAAGAACAAAAGATTATATATTTTAATACATAATTATTAACATTAATGGTTTCATTTAATATAATTTATATCAATGATTGAAAGGTAATAATCTATGTATATTCATATTCAAATGAAATTAAGGAAGGCAAGTCGACCATAAAATTTATCATATTTTAGAGCATCAAAGACACTACTTTTGATAGCCAATGAGGTAATGCACATGAAACATGTGCATTAAGGAGTTATAATTTCATCAATAATAAATGACATGTTAATATTAAATAAGGGTGTTAATTTCACATGATGGGTATTGCATTCTCTCCCTCTTAAACAAGCATTGTAATTGATGCATAAAATATAATAAAGAAAATTAGGTAAACAATCTAATCTCAAATCTTCTGATAATCCTACAAGAATCAATTGATACCCATAGTCCCACCATGAAACACCTAAAACCCATATAAAATTTGATAAAATCATGTTAATACTAGTGCTACATTGATATAATTCATATTGAGAATAAGGATGAACACTAATCCATGATGATATTATAATGTGTTGAGATAAGTGACATTCCATGGAAATACCATACTAAGAGAAACTAAGAAATACTAAGAAATCTAAGTGCCATTTAAAAAACAACAATGATAACTAGGTAGATAAAAAATTATCCCTAACACATAATACCTATCGAATGAGATGAAGAATGTGGGTATGCCTCCCTCTTATTATACCATACCATTTATTGGCCATCAAAGAGAATACACATAGTATACCATGTTTAATTACCACATAGAATGCTCTTAAGAACTATGACTCCACTAGCCAACTATCAATACACAAAATAAAATACCATGTTTGTTGAGGTAAGGATGGAGTCATGAACATGACCATATAGGTTCACATCTCAACCCTATATATATTCTAATTTATCTTCTAATCACACATACCAAACACATAGAAGCAATTATTCTTATTACTATACATAAAATAAACATCATATATAATCAACAAATAACTCAAAATCAATTCATAAAAAATAACTAAAAACTAATTTAAGACCAAGTATCCTCAAAAGTGTGTTAAAATTAAGAAATAAAAATAAAAACTCATAAAAATAAAGTCAATGATGGTTGATTAACTTTATTAAATTTCCAAATAAGAAAAAAAAATGTGTTGGTTTCCAAACAACTTAATTTTTGAATCAAATTAAAATAAGTTTCAATAGAAAAATATAAAAAATAGTTCACATCATGTAGACTATGTGGCCTAGGTAATACACCTAAGGGGATATGGACATAAGTAAACATAAAATAAGTGTCAATTACATCTCAAATTTAAGATAAATATAGAAATAAATATCAACTGATCCACATCACTCAACATAGATAGTACTCACAAAGGTTATCTTTCAACAACCATGAAGGGTGAGTGGAGGGAAAATTTGTTCATAAGTAAACCATTATGTATGAATCACTATGGTGCTCACTTGAATGATTTAGGTCACAACTTTGTATAAAAGGGTAAAATTAGGTTTTTAGCCTATGAGAAGCCCTATTTCCTATCTTGTAATCCAATTAGAGTGACACGAACAAGGTTTTATACTTTCCTCAAACCAAATACTTGTATTATGTTCAAACATAAAAAAATGGTATAGGGTTAAAGTACGTGAAATTTTACTTACAAATTGAAACTACACTACTCAACAATCTCACATGATTGGCATATACACTTAAAATTTCACTGATATGTTCACACTCACATAGGTTCAAATTAGGTAATCAGAATAATTTTCCATTTTAGACATCACGTTTACACACCATAATATTATTTTGATAATGTGGGTTATTTGAGATATTTTGCACAAATATATGACCATGTATGGGTCAAAACAAGAATACTTACATTTATACATACATACATACATTTCCACTGGGTTCAAAAGTAAGTACAATAACAACTTAGAGACATCAAACAACAAAGTTTTACAACAATGAGTGGGGAGAACACATGTTCATAATAACATAACAAAGTTAGATAAGTATCATAACATGATGTGAATAATTAAACTACCAATCCACAATTGTATAAATCATGTCACAACTGTAATCATAAATTGTTGAAGAATGTCAACTTTATCTAAAAATAATGTTGTCAAACATTTATCCTATTGAAAGTTATCAATGTCTCAAAAGTGTCTCATCATAATATGTACATGTATTTCACATGTTTTTAAATATCTGACTAACATGGATCATAATTTATTAAAGAAAAGCTAACATCCTCATAAATATTGTCTCATTATAGATAAGGCCTCTTGAAAACATTCTAACAATCGTAAGCTAATATTGAAGGTATGCAACATGTTTTATATTTTTCACATAATATAATTAAACCAAACATATTTATTTACCTAGATTTATTAGTGTTGAACTTAGGATTTGATACCAAAATTTCATGCCCAATGTTTTTCATAACTAAAATTCATGTAAAGCACGTCATTTTTTAGTAATAAATAATAAAAAAAATTATGCTACATATAACATCCATTGTATTTACAATTTCATGGCACAAGATGCAAAGAAAATTGATACAAATCACATGACAAAGATAATAACAAATTAAAATAGTTACATGGTCACTACACAACCATACTGACCCTAATATATCATAAGACCTAGACCTAATGCCCCACCCAAACATGGTAAGCTACATATCTACTCATTAGAATCAAGTTCAAATTTAGTTCTCAATTACATGTCTATAAATAACACACACTTATAAGTTCAACACTATCCGTTGAGGGTTTACTTGTTTTTATTTTAAAATTATTAAAATAAGTTCAGGCATAACTATAAATATTTAAGTTTGACATTGAGAAAAAAAAGATGATCTCTCAACCTCATTTCAATGGAAACACTATTTGGAAGAAATATTTCATCTTTAAAACTAATTATGACATTAAAAATATCTCTTAATTTACTCAATCTATCATTCTTAGATTCCTATTACCATATCATGATCATTTTTTAATTATAATAGTAAATGCATATTCCATATCAACAAAACAAATGGTTCTTATTGGATTACAAAATATAATATATTATTAAACTATTCTCTTACTTTATAACGGTCCAAAACTATACCCACCATATAAAGAATATTCATTAAATACCTCATTATACCCGTTTATTCCAAACATTCTCCTTAAAATAATAAGGCTAATCATTTATAGCTAAATTCTTCTAATATCCTTATGGTTAGCAGTATGTGGTTAAGAAATTTCCTTCATGTACATTCTTATTAGACACTATAAAGGAATTGAATACATTAATATGAATTATCTCTAATTGATATTTGTAAATATGGACTCTAATAAAACACCATGTTATTTTAATGAATCATCCACAAGACCTCACACCAAGATAAACTCTCCAAACAAAACTATTAATTTTTAATTTTGAAATAACATGCACTTTAAGTCCATCTTCCAATTATTCAAATTGTAAGAATATTACTTTTCCTAAATAATTAGTATCACTTACAAAGCGTACATATTTAGGGAAGTATTAGCTAAATTATTGAGATGAATGGGTAATTTGGAGACAACTCAAATAAACTAAAATTATAATTTATGAAAATTGGAGACTCTTTTTGGTTTCCTAAACATGTGAAAAGAATGTAATGAAGGTATCTCAAAATAAGGATAAATATTGAATTATATTTATATTCCAAAGGCCATTTTCACATGGGATAAAAAAATAAAAATTAATTGTGTCACCATTTTACATAATCACATAGAAGTCTCTATATAAATATGTTTACTAATTTACAAAATAAATCAAATGTAATTTAAAATTCAATGATGGTACTCAATTTGTATGTTTCTAAGGCATAATGCATTAACTAAAATCAGAACCCATAGGATCAGATGAATTATATTTTAAAGGAAAAATACAATCATATATAAATAATTAGGTCACTTGTTATGAGCTTAATTCTTAGATTGAAAAATAAAGTCAAGATTGGCTTATTAAAAATTATGACTAGTTGTGCTAGACTAAACAAATGATTTTAGGATAATAAATTTCATCATGTTATAATTAAAATTTCCATTCAACCTCTATTATATTTTATATGTGTTTTATTCAAACTCTTAGGCCTAAGTTTAAGTTTAAATTTTGTTTCCATTTTCTCTTCATTGTGGTTTTGACAACTAAAATTTCATATGGGACAATTTTTTTATTTTGATCAATATTAGAGTAAGGGTATCTTTAAAAGATTTATTATAGTTGGAAGGAATTTGGTGAATTAAATAAAACTAAAATTTAAATATAAAATCCTTCTAAGTGTAAATATACATAAGTAAATACTAACATTTACAATATTCAACATGATCAAATAACATAAAGGCTAAAAATATCCTAGATAACTATGTTTGTCTACCACACCCTAGACATACTTTCACCCATGATAAAATTTAACTTATGTTAAGTAATAAATATGATACAAAATAATAGGCTTCATCTCTTACATAATAATAATCATAGTAACAATAATAATAATAACAAGAATAATAATAATAATAATAATAATAATAATAATAATAATAATAATAATAATAATAATAATAATAATAATAATAATAATAATAATAATAATAATCTATCACCTTAAAATATGTCCATTTTCAAAACTAACTTTATTATGACTTGGATAATGAGAAATAATTAAATATAAATGTATCTATAAAAAATGCTCAAAAACCACCAACTAAAATGAAATTCATCTCAAGTAATACTACTATTTCAAGTTATGCACAAAAATAAGAGAATGATATAATATGTATTCAATAAAATACCTTTAGCAGTATAAATGTAATATTCTAGAGGGTCTCTCACAATGGTACATTGAACAAGTTTTTTGGGTGATCCTAAGGAAATTCCCAATGAATCCTTAATAAAAAAGGAAACATTCTGAATACATGACAACTATATGACTAAATGTAATTGAATATATTATTTTAAACAAAAAAGGCAACTAAGTTTTTATCATACATGCCAAAACGATGAAAAAAATATATCATTAAATATAATAACACCAATAGGTAAGCCAACAAACTTAAAAATTCAAATTAATGTTAAAAAATACAACTATTTATAAATGTATCCATTAAGTAATTTTAAATTGACATTTCTAAAGTTAAAAAGTTCAGGGATCCATTTGCCAACAACTATGATCATTATGTCAAAAATAAGTATAATAAACAACACTAGAACATTGTTTAATATGTAAGCTCATATTTTTAAAAAAATTCAAAAAGATTCAACTTTTATTGCTCGAATACAAAACCAAATTATAATTGTGAAATAGCTCAAAGATAATTTTGAACTATTGATGTGATGTTTTTTGAGTTTTTATTTATTCCTAGACTTTTCCTGGGGTTTGTTCCCCTCGATGTAACTTTGCTCATGGTGTGTGACTTATCCACCCATTTTATTATATGATTACCATTGTAATATACTCTTTTTTTATTAATATAGATATGCTCTTCAATCAAAAAAATTATCAAGAAGTATTTCCCTGATATATAATTAGAGATGATACAATAATAGATGTCTACCAAAAAGAGAGAAGGTAGAGAGTAAAAAGGGACCAAACTGTGTATTTAATATTAGATAAAACATGTTGCATACATATTATTATATAAAACATACTACTTAGGAGGTGATTTTCATTCTACATCAAACTCAAAACATAAAAGATGAGAAAAAATAGTTGTGAATAATAATACTAAAGCAAATACAACTTGGTATGAAAAATCTAATTTAATGTTAAGAAGAAAACTCCCTGATTTGTGGTTGCTCTATAAAGGGCACTCCTTTGGATGTAGGTGAATCCTTCTTTCCTCCTCTCATACTCCAAAATAAAGTGTTTATGAGTAAAATTTTAAGATCTCTCTATCTCTTTCTGTATTTCTATCTTTTTTTAGCCCTCTCATAAAAGTCATATATATATATAAACTATCCTGCCACCAAATTTAATTTTATGCTAGGGAAAAAATATCCACCTTGGACTAGCATGCCATGACTACTATCAATTGACATTTATTATATTTCACTGAATTTTCCCTCCAAGGTGGTTTTAATTGGGAGAAAATTAAATGGTGATGTATGAACATAATAAATTTTTGGAGTGTTTCAAATGACTTTAAAGTATTTTTTTCCTTATGAGGCATACCTCAAGAAAATTGTTGAAGGAAAAAACCAACACCATTAACTACTTTGGCATTCCTTCATTCATTCAAAAAGTGTATAGACATTGTCCACCAAATGGGTATTTTCTAATATTCATAAATTTATCACTAATTATTACATGCAATTCCTCTAATGTAATTTTTTATATATGGATAATATGATAAAGGTCCAGAACTATTATCTTGGCCCATTATAAGACAATAGGAGAAAAGTATATTACCATGAAACTTATGATTTATGTTGTATATACATAAATTTGATTTTAAATCCAATGAAGAAGGTAATATATCAATAATAAAAACAATATACACATTTATTTTCACCATTTATAGAGAGTATTGAATATAATTAACATTATATTAGTTATCCAAAGATGATTTAGAGGTAAATTCACCTAGTTACATGTCTGTACATTCCTATTAACTAATCTAAAACTATTTTGGCAACACCAATATCTAGCTTAACAAAAGAGATTCATTAAATTAACAAGATATAAATGAAAATATGCACCCAAAATTGATTAAGCATGAAAAAATAACACATTCTTGAGGGTCCAGACCCCAATTAGATCTTGGACCCCCACACAAACTTAGAAGGATGAAGCCTAGTTTTGATCGAACATCAAACCTATGATTAGGTCTAAAAAATACAAACCCATTTAACCTAATATTATTTAGACTATACAGACCCAATTATAACTACAAAACCTTAATTTAAAACACAACATTTAAAAAGTTACTATATGTCCCTAGAAGCCCGATTAAGTCTATTGGGCTAGTTTTAGGGTAGTTTTTGGTTTTTTGACTATGAATTCTTACTGTAGTGTCAAAAATTCAAACCATTCATGTTACCAGAAAGTTGACTCTATCCCAGACCTAATGGTGACTTCAATTTTATCTTATTATGCCTAGTTTAAATTTTATTCATGTTTTTATGTGTTATTTTATTGTTCACTCTTTTAATTGAAATGTTTTGACTTGGTTTTTAGTCTATTTTCAAGTTGTGAATAGTAGAAGTGGTGAGTTTAGAGGGAGAATAAAGGAGATGAGGGTAGATGGAACGTCAATGGTAGTTGTTGGATAATTTTGGAGAGAAAATCCTCCCTTTAGAAGGCCATTATCTATATATTGGCTCATTTTTATTCCCAAAGGGTTGGATTTTTCTCCTCACATAAGAGATTGGGCCAATCACTCTTTATTTTTTGTATTTTAATTTTTTTCTCTCCCTCAACTCCTCCCCTTCTATTATGATGGAAAAATATTTAGGGAATGATTGTAATGAACTCTAATTTAATTATCAAAATAATGATTATTTATTAATAAAAGACTTGAAAGTGTTTAATCTCAATTTACCAATATGTATGGTGGTTGTGGATTCTCCCTCTCCTTGTTTTCTCTCTATAGAAACTTACATTGGCTTTACATTCAATTGGGCACATGTTGATTGAATTAGAGGTTGATTTATGGAGTTATTGTGATCATGATATAGAATTTTCCATCATTATTGTAGAATTTTATTTTCTTTCCTCTCACTCATCTTTTATCATATTTTATCAAGTTATTAGACCTAGGGTTTGAATGCTATCTAAATGAATATTTATCTTGATTTTTATATTGTATCAATTAAATATTATTACATTGTTGAATGTTAGAAATCAATGAAACAAACATTTAAATCAGCTATAAACATATAAATAAAAACCCTAAAAATGGTAATTTGTTGGGAATAAATGAATGTTTTTTAATTTGATTTCAACACCTGAATGGAAATTATTTAAACAAAATAATAAAATTTAATTATCTATTAAACTATTCAAGTACCAATCACACACAATTAAAAATAAGTGTTAAGTTTTCATACCAACCACACCCATTGAAATGGAATGATCACAATGAGCCATTGAGTGAAGACCAGTATACCTAAAATTGGTAGAAAGAATCTTTGGGGAGATCTTACAAATCTCATTTTAAGAGAGGTAAGTTTAAATACCTTCCTATACATTACCACGTGCTTAAACACACATCAACATAATTGACACTATAAGAATGGTAGCCAATGCATAAATGTAAAACTATAATTTTAACCTATTATCATAGTTTTTTAAAATTTAAAAATTAGATAAAAATTTGAATTAATCTTTAGCTAATTTTAATTTGGGTGTAAAATTTTCAATTTTGATTAAATTTAAATTAATTAATTAATTTTTATCAATTAATTAATTTAATTGAAAATCAATTATACAATAAAAATGTATTATTTCCCAAATATTTTAAATTCCATTTGAAGTTCCCATATTGTCTAGTAATCTTTCAACTTCCCCTAAAATTGTGAAAAAGTTTCATTAACTCTTTTCAAGCTATGCAATTGATTTATATTTTTCCCTAAGTTATAATAAATTTATTAAACACTTCTTCAAGTCATGTAATTTTTTATTTCCACCTTTGCATTTAGTGAAATTGCAAAATCAAAAAATAATAAATTTAATTAAAATAATTTTTAATTATTTTAGTTAAAATATGAAATTCAATTTTTAAATCCCACTACCATGTAATTGCCATGGATATTTCCCCAAGTCATGAAAATGAGTCTTAACACTTCTTGAAACATGTAATTAAGATATTTACTTCTAATTCCATGAACACAAGCTTTATTTTTCCCCATTTGTGAAATTTTATTTTTATTCTCCCCTCACCATACAATTTCCGTAAATATTTCCCCTACCATATTCCATTTATTTCATGTCTCTTATGTCTCGCAAATCATTTTCAGGCTTCTTCACTTTGCATGAAAATTGATTCAACATTTCACCAAGTCATGTTAAAGTAAACTTCTTCTCTAACAAATCTTTCAAACCCGTGTAGAGAAGAAATAAATTTAATTTTATACATTTTTTGAAAAGCAAAACCATACAACCATATGACACCAAAGATAATGGAAGTAGGAAAATAAAAAGAAAGAATCAAGTAAATTTTTATTTTTATTTCTAGAAGTAAGTCATATGATGATGTAAAAGGAGAGATAGAGAGGTTAAAATAAAAATAAAATTAGTAGGTTAAATTTTTTTCACTATCATTTGGAACTATATGGTGTAGGAGCAGAGATAAGGTTTAAAAAAAATAAGAATTAATAAATTTTCTTTTTCTTTTTTTACTTAGGAAAGTTAATCCATACGTCCACATGATTTAAGATGAATGTAGAATAAAAAAGGAAGAATACAATTAAATCTTTTTTCCTATAAAGTGAAACCGTATAGTGCAAATGTGATGGGAAATGTAAAAAAATAAAGTAGTTGGTAAACTCTCTTATTTTTGTATGCTACCTAAAAATTTTAATTGTATGATGCCATAAAGATTTAAATGGAGAGGTAAAAATCATACAAGGAAATCAAAAAAAAAAAAAAAAAAATCTACGTGTAAAAATAAGCTATATGGTGATGCCATTTAGGTAGGTTAAAAAGCTTCAAATAAAATTTTATTGTTTTTTATTCTTATCTTGATAAATTAAAATGGTTAAAATGTATAGTAAAAATGGAAAACACTAATGGAATGTCAAAATATTTAATGAAATTATTCCTTTCAAAAATACTAGTGGTATGGCAAAAAATGCAAATTTTTTCATGTCTCAAAATAAAAATTTCCTCTTGGCTTGTGGAATAAAAGTGATTCAGCATGGTGATCAAATACTTATGATGAAATTTAAAAAGAACTAAATGAAATTCACAAGGAAAACTTAGTTTTTAAGTATTATTTTTATCAAATGCATTTTTTCAAATGGTTCTCATGCTTCTTCCTGAATATGTTATGGCCTCATCAAAAAAGTGACATCAAAGTGAAACAGATTTTCACAGGTGTAGTTGTGAGTACAATTTTTAGGTGTAATTAAATAACTTATTTTGTTATATGTTTTTGTGTCAAAATTTCTAAATAAACTATCATTGTGTGGATAACCGTTGATTATCAAATTTCCTACAAAATCAATGTCTTCATCCATTGCTCCAAAAAATTCAACTCCAAACAAAGATAAAGCAAGTATAAATTACCAAATTCATGGATTAATGCCTGACTCACCATTGGAATCCAATGTTCATAACATTTTAGATAATGATCTAGGTCATATTGACTTAGATGAATTTTAGGAGAGAATGAATATAGTACCCAAAACTAAATTTAGTCAAAGTATTTTTGATAATAGATTGGCACAAGCTATAGCCTTTCTAATTGTAGTGTAATATTTTGAATTTGTTTTGTTCATGGTAGAACAATATAATTCATAAATAAGGGAAGTGAGATATCGACATGGTGAATTGGTAGCAAGCCTAGATCTAGATCACATAGATAGTATGTTGTATCTTCAAGATCAAGAGTCTTTTATGAATTTATCTTATGATTCCTCTTAAAGTTTTTTGGATTATAATAAAATATTATGTGTTAAACAAGTCAAGAATGAATTGTTGATTAAACCAAGGAACTCTTTTACATGAATCCCTAAGAATTTTGTAAGATCTAACTTCAAGAATGAGATAAATGATAGAATAACATCATTGCAAAAAATAGTATTGATATCAATAACTAAAAAAATTTATGCATGGATGTATAGGTTCATTTAGATCATTAAAAATAATAGGAAATATTTCAATTGGGGATAATTAATCAGTGATGCAATCCATAAACAACTAATGGAGGCAAGGGTCACATCAAAATTTTACATGACTTCTTGTCTTATCTACGTTGTTATTAGTAAAATATATTTTGATGGATTTCATATGATGGATGACTTAAAAAAACAAAAATATGTGATTTTTATCCCTAACTGTCATTGAAATAAATCACTGGACACTTCAAGAGGGTAAATGATTGTTTCTTTCAATTTACCATTCATTTGTTTGAGAAAAAACTTTTCAACACAAGGATATCATTGAAAGCTACCATAGAAACAAATATATGGGTAAATTTGTTCATACAATTCTTGACTTTGAGTTATTTGAGGATTAGTAGCTATGAAATTTCTCCATACATGCTTCCATAATTTGTCAATGATAAGTGGGCATTAATGGAGCTAGTGAGACAATTTGTTGAAACACATAATTTTTTGATAGGTAAACACATAATAGGGGTCAAGTTTCCAATTTATATTGGTAGTTACACTTGTCCATCATTAATGAAAGATAAAATAATGGATTAATATATGTCTCATTGCAATCTCAAAAGTTTTGAAAGAAAATTTATATTTAATGTAATGGGTTTAATTAAACACAATCTTGTGCCTTCATTTCAACATATCTCACACTATGAAGATTATTGAATGGATTGTGATGATGAAAAATGGTTAGAATAATATATTGTTCATGGTTTACTATACAACAAATAGTCACATTTAGAATAACAATAATACCAAAGCAATTGGTAGATGATGAAGTCACATTGGATTCATTTTTTTGAAAATGAGGGTAGTATAACAAAACCATTACCTATAATTCATTGGGATAAGAAAGAATCTACTTCCCTTGGAAGTAAAACAAGGGTAGTTCTTGAAATGAATATCAAGTGGTTAAATACTAAAGGAATTGATATTAGAAATATTTATTTCCCTACACCTTATATAGAATATGAATTTGATAGTTTATATAAATGACAATATATTGAAATAGAGAAAGTAAGTGAATTAGGTCTAACTAGAGAACTCATAGTGATAGAAGAATCATAATAACTAGAAAATATTTGAAAGGATATTCCACCTTGAAGGATTCTAAGACTCAATATAAAAAATTTAGGTGAAAAATTCTCTTATTATCCTAATCCCTTAATTTACCAAAAATTTCCTATTAATAGATAATATAGTCCTAAAAACTTGTAGAAAATACAACTCAGTAATTACTTCCTTCTAATGACATGTTTTCCCCCACTAAAAAAATTCACTCCTATTTCTTCTCCCTCAATCCTAAAATGCCTATTATTTCCTCTCCAAGAACTCTAATTGATGAAGTTATCAATAAATAAAAAAAACAATTAGAATAATATTTTCAAGGTATCACATTTGAAAGAACACCTTCTTCCACCTTAGAAATGTTAGCCCCATAAATCTTGAAATTTGTCTCACTTCATTCCTTAAGAATAAAAATGTCAGATTGGTTATCCACAATGGTAAAGAAAAGAATAAAAATTGTTGAACCTAAGGATATTGATTTTAGTACTCTAAAAATTCTAATTCCTTTTTCAAAAATATCAAGAAAAAAATTTATCTCATGAATGGTAGCAGATGAAAAAGAATAAAAATATGTAGAGGGAGATATTGTTACAATTGAGAAAGATAAATTAGAGATCAAAGTTGAGGACTATTAGGTATCAATGGTTCAGGGAAATCTACTAGAGAAGGGATGAAGGAAGATATGCATATGGAAATTATCGTTATTTTTTATAAAATGGACAAAGATAAAGTAATGAAATATGAATTAAAATAAAAATTGGAGTAGTTGAATTCAATAATACAAGGTTGATTAAACTAGTTCAACCAACAATTGTTTTGTCAAGTCTTCATGTTGAAATATTGGATAAAATAAAATAAATAGTCTAAATGGGTAATTTAGTAAAATATTGTATTGATAAGTTCACTAATTAGAGAGTTTAAAAAATTCTCACTCTAGTGACAATGGTTTCAAAATTCCTATTAAAATGTGAATAGGTAACAAAAAAGGAAATGGGTGTGTGGAGGAGATACAAAACTAGGAAGAGTTTATCCCTAAATTGATTAAATTCTAAAAATTTCCCTCTCCTAATCTCAATGATGGAGTCATAAAAATATAATAAATTATTTATTATATTGAGTTCCTTTGGGCCACAAAATATAGAATTTAATCACTTCAAGAATATGTTAAATTTTTCAAAAGTGCAAGGTCAATTGCGAGTGACATAATGATATAAATTGATGTAGAAGTCAAAAAGTTGAAATGTCATTTTATCAATGATAGGTATCAAAATGGAAATCTTATTTTAGTAGAAGACATGGTTGAAGAATTCAAAAAACACATTCAAGAAGTTTTAAATCCCACGTCTTCATTTGATCCTAAAATACGTCATCAATTGGCCAAATATTAAGTAAATGTAATAATCTTTACTTGATGATAAATAAACATCAAAATAAATTTCAAGAAATAAGAGAGTCAAATTGTTTAGAAAATGTTGCATATAGGTATACATATGGTCCTGATGAAGATTTGATAACATTATTTCTATAGATATTTGATGACTTTATGAAATAAAAGGAGTTATCAACAAAGCAATTAAAATATTGAGGTTGTTCTTAGCATTATCAAGTACTAGTAGTAGCTTCAGCAAATTCTAGATAATATTTTCATTTAAAAGAGTTATTCTCACACTTAGTTTTACAACTAGCTTGTATTGTATCATTGTGTTTCCCCTTGCAAACATATGTTATTATTTTTACAAATTGTGTCTCTTATAATTTTTCCAACTTGCTTCTTCAAGTTGTGTAAATTGATGGTATAATTTTACAATTAATGTAAAATTTCAAAACACTTTTACACCATTTTAAGTTGTGATTTTCTATTGATGTTATTACAACTTTGTAAAAAGGCAAAAAAAAGTGATTATGCACCATAACCACCTAGTTTAGCCTATAAATACAATCTCAACCCTCATTATAAAGTTTATGAATAGAGAAATTTTGGTAAAATATTTTTGTTAAGGGAGATTGGATTTTATACTCCATGAAGATCAATACAAAGAGGTTATTCTAAACTTTGTGTCAGTGATTCCTTTTTAATTATGTATATTTGCATAATTCAATGTATTTTATCCTCACTTTTGAATTTCTATTTCTATCATCTTTTAATTGTTAAGGCCAAGAAATTATGTTACAAATTTCCATCTAGAATTATAATTGATATTTTGAATATAAGTGAAATCTCAGTGATAATATAAACAATATTTATTATTTTTGTTAGAAAATACAAAAGGTTCCTTATTTTTGTTATGAATGATGGGTATATTTCTAATTATGTTTCATATTCTTAAGGATACAAATATGTCTTAATAACTCATTGAATGAAAGAGATTTTCCCTTTTGATGCCTATTTTTCCTCTGACACATTTGTCAAGTCTCAATGTTTATCTTGGCAAACTTTTTATCTAAAACATTATCTCTCTCTTTCTCTCTCTAGATATTCATTGCTAAAAATACATTTTCATACTTCCATGTTAAAAGTACTACCCGATGATTTAAACCTTTTTGTTTGTAAATATTTCATTTTTAGTAGCATTTTTTGGATTTCAATAAAGGTTGCTCTACCTTACAGTAGGAGAGGGACTCTGTTCCCTACACTATTGATGTGAATGTAATAATTTTTCTATTGAAAAATTTTCATGCCAACATAACCAAAATAATTAAACTTGAACACTTGAGAACATTGCCTATGCTCAAGTTATCTGAAAGCTAAACTAAAAAGAAGATGAATACCCCTGAGATCAAAGTTTATAGGTGCTGAATTTAAATTTTTAGATCTTATTTAACATAAAAAACCAATAAAAAACAAAGGGAAACTAAAAACTAGACAAATAAACTTAGCTACTAGCTCACCTATGACTATAGTTTCCTTCATCAACCCATATGTTTCCCCTCATAACCCACCAATAGTAGTTAATCCTACTTGGCTTGGTGGAGGTGGATTCCCTATGGATGTTATAGGGCCCACCCATGACTTACCAAAGAATCCTGACAAGTTATATCCAAAATACATGTCTAATGGGATTCAAACTACCAAAGAACATATTCAAGCATTTAAATATGCCCTCATCCAAAATCAACTTTAACATGAGGATGTTGATTTTTACCTATTACCTTACTCCTTAGGATAGGTTTATTACACTTGGTATCTCATATTTTTAAATGGATCTATCACCTCTTGGGATGATTTAGAGGTAGTGTTTATCAATCAATTTAGGTTACCCATTGATCTTGTTATCTTATACCACCACTTTGTAACTACTCGTAGGAAAATAAATGAGCCAATGAGTATATTTAATGCATATTTTCATAAGCCATACCAAATATTGAAATACCCATACATATAAATAGAATTATCTACCATACAAACCTACCTGAGAGCCTTGGACTCAGTGACATCCATGTTTCGTATAAGAACTCTAAAAACACTCTTATCATTGTCTTTGGCCTACAAAAGAACTATCAATATTGAGAAATAAATGGTGACACAAGGTTATGGAGTTTTTCCTTTACCTTCATTAGGCCAAACTCATGCCTATAATGAAATTCCAATTATCAACCAAGTGATTCAACAAAGCACTTTGCTAATGAATACAATCCTAGGTGCCATGTATTCAAGCTTGAATCTAGTTTACAACCCAATGCCTATGAATTATATGCATAGTGGTTACACTTATATGCTTCTAAATTATGTTTTAATATAATTAAACAATTAAATACTTGTTTACGTTTCATACAACAACATTACTACCATGCCTAACATGAATGGTTATGTTTCCTATACTAGTAACCAACAGGTTGTTCCATCATTACTAAACAATTAGATACCTATCAATAATTCATATAACAAAACATACCCTGATGAATCTACATTTATAAATGATAGTGCACTTATGGTTAACCCATAACCTTAAACAAAAAATCAACATAATGCTAATAAAAACACAATAGTAGTAATCTTGTAGCAAATGGTTCAAAGGTTGACAATTGACATGATTAATTTACCTAGACAAGTACCAAAAGTTAATACCAAAAACATGAATAATTCACTAAAAAACAAAAACTTCAACTTCTAAAGAACCAATAGGTAGTGGAACATGAAGCCCAATAATGGAGGCATCCCTAGTCACTCTATAATGCAAATAATAATAATAATAATAATAATAATAATAATAATAATAATAATAATAATAATAATAATAATAATAATAATAATAATGATAATAATAATAATAATAATAATAATAATAATAATAATAATAATAATAATAATAATAATAATAATAATAATCCCTCAAATATAGTGAACTTGGTTGATTTGACATTGACCACCTAGTGTAAATTGGATAACATATTGATCATGTTGAAACTAATTGTGTTAAATTCATCATAGTCTCAAATATCTTCTAGAAAGAGATGGACAACCTTGAAATAGTCACTACACCTAATAATAATAACTCTAATTAAGGTGGAGGAAACCCTAGTGCAACTATATTTTTGGAGACTTAAAAGTTCCCATTTGAGAGAGATAATGGTATTGAAGACAATTTAGAAAAAGTCCATGCATTTAAATAGTTTCAAAGGGGAACAACTACCATTTTAAGACTAAGTTCCAAAATATGTTAACTATGTGTAATCCTCTGAACAACACTCAAGTTTCACCCAATGAAAACTTGAGAAATAACCTATTTCTTCCTAAGGGACCTAGCATGTCTTATTAACCCAAGAACAAAACTAAAACCATGTAAAATGACAAACCAGTGGAACCAAGCAAACATGGATATAACATTGTATATGACCTAAAGAAAACTAAGGATAACATAATGATTTTTTACTTATTCTAAATTTCCAATCAGAAAGACGTTACTAAAAGAATTATTTTCTCCTAAATAGAAATAATCTAATAGGATAGTTGATTCTCATGTTTCAATATAGAAAGAGAAAAATAAAACTCCACATTTCCTCCTAACAATCAAAAATTCCATAAATAACTTTAAAAACTTTTTCGGTGGATTCATGTGCTTCCAATAATGTGATGCTTTATGTAGTTTTCCGATAGTTGGTTTTGATGCATGCAAAGTCTAATAGATTTTTTTTCAATTAGACAAGTCAAAGGTTAAAATTCTATGTGAGTTTAGTCAAATTCACATGTTTTTGGCCTCTAATCCTAGGGTGTAAAAAATTATTAATATTTAGCTAGTGAATATCCCTAATGCTTACAATATGTTTCTAAGCAGAGATTGGTTGAAAACTTTAAAATGTTACATGAAAACTAACTTATCTCACATGTGGTTCCCATTATGAGGCATACAATCATGGAGTATAAAAAAACAAATGAAATTTTGTATGAATAGTCTAAACTCAAGGTTTATACACTTGAGAAAGAGGTAGAAGCTTATAAGAAATTATCCATTAACATGTTGTTTGTACCAAAAGAAATCATAATTTGAGAAGTTAGAATAGCTAAATGAGAATGATTTCCTTTGTGCATTGAAGATAAATTCAATCCGTAATACTTTTGTAGCATTTCTAAGTGTGGAACATGTTGATCAAATTGTAAACCAAGGTTTCTTATAGCTCTTGTCAATGTTGGGAATGGCTGAGTTAGATATTAGCAAGCATAAAGGAAGTTCTCTGAGTAAAAATGAGGGGTTTTCAAGCTCATATGATGAGAAAATAACCATTTTAGATAGCCCCACACTTACGTCTACCATTGAGGACCTAACTAGAAGGTCTATATTAACTAAGCAACAATGTGTGTGCCCACTAAATGTTGAGAAAACAAGCCAAGAGGTTAATTTTACAACAACACCTACTCATCATAATCCTACATATAGCTAAAAATAACTTGTGGGTTCTGAAATTCAATGGTTCTAAGTCCAAGAGTAGGTGTGGATCTAGTGTTGATCTCATTGACCAATGAAGGAAGTCTTACTTAGTTGCATTTCTCCCATAATTTTATTGTATGAATAATTTTGATGGATATGAAGCACTAGTTCATAGTCTTATGTTTGGACTAAGGAAGAGAGTCAAGAATATCAAGGTACTAGGTGATTTAGAACTGGTGGTCAAATAAATAAAAAGCTAATACACTTTTAACAAAAAGTGTTTATCTAGATTCTACAACTAGGTATGAAACTTGATATACTATTTTGATGCATTCAATATTCAATCATTGACTGCTATAATAAACTATATAGTAGATTCATTAGTAATAATTAGGATCACTTTAGAACTGATGGTTGACTCCAAGTTAAGAAAGTTCTCTATGGAGTTAGTTTCCACTCTTTCCATTCTTGACAATATCAGTAACTTAGAAGTATTCAGTGGTGATCAACATATCATCAACTTCATCACAAATAGAGACATATTTGAATTATAGATTATTGACGAGGATGAAAAAGAAGAGTTTGAACTAGATGAGAAAGGGGTGATCAATTTGAAAACTAAAAGTATACCCAAGGGCATGGTCTTAGGACAACAACTATTTAACATGGATTAACAAGGTAAAAAGAAAAAATCATCCCATGTTAAAGGTATGATCCACCAACATTAAAATCTAAGAAATGTTAATGAATCAAAAAACATTCTTAAGCACAACATATTTTGAAAAGGAAAAACAAGTGTCTATTCAATCCTTAAAAGACTTCAATTATGTTATTACATGGATCTAATAATAATTGAAAGTGTTTAAAACTTCTATTATCATGCATACCATTCCTCTCAAGCTAAGAGTCAAACTATTTCATCAAATTAAAATAACAATGAATACATTTCTAGAGCCATTCATATTCAAAGAAGTGCAAAAATTAATTCCAACAAGGATAATATTCCCCATCCAATCACTCCATGTGGGTGGCTAATTTAGTGTTATTATAGAATAAAAATGGAGAGATAAGGCTTTGTGTTGAATTTCACAACCTGAGAAAAGCCTCTAAAAAAGATAACTACCATCTTTTTTTCACTATACAAAAGTCTACATATAGTGAATGGATCTCAAAGGATGTCATTCCTAGATGGTTACTAAGGGTATACTTAGGTAATGGTCAACTATGAGGACCATATAAAGATAATGTTTACAATGAAGTGGGGTACATTTATATACAAAAGTATGTTATTTGGCCTAATAAATGTGGGTGCCACTTTCAATGGGACATGCATATTATGTTTAAGGATCTTATCAATAAATTGATAACCATATACATGGATGCCCTAAATGTCTTTTCCAAGACCTAGGAAGACCACATGAAGGACTTGAGAGTAGTATTATATATATTCAAAGGTATTGTAATCTCCTTGAACCTAAAGAAGACAATATTTTAGGTCACATAGGGTAAGTTAATGGGTCACATCATCCCAGAAAAAGGCATATCCATAGACCTAGAGAGAGTAGAGGAAATTATAAAAATTCCATTATTTAGTAACAACAAAGTGTTTAAGTCATTATTAGGTAAAATCAACTTTATAAGGAAGTTAATATTAGGATTTAGAGAGATAATCTAAAAACTAAAAAAAATTATAAATAAGGATGTAAATATTAAGTGGAGGATTGAATCACATTCAAATTTTGCTTAGATCAAGAAATAAATTATAAAGGCATTGGAGCTTATTAGTCTCAACTATACACAAACCTTATACGTCTATTTATTTTATTTGGAAAATCCTAGAGCTACTATCCTAACAAATAGGAAAGAAGTTGGAGATGAGAGACCTATCTCATTCATGAGTTATCTACTCCAAAATGCTAAACTGAGGTATTCAATGATTAATAAGCAATATTTTTCCTTAATAAAATCTATTAAAAAGTTTAAACACTAAATTATTTTTAGTAAGGTATTAATAGTGGTGCCTAACCACATAGTTAAGGATATTTTAATGAAAAATTATTTGGGTTAATGAATAGGTAAGTGGATGACCATTATCTAAGAGTTTGACATGTAAAGCCAACCAATGAATATCATACAAGTTTAAGGACTTAGTAAGGCAATGATTGAAGTAGACCCACAAATCATTTGCCAAAAATATATAATGCAGGATATCACAAATGATGACTAGTACCAAGATGTGTTTAACCATTTTCTCAATATCAAGTGCCCAAGTCATCTAAATTCTACTCAAAGAAGAGACCTATGCTTCAAAATAGATAACTTCATATTAAAATTAGGTGTGTTATACAAAAAGAATCATGAAGGCATATATATGAGGTACCTCAATAAATAAGAAGTAATTGAATTACTTACTTAATTCCATCAAAAATATGGAATTGGTCATGGTTCAAGGAGTGATAAAACTCATTAGATACTTATGGTAGGTTACTACTAGATATAAGTTTTTAGAGATGTTCAAACTCACATGTGGATCTATCATAACTACTAGTTTATTGCTCATATAGAATGTACCCATGGCATGCCATTATAGCTGGTTATTAAGTACTAATCATTCACAAAGTGGGGATTAGACTTCACTAGTTCAATCAATGCTAATTATTCTATAAGATACAATTTCATTCTTATGACAATTGATTACTATACCTATTGGACCAAATATCAAACATTCAAGAATTGTACAATTTACATGGTAATCAAATTCCTAGAAGAATATATCATCACCAATTTTGGGATGCCTACCACTCTAGTATGTGATAATTATCCTTCTTTATCCTATATTTAGTTTATTAAATGGGTCTATAAAAATCAATTAATCCTTAATTTCTCTTCTAATTTTTACTTACAAGGTAATGGGGTAGTTGAATCAATGAATAATAACCTATTATATCTAATTAAGAATATCTTGGAAAAGAACCCTATTGAATAGGATAATGTTATGAAATTTTCATTATGGTCAAATAAGACTATAATTAAATTATACCCAGGCATGTTATCATACCATTTTTTTTACAGCCAAGACCTAATCTTTCTAGTTAACTCAAGAATCCCCATGTTACGTTTTGTGAGAAACTACTTGGAAACTAATGATAAGATAGAATCTCACTTCCTCAACTTGATATAATTATAATAAAAACATGATGCATCATTTTTTAACGTTATAAAACACCAAATATTCATAAAACATGGTTTGACAAGTAAGCCAAAGTGAAAAACTTCTAGATATCTGATCTAGTCCTTCTCTAGGATAAGATTCATGAGAAAACATGATAACATAACAAGTTGTATGCCCTATGGTTGGGTCCCTATAAAATATCTAAAATAATGGGTGAGAATGTATTATAACTAAGGTGTCTAACTAGTGAGGACATTCAATTTCCTGACAATGGCTAGTTCTTAAAACATTACTTCTAGGCTTTAAATAGCTTGGTAATTGTTCAAAATATTGTCATTGATGTCAAAAGTCTAGATAGATAGAATTTACTATCTAAATTTTTTTTTAATGTTCATATCTTGGCTAAAGTGTGTTAATATTAATTAAATATTAACAAATATATTTTTGGTTGCATAAAGACAAAAGAGGGCCCATGAGAAAGTCAAAGAGTCACCAAGTAAAGACAAAAGAGCAAAAGAATGCATTTTTCAATGAAGGGTTACCTTGAGGAATTCAAAGAGTCACCAAATAAAGACAAAAGAGGGAAAGGATGCATTTTACCATGAAGGTTCACCTTGAGGAATTTTAAGGGTCATGCAAGATAAGTTTGTCACCATTTTCTATGAGGATTGAAGGGTCACAACGCATGAATGCTAAAGGTCATTTGGAAAGCTATAAAAGGAGGATTGAGAAGACATTTATTATGTGTATGGAAGAAAATGATTTTATCTTACTTAGAAGAGAAAAGGAGAGTATACAAAAGAGAAGAGATATAGTAGTGGGTTAGCATTTGTTGATAAAAGAACATTGAGAGATAGTGGTGTTTTATACACAAGAGGGATTGGTGTTCCTATGGGTGGGTGCTCACAACTCATTATTGTGTTGGTACTCAAAAAAGGGGTTGGTGCTCCTAAAATTTGGTGCTTGTGAACATTGTAAACTTGAGTTGGTCCTCATTTATATACTTGAGATTGGTCTCCATGGTTTTTCCCACTTTGGGTTTCCACATAAAATCTGGTTTCTTTCTCTCTTATGTGGTGCACATTATTGCTTTCAATTTTATGGCATATATTAAATGTGTGACTAAGTGGTTAAAGTAAAATAATTTGATTAATTAAAATATATATGATTTACTATGAACTAGTATATCATGTGCTTAATAATTGGTATCAAAGCAAGTTTTTTGGAAAGAGTTTAACAACTTGAAAGTAGATCAGGGAAAGCATGATGACCACGCAAATAAGGAAGGAGAATCAAGAGTTGAAATTTTTGGTTGAAGCTCTTAAGGAATAGGTGTGTATCTTGGATTATAAGTTAGCTATAGAAGAACAATAAGATAAGATGTTTATTTAGGATCTTAAGAATTAGCTAAAGGTTTCATATTCAAGTTTGAAATCAAGAGAAGAAGAGTGTAATCTATTGAAGGTTGAGAGTGTTATTTGAAGGATAAGCATGAGAGGATCATAATAAAGGTTGAGAAATATCATGAAATATCATTCAAAGGTGAGAAGGATGCATGTTTTATAGGCAAATTGATGAAGCTAATTAGGGAACCTAATGCCTTTAGGTTTTCCAATTCTTTTCATGGCCATTATTTTCATCGTCATCATGTTGGTCATAGGGAAAGAGAATGTTTAAGGAGAAATAATCAGTCAAAGAGAGATTTTATTCATATTCAAGCAAAAGGTATGATAAATTTTGTTTGCTTATATTGTCATAAGGTTGGCCATATTGCTAAATTATGTCCAAATGGAGTAAAGAGATCCTCAAAGTATGTCAAAGGATACGAAGCCCCTAGAGGGTATGAGAAGGGCCAAACATAGGTTTGGAGACTTAAGATAGTAAAGGTTGATTAGGTTGATTATAAGACTAAGAATAGATTACTTGCTGTAGTGGAGAAAGAATCAGATAGGAAGGATTATGTGGATCTCTTGTTATCAGGAAAGACAATGAATACTAGTCTTAAATAACCTTCATATCAAAGAGAATCTTGTACTACATTTTATAATAAGCCTTTTCAAGATAAGATAGTTGTAAGATTTGAGAATATGAATAACATCATGGATGTTAAGGTTAGTTAGACAAAGAATTTAGACATGTCAAAATGGATTCTAAGAGAAATAAATCAGTCTTATGGATGCAATAAGATCAAAGAAGTAACAGAGGAGATGTGGGCATATCTTGATTTCATTTTTTTCTAGGACCCTTTATGTGTGGTGTCTCTTTTAGGCTTTAAGGAGACAATTTATAGAAAAAAATTGAAGCATGGTGGATGCTTTTGGGTCTTGGCTGTGTTGCATGACAAGAAAGTCATGAAGCTGAGTTGATAGATTAATTTGCACATTAGTTGAGGGGGAGATAAGTGTTTTCTCTAGGATAGATTTTTTGTCATTACTATCAAAGGGGGAGATATATATGAATAGGTATATGAATAAGTTCAAAAAATAGGATGCTATAGTAAGGGGGGGCTATTATATGTTTTTAGTTCGTTCAATTTGCAATTTATGTAGGTCTCAATTTTAGGTTGGCATGTGTAGTATAGGTTTTTAGAATGTTGCAATTTTAGTTTGAGGTTGTCATCAATAAAAAAGTGGGAGATTATTGGAAATATTGTCATTGATTTCAAAAGTTTAGCTACATAGAATTTAATGTCTAAAGTTATTTTTAATGTTTATATATTGACTAAAGTGTGTTAATATTAATTAATTTTTAACAAATATATTTTTGGTTGCATAAAGACAAAAGAGGGCCCATGAGGAAGTCAAAGAGTCACCAATTGAAGACAAAAGAGGGAAAGGATTCATTTTCCCATGAAGGGTCACCTTGAGGAATTTTAAGAGTTACTAGATAAAGACAAAAGAGGTAAAGGATGCATTTTCCCATGAAGGGTCACCTTGAGGAATGCTAAGGGTCACGAAAGACAAGTTTGGTTCCATTTTTTGTGAGGATTCAATGGTCACAAAGGGTGAATTCCAAAGGTCATTTGGAAATATATAAAAGGAGGCTTGGGAAGACATTTGTTGTGTGTATCAAAGTGAATGATTTTATCTAGATGAGAAGAGCATAGGAGAGTAGAGAAAAGAGAAGAGATATAGTAGTGTACTATAATTTGTTGAGAAATAAAAATTAAGAGATAGTGGTGTTTTATACATAAGAGGTGTTGGTGTTCCTATGGGTGGGTGCTTGCAAACATTGTAAACTTGAGTTATTGATAATTTATATACTTGATATTATTCTCCATGGTTTTCCCCACTTTGGGTTTCCACGTAAAATATGGTGTCTTTATCTCTCTCTCTCTCTTATGTGGTGCATGTTATTGCTTTTAGTTTTATTACATATCTTGAATGTGTGAGTAAGTGGTTCAAGGAAAATTATTTGATTAAGTAAAATATATATGATATACTATGAATCATTATATCATGTGCTTAATATCAATTTCTTGTAAATACTTTATATTTCCCTTTCCTACTTTTGTTTTTTACTTTCTTTCCTATTTTTTATTTTATTTTAGGCTTTCTTTTCTTATTTTTAATTGGTATTTTGGACTCATTTTTACCTATTTTTTATCTATCACATTATTTTCACCCTAAAGGTTCCCCTATTGGTCAAATAATGAAGAACAAAAGGTTTTCACATAGGTAGCTCAAATAACATTATAACCAGTGTAAGATTAGATCTTTGAATTAGTTTTTAAAGTTTAAACTATCATGTGTGTTATGAACTTGTTCATTTTGGGTTAAATTTGGGTAAAAATATATAGTAAATTAATCCATTCTCTTGAAACCAACCAAAAAATCACATCTTAATGATTTATAGATTTTCCTGGATTAATCAACTGTGGTGAATATCTAGGGTGAAAAATCTATAATTATACATTTTTTGTTTCCATAGTGGTCCCTAAATAAAAATTTAGATGATAATAAAAGAAATATATGAGAGAAAACAAGGAAATAAAATAAAAATCAATTTCAGAAAAAATCAATTATGAGTGATTTAAGCAACTTTTACCAAGGCTATAAATGTATCGCTGATAGTAGAACAAGGCCTTCAGTGGGTTCAAATAAAACTTTGTTAGGGCTATAGAAACTTGGTTGGTAATGGATCAATGTCTAGTAAAATTATACTCAAGGTAGGATTCACTATCTTGATGATTGGATCTGTAGTAGTTAGTCTTTGTATCCTCTATGAAGAGGTAATTTAACACATTTACACACATCAAGTCATTGAAAATATTTTATTTTGTCCTTTAACTAATCTCTTCTTATCCTCTCCTAAATTTTTTCACATTCCATGTATAGTCTCACCCAAATACTATATATTATTAGACACATTTATATCATTTCAAAATACTCAGTATTACTTTCCAACATATTTTCCATTTTTTGTTGCTTTCTCAACATGCCATAATTCTTCTCATAATCAATGAATCTCTTTTCAATTTTTTTATCCACTCCCACTTGTGATCATGACTCATTGGTATCACTACTCTCAATTTAACTAGGTGGTCTATCTCAATTTTCATTCAAATCTAGGTCTCATAAACACCATTTTTGGAAAGACCATGTCTATGTGAGAAAAATTCATATATAACACTTAGCATGAAAGTGGAACCTTGACCTCTGATTTTTATTTAAAACATAAATTTATTAACTTTATTATCATAATTTATGAGGTAATGTTGATTACCATGTCATTTAGTCTCCTAAAACATGTCCAATTATGATAACCAAATCCGAATGGTAATGTTTCATATACAAAACTTGGACCCAAAATGGAGTCTTGTTACACTTATACTCACTTGGAAATAATACCTCCTTACTCTCTTAGCTCCCTACAAATATTTTGAGGGGTCACATTTATTTTCATGCTCTTTAAAACCTTAAAATATATATTTATGAGAGGACCAAGATCATGTGATTCATTGTCATATTTTACACTTAGTCATTTGATGAGTTCTTGATGTGCTTTTGCCTTATCGAAGATCTCAGAAAAAGTTATCCTAACTTCCATATAGGTATAACTATAGGTGGTGATTATTTGTCTAATTTCCTAAACCTAATTAGGATTCTAAACCTAAATTAGGTATTTGGGTTTCATTTTTCCTAAGTCTCTTACATAACTAGGATTTTACTAGAAAATAGGTATATATTGAAAATTGTTAAGTCCCATATACCTAACTAGGATTTAAAAGTTATATTAGATCTAGGGATAAATCTTCATTAAAAAGAATTTATTAATAAAAAATAAATAAAAAAATGAGTAGTCTCTAAATCTTGGTTTAATTCATGTAGTTGGGTAAAATCCTTGATATGGTCGAGTCTCAGGCACTAGGTGCCTATAGTTCTATCTAGGCTTCAAATCGTGATTAGGTCAAGAAGGGGATTTGAGTATCAATATTTAGGGAATTTTCCCTTATTGCATCATAAAGCTTAGGCCAATTTCCATGTATTTTAAATCAAAAATAGATCCTTGATTATGTATAGGACCATATGCTAACATTATTTATAATAGTAATCATATCTCAGTCCTTAACTACATTTTTAGAGAACTTAAGGCCACACCTCCTATGTTAATTAGACTTCAAACCCTCTACTACAAAGAACACATTGAAGCAAAAATATGAAATGCTATTTAAGGGTCCAAATCTTGATTAAGTATTGGATCCCCATGCCAACTTAGAATGATTAAGCCTAGTTATAATTGAATATCAGACATCTGATTATGTCTATGAAATTCAAACCCATCCATCTTATTATAACTAGAGAAATAAAAATAAAAAAACAACATTTAAAAACTTACTAGATGTCCCTAGAACCTGATTAGGTCTATTGGGCTAGTTTTTCATTTTTTGATGAAAAATTATTGCTATAGCATAAAAATTTTGAACCATTCACATTTCCAAAAATATAAATCCATTCTATATGCAATGGTACTTTCAAATTTGTCTAGTTATACCTAGTTTTAAACTTGTTAATGCTTTTGTGTGTTATTTTACTATTCAGTCTTTTAATTACAATGCTTTAACTTGTTTTCGGTGTATTTCTAGGTTGTTAACAGTAAAAGTGGTGAGTTTAGAGGGAGAAATAAGGATATTAGGGTATATGGAGCATTGATGGTAGTTATTAAAGCATTTTAAAGGGAAAATCCTTCCCTTTGGAAGGCCATTCTCTATATATTAGCTCATTTTAATTACCAAAGGGTTTGTTTTTTCTCCTCAGATAAGAGATTGGGCCAATCACTATTTCATTTTCTACATTTTTCTTTTATTTTATCTCCTTCAACTCCTTCCCTACCATAATGCTATAAACATATTTAGGTAATGATTTCAATTAACTTTGATTTAAATATCAAAATGATGATTATTGATTAATAAAACATTTAAAAGTGTTTACTCTCAGTTTGTGTATGTATACAATGGTTACATATACTCCCTCTCCCTATTTACTCTTCATATAAGCCTACATTTGTTTTACATTCAATTGTACACACACCAGTTGAATTAGAGGATGCTTTGTTGAGTTATAATAATCATTATATAAAACTTGCCATCATTATTATAGCCTTTTATTTTATTTCCTCTCCCTCATATTTTATCACATTTTATTAAGTTTCTAGACCTAGGGTTTGAATGTAATCTGAATGAATTCTTATCTTTATTTTTATATTTTTATCATTTGAATATTATTGAATTAATTTTAAAATCAATGGAATGAACATTAAAATCAATCATAAAAACATCAATCGAAACCCTAAAAATGTTTATTTGATGGGAAAAAATGAATGATTATTTATCTAATTTCAACCCGTGAATGGAAACTATTTAAGTGAAAAATAAACTTGAATTATTTATTAAACTATTTATTCACCCCTCACACTCTATTAAAACTAAATATGAAGTATTCATAAAAGTAGGCCCCTTAAAATGGAATGGTCACAATGAAACATTGAGTGAAGATCAATGCACCTAGACCAAGTAGAAATAAACCTTGGGGAGATATCAAAAATATCCTTTCAAGGGAGGCAAGTCAAAATACATGATTTAATGTCTACTCATGCTAAAATACATGTTAATATGTGGGAGCTTTGCATGAGGGGTATTACACCAAAACCATAGTTGGTGATCATGATCCAATATTTATTAGTAATTTTTATATTGATTTATTCTTTTTTTTTTAATAATCATTTGGCTCACATCTCATACTATCATCTTAAAAATAATGTGCAAAAATAAATGGTCAATAAATTATTATAGGCTAATCTATTTTACCTTGCATTAAATAAACAAGAGAGATAGGTTTATTAGTCACCATTAGAAGAATGGTTGTATAACACTTCCTTCCATACCTCTTCTAAAATTTCTAACTTTGTGGTGCTCTATGGGTATTATCTCTCATAAATCACTTCATTCTTGAGGATTCAACCCATGTTTTCAGATGTGGAAGATCACATTCAACATTAGCATGACATACTAGCTAGTATTAGGAATTTAGCAAAGACATATACTCGAATGAAATAACAAGTAGATAAACACTACATTGAGAATTTTTTTAAAGTGAAATATTGGGTATTTATACACTTAACACCATATAATAAAATGTACCTAAACTAGAAAAAAAAAAGGATAACATAATTTATCTTAAGTATTATGGCCCTTATCAAATATTGTATAAAATTAGCAGTATAGCATATAAGCTAGAATTACCCTAATCTACTTGTAACCATCAACTATTTAATAATTCTATTTGAAAAAGGTAAATGGAAAAAAATTATATACACATATTCTGTTACATTAATTTGATTAGAAAGGTAGATTCATTATATAACCTAAGGAGATACTTAAAATATGTAAAAAAAGGATGTGAACATGAATAATTAAGGAGTATTTGATCAAATGGATGAATCTGGCTAGTGAGGATGCAATATGGGGGGATGAAGTTTTAATAAATTAGTATTTCTAGGTGTTCAATGTTGATGTAAACATTGTTTTGAATTGGAATGACATTATACACCATTAACCTATAATATGTCTAAGGACATGTGTGGCTAACTTATGGCTTATATAGCCATTGTCTTTATATTGTCACATTTCTCTAGGCTCTTATATTGTTAATAGGATAAACCTATGGAATAAACATGGATGGAGTATAATATATGTAGGAGGTAGTGGTTATTAATTTTATATCATATTGAAATTTTTTTTCTTATTACCCTCGAAGTGGCTCAGTCATATTTACGAAGTATTATTATTTCATGTCAATTATTTTTCTAGATATCATTATTATACTATTATTTTTGTGATATATTAATTTTGAAGTATTTTAAATAATATATTGTTTTTAATTATATAATTAATTACATTAAATTATAGTGGATGGGGAAACTTTTCTAAGGCTTTCATTTTTATTTGAAGTATAAATGATGTTATCATTAAGGTTATTAATAATCTCATTAGGATATCCTAGATATGAAGTTTCATTAATTTGAACCATGTTGTATTTGATATATTTAGGATGAGTTTGAGATAAATTATAACGTGATGAATTTTAACCAATGGTGTATAAATCCAAAATGAAAGAGTGAACCATATAGAATTTGAATGGGTTGAGGCTCACAAGAAATTTATTAAGATGGGAAACCATGATGAATAAGATGGAAAATATGATGTGGAAGAAGATTTATTAATTGAAAAATGGTATTATATAGGTTGATACAATTCGTAATTAATTCCATAAAATAAAATATATCATTCCACCTAATATAGTTAGTTACTGAATCTATAAAAATAAATTGTATCTAGTTAGGAAATATAATTAGTCAATGAATTTGGGAAATCATAATGTAGTGCATTTGGATGATATAATTTGATAAAAAAGTGTATTAACTAGTTTTGATACTTGCATATGTATCACAAGTGCCCAGAGCATTTGAGAACACTTCTCATTTTAGAATTATAAGATTTGAATGCATGATTTGTAGGCTATGATAATATTGTTATCTGTTGATGAAATAAAGGCAAAGAAAGTGGACTATTTCACAATATTTATAATGTTTTGTGGTTGGGAGCCACCATGGCCAAAGTCATTCCATACAAAATATGAATTATGTTATGCTAATAATGGTTAATTATGATTAATAACCAATCTATGATGGGTATTTATAATGAAAGTCAAGCTAGAGTGATCTAGTTAAAAAAAATAGCAAAAGGAAAGGTAAGGTAGAGAAGAGATGTTATTGATCTTCACTCCAAATATCATGACAAAGTTCAAATATCAACTTTGCATGTACTTAACCAATGTATGACATGAAGTAGCATAAGCTCAAATCCTAACAGACATCAAGAAAACATCTAAGAAGGGTGAGAAATAATGAAAATAATAATCTAGTTCATTTTAAATATTTACCCCTATAAGCAAACAACATTATCCCAAATGCATGAAGAGTAAGAAAATTAAATTAACCTAAAAACTTTCAATTAACCTAACATTAGTACAATTTAATAGCCCTACATTTAAAATATACACATCAAGAATTCATAGGAACTCATCAAATCTATAAATTAGAATAAACAAGTGAGAGAGAAACTAGGATAACAAAAGATATAAGTAAATATGGACAAACTTTCCATAATTACTTTCTTATATTTATTTCTCAAATTTATAATTAGCTCTTGGCTCTAAGAACTCCCCCTTCTTACAATTGAAAATACTCCTTTTATATAAGATAAGGAAGTATGTTAGTCAATCATATCTAATTATAAAAGTACAATTATAAGGACATTTTTCCTTTTCTAAAAAGTTATAGAATACACTAGAATATTCCTAATGGACTAACCTATAGGTAATGTGCTTTAAAATTTTCACATGTGATCCGGACAATAATTCAGATAACAATTTGGGTGATGGGTCCACCCCATTTGATGCCGAAACTTCCGAGAGCCATAACTTTTGCACCGTAGCTCCAATTGACTCGCCGTTTGAACCGTTGGAAAGCTAATAATGAGGAGAATGTCATGAGATGGAATAAGCTTTGCTCAATGAAGTTTGACCCCCTAAAACCCAACAGAAATGTCCCAAATTTCAATTTTATTAGTCCAGACTAAAAATAGTAAGTTTCTAAAAATAGTAATTCCTCGAATTCTGTATTGTTGTAAATCGTGGAAGTCAAATCAATTCATCTCCCTCGAGATTGGTGACCTTCCACATCCTCCCCACACCTTCAAAACATGTATAAATGAAGATGTAACCAAAAATAGAAAGGAGACATCTCTTCTCAGAGATAAGCATATGTTTGGTTCTACAATTTTGATAAATAAACCATCTCTTTTCAAAGATAGCATTATTTGAATTCTGTTATTCTTATTTCTATGAATTATTTCAGCCAAAGCTTTTGAGTTTTGGATCAGTGGTATCAGAGTGGTTTGTTTTGAGAGTGTATGATTCCAAGGACGAGGTCAGGCTATAAGAAGCTTGGGTGGGAAACAACAGAGCTTCCAAATTTTCCACCTGTTCAATCCAAATGACTTCAAATGGTGGACAACACCGAGACATCTGATCCTTTCAAGGAAATGGTCAATGAAGCCCTCCAACGGCAACAAGCGCAGATGCTACAATAGTTTGCCCAAATTCTTCAAACACTTCTGATGGGAAACTCTGGCTCTACGGCTCCACTTCCTGGCTCCTCAACAAGGAAACATCCTTTCAGTGCCCCAACACCCTTCAAGGTCCAGGTAAATTTTGATATTCATACATTTGAAGGAAAAATTAATGCCGATGTAGTAGAAAATTGGTTGGATTAATTGACTTCCTACTTCTCTGTAAATAATTTCACCAATGGAGAAAAGATTACTTTTGCTCTTTTAAAATCAACATTGCCTGTGAAAAACTGGTGGGAAGTGTAAAAAAAGAGGTTCAGCATAGATGACATTGGCCTTGAGGTGGAACCTACCTGGGATAATTTTGTGGAAGCAGTGAAAGAAGAATACTATCCCATTGGAGCATATGATGATTTCTACATACAATGGCAACAACTTCGCCAAGGTAAGGAACAATTTGTTCAAGATTATACTGATATCTTTCATTCTCTATCTGTGAGATTAGGCATCCAAGAAAGTGAGAGACACAAGGTTCTCAAATATCGTGGTGGACTATAATAGTACATACTGGGAGAAATGGAACTCTTCAATTTGGAAACCATCGGTGAGGCATATAAGTTCGCAGTGAAGATTGAGCAGAAGCATGAAAGAATGAATATAAAGAATCATTCTTCAAAATGGAAAAGTGACAAAGAAGGCCAAAATTGGAAGCAAAAGGAAGGAAAGACTGGGATGTGGTGTGATTATCACAAATCTGGAACTCACTCCAAAGAAGAATGTTGAGCTATCAAATCACTGCTTTCTGAGTCACAATCCTCTGCTCTACCTCATACAGACCCTGCAGTCGAAGAGGTTGAAGAAGAAATTATAGATGCTGATCCTGAAGCCATTGTTGCTTCATCACAGACACATGACAAGATGCTAGATGACAAGGAAATGTTGTTTCACTCTAAGTTATGGGTGAAAGGTAAGCCTCTACATTTCATTCTTGATAGTGGAAGTCAAAATAATTTACTCTCTGCTAATGTTGTGAAAAGCCTAAATCTGCCCATGAAGCCTCACCCAAAACCATACAATATTGGATGGTTGAGTCCAAGGAGAAACCTCCGTGTTACCCACCAATGTCTTCTCTCATATGCAATACAACCTTTCCAAGATGAGGTCTTTTGTGATGTGGTCAATCTAGATGTTTGTGATGTACTCTTTGGTCAGCCATTCATGTATGAATGACATGGTATATATAAATCAAGAACTAGAAGGATCACTCTCACTCTTCGAACATGGCGCTACAGGGTACCAGAAGTACCACCTTCTACATATGTCTCTTTGATTAGTGCCAAGAAATTTGTTCTCATGGTGGTCCAGCCACAAGAATCTAAGAGGGCTGATGTTACAACCCTGACTACACAAACAACACAACAACAGAATCAAATAGATATCAAGCTGAAAAAGTTCACAACATTCCATCTACATACTGATGGTTAGATAGAAATTGTGAACAATCAGGTATGCAACAGGAATCAAATCAAAGTAAAACTACCACACTTGATGAAAAGTCTTGTTGCAATGGGGACCATTGCTTCTCAAGGAGGGAGGAATGATCCGGACAATTATTCGGATAACAATTTGGGTGATGGGTCCACCCCATTTAATGGCAGAACTTTTGGGAGCCATAACTTTTGCACCGTAGCTCCAATTGACTCGTCGTTTGAACCGTTGGAAAGCTAATAATGAGGGCAATGTCATAAGATGGCATTGAGCTTTGCTCAATGTATTTTGACCCCCTAAAACCCAACAGAAGTGTCCCAAATTTCAATTTTATTAGTCTAGTCTAAAAATAGTATGTTTCTAAAAATAGTAATTCCTCGAATTCTGTATTGTTGTAAATCGTGGAAGTCAAACCAATTCATCTCCCTCGAGATTGGTGACCTTCCACATCCTCTCCACACCTTCAAAACATGTATAAATTAAGATGTAACCTGAAATGGAAAGGAGACATCTCTTCTCAGAGATAAGCATATGTTTGGGTCTGCAATTTTGATAAATAAAACATCTCTTTTCAGAGATAGCATTATTTGAATTGTGTTATTCTTATTTCTTTGATTTATTTCAGCCAAAGCTTTTGAGTTTTGGATCAGTGGTATCAGAGCGGTTTGTCTTGAGAGTGTATGATCCCAAGGACGAAGTCAGGCTACAAGAAGCTTGGGTGGGAAACAATAGAGCTTCCAAATTTTCCACCTGTTCGCTCCAAATGACTTCAAATGGCGGACAACACCGAGACATCTGATCCTTTCAAGGAAATGATGAATGAAGCCCTCCAATGGCAACAAGCATAGATGCTACAACAATTTACCCAAATTCTTCAAACACTTTTGATGGGAAACTCTGGCTCTACGGCTCCACTTCCTAGCTCCTCAACCAGGAAACATCCTTTCAGTGCCCCAACACCCTTCAAGGTCCAAGTAAATTTTGATATTCCTACATTTGAAGGCAAAATCAATGCCGATGCAGTAGAAAATTGGTTGGATCAATTGTCTTCCTACTTTTCTATAAATAATTTCACTGATGGAGAAAAGATTACTTTTGCTCTTTTGAAATCAACATTGCCTGTGAAAAAATGGTGGGAAGTGTACAAAAAGAGGTTCAACATAGATGACATTGGCCTTGAGGTGGAACCTACCTGGGATAATTTTGTGGAAGCGGTGAAAGAAGAATACTATCCCATTGGAGCATATGATGATCTCTACATACAATGGCAACAACTTCACCAAGGTAAGGAACGATCTGTTCAAGATTATACAAATATTTTTCATTCTCTATCTGTGAGATTAGGCATCCAAGAAAGTGAGAGACCTAAGGTTCTCAAATAACATGGTGGACTACAATGGTACATATGGGGAGAAATGGAACTCTTCAATTTGGAAACCATCGGTGACGCATATAAGTTCGCAGTAAAGATTGAGCAAAAGCATGAAAGAATGAATATAAAGAATCATTCTTCAAAATGGAAAAGTGACAAAGAAGGCCAAAATTGGAAGCAAAAGGAAGGAAAGACTGGGAAGTGGTGTGATTATCAAAAATCTTGAACTCACTCCAAAGAAGAATTTTGAGCTATCAAATCACTGATTTTTGAGTCACAATCCTCTACTCTACCTCATACAGACCCTGCAGTCGAAGAGGTTGAAGAAGAAATTATAGATGCTGATCCTGAAGCCATTGTTGCTTCATCACAGACACATGACAAGATGTTAGATGATAAGGAAATGTTGTTTCACTCTAAGTTATGGGTGAAAGGTAAGCCTCTACATTTCATTCTTGATAGTGGAAGTCAAAAGAATTTACTCTCTGCTAATGTTGTGAAAAGCCTAAATCTGCCCATGAAGCCTCACCCAAAACCATATAGTATTAGATGGTTGAGTCCAGGGAGAAACCACCGTGTTACCCACCAATGTCTTCTCTCATATGTAATACAACCTTTCCAAGATGAGGTCTTATGTGATGTGGTCAATCTAGATGTTTGTGATGTACTCTTTGGTCAGCCATTCATGTATGAACGACATGGTATATATGAATCAAGAACTAGAAGGATCACTCTCACTCTTGGAACACGGCGCTACAGGGTACCAAAAGTACCACCTTCTACATCTGTCTCTTTGATTAGTGCCAAGAATTTTTTTCTCATGGTGGTCCAGCCACAAGAATCTAAGAGGGTTGATGTTACAGCCCTGACTACACAAACAACACAACAACAGAATCAAATAGATATCAAGCTGAAAAAGTTCACAACATTCCATCCACAGACTGATGGTCAGATAGAAATTGTGAACAATCAGGTATGCAACAGGAATCAAATCAAAGTAAAACTACCACACTTGATGAAAACTCTTGTTGCAATGGGGACCATTGCTTCTCAAGGAGGGAGGAATGATTTGGACAATAATTCGGATAACAATTTGGGTGATGGGTCCACCCCATTTGATGGTGGAACTTTCGGGAGCCATAACTTTTGTACCGTAGCTCCAATTGACTCACCGTTTGAACCGTTGGAAAGCTAATAATGAGGGGAATGTCATGAGACGGCATGGAGCTTTGCTCAATGAAGATTGACCCCCTAAAACACAACAGAAGTGTCCCAAATTTCAATTCTATTAGTCCAGTCTAAAAATAGTAAGTTTCTAAAAATAGTAATTCCTCGAATTCTGTATTGTTGTAAATTGTGGAAGTCGAACCAATTCATCTCCCTCGAGACTGGTGACCTTCCACATCCTCCCCACACCTAAAAAACATGTATAAATGAAGATGTAACGTGAAATGGAAAGGAGACATCTCTTATCAGAGATAAGCATATGTTTGGGTCTGCAATTTTGATAAATAAAACATCTCTTTTCAGAGATAGCATTATTTGAATTGTGTTATTCTTATTTCTTTGAATTATTTCAGCCAAAGTTTTTGAGTTTTTGATTAGTGGTATTAGAGCAATTTGTCTTGAGAGTGTATGATCCCAAGGACGAGGTCAGGCTACAAGAAGCTTGGGTGGGAAACAATAAAGCTTCCAAATTTTCCACCTGTTTGCTCCAAATGACATCAAATGGTAGACAACACCGAGACATCTGATCCTTTCAAGGAAATGGTGAATGAAGCCCTCCAACGGAAACAAGCATAGATGCTACAACAGTTTGCCCAAATTCTTCAAACACTTCTGATGGGAAACTCTGGCTCTACGGCTCCACTTCCTGGCTCCTTAACTAGGAAACATCCTTTCAGTGCCCCAACACCCTTCAAGGTCTAGGTAAATTTTGATATTCCTACATTTGAAGGCAAAATTAATGCTGATGCAGTAGAAAATTGGTTGGATTAATTGTCTTCCTACTTCTCTGTAAATAATTTCACCGATGGAGAAAAGATTACTTTTGCTCTTTTAAAATCAACATTGCCTATGAAAAACTGGTCAGAAGTGTACAAAAAGAGGTTCAACATAGATGACATTGGCCTTGAGGTGTAACCTATCTGGGGTAATTTTGTGGAAGCGGTGAAAGAAGAATACTATCCCATTGGAGCATATGATTATCTCTACATACAATGGCAACAACTTCGCCAAGGTAAGGAACAATCTGTTCAAGATTATACTGATATTTTTCATTCTCTATCTATGATATTAGGCATCCAAGAAAGTGAGAGACACAAGGTTCTCAAATATCGTGGTGGACTACAATGGTACATACGGGGAGAAATGGAACTCTTCAATTTGGAAACCATCGGTGAGGCATATAAGTTCGCAGTGAAGATTGAGCAGAAGCATGAAAGATGAATATAAAGAATCAGACTTCAAAATGGAAAAGTGATAAAGAAGGCCAATATTGGAAGCAAAATAAAGGAAAGACTAGGAAGTGGTGTGATTATCACAAATCTGGAACTCACTCCAAAGAAGAATTTTGAGCTATCAAATCACTACTTTCTGAGTCACAATCCTCTGCTCTACCTCATACAGACCCTCCAGTCGAAGAGGTTGAAGAAGAAATTATAGATGCTGATCCTGAAGCCATTGTTGCTTCATCACACACACATGACAAGATGCTAGATGGCAAGGAAATGTTGTTTCACTCTAAGTTATGGGTGAAAGGTAAGCCTCTACATTTCATTCTTGATAGTGGAAGTCAAAAGAATTTACTCTCTGCTAATGTTGTGAAAAGCCTAAATCTGCCCATGAAGCCTCACCCAAAACCATATAGTATTAGATGGTTGAGTCCACGGAGAAACCACCGTGTTACCCACCAATGTCTTCTCTCATATGAAATACAACCTTTCCAAGATGAGGTCTTATGTGATGTGGTCAATCTAGATGTTTGTGATGTACTCTTTGGTCAGCCATTCATGTATGAACGACATGGTATATATGAATCAAGAACTAGAAGGATCACTCTCACTCTTGGAACACGGCGCTACAGGGTACCAAAAGTACCACCTTCTACATCTGTCTCTTTGATTAGTGCCAAGAATTTTTTTCTTATGGTGGTCCAGCCACAAGAATCTAAGAGGGTTGATGTTACAGCCCTGACTACACAAACAACACAACAACAGAATCAAATAGATATCAAGCTGAAAAAGTTCACAACATTCCATCCACAGACTGATGGTCAGATAGAAATTGTGAACAATTAGGTATGCAACAGGAATCAAATCAAAGTAAAACTACCACACTTGATGAGAACTCTTGTTGAAATGGGGACCATTGCTTCTCAAGGAGGGAGGAATGATCTGGACAATAATTCGGATAACAATTTGGGTGATGGGTCCACCCAATTTGATGGCGGAACTTCCGGGAGCCATAACTTTTGCACCGTAGCTCCAATTGACTCACCGTTTAAACCGTTGGAAAGCTAATAATGAGGTGAATGCCATGAGATGGCATGGAGCTTTGCTCAATGAAGTTTGACCCCCTAAAACCCAACAGAAGTGTCCCAAATTTCAATTCTATTAGTCCAGTCTAAAAATAGTAAGTTTCTAAAAATAGTAATTCCTCGAATTCTGTATTGTTGTAAATTGTGGAAGTCAAACCAATTCATCTCCCTCGAGACTGGTGACCTTCCACATCCTCCCCACACCTAAAAAACATGTATAAATGAAGATGTAACCCAAAATGGAAAGGAGACATCTCTTCTCAGAGATAAGCATATGTTTGGGTCTGCAATTTTGATAAATAAAACATCTCTTTTCAGAGATAGCATTATTTGAATTGTGTTATTCTTATTTCTTTGAATTATTTCAGCCAAAGTTTTTGAGTTTTTGATTAGTGGTATTAGAGCAGTTTGTCTTGAGAGTGTATGATCCCAAGGACGAGGTCAGGCTACAAGAAGCTTGGGTGGGAAACAATAGAGCTTCCAAATTTTCCACCTGTTTGCTCCTAATGACTTCAAATGGTAGACAACACCGAGACATCCGATCCTTTCAAGGAAATGGTGAATGAAGCCCTCCAACGGCAACAAGCATAGATGCTACAACAGTTTGCCCAAATTCTTCAAACTCTTCTGATGGGAAACTCTGGCTCTACAGCTCCACTTCCTGGCTCCTTAACTAGGAAACATCCTTTCAGTGCCCCAACACCCTTCAAGGTCCAGGTAAATTTTGATATTCCTACATTTGAAGGCAAAATTAATGCTGATGTAGTAGAAAATTGGTTGGATTAATTGTCTTCCTACTTCTCTGTAAATAATTTCACCGATGGAGAAAAGATTACTTTTGCTCTTTTAAAATCAACATTGCCTGTGAAAAACTGGTCGAAAGTGTACAAAAAGAGGTTCAACATAGATGACATTGGCCTTGAGGTGTAACCTATCTGGGGTAATTTTATGGAAGCGGTGAAAGAAGAATACTATCCCATTGGAGCATATGATTATCTCTACATACAATGGCAACAACTTCGCCAAGGTAAGGAACAATCTGTTCAAGATTATACTGATATTTTTCATTCTCTATCTATGATATTAGGCATCCAAGAAAGTGAGAGACACAAGGTTCTCAAATATCGTGGTGGACTACAATGGTACATACTGGGAGAAATGGAACTCTTCAATTTGGAAGCCATCGGTGAGGCATATAAGTTCGCAGTGAAGATTGAGCAGAAGCATGAAAGATGAATATAAAGAATCAGACTTCAAAATGGAAAAGTGATAAAGAAGGCCAATATTGGAAGCAAAAGGAAGGAAAGACTGGGAAGTGGTGTGATTATCACAAATCTGGAACTCACTCCAAAGAAGAATTTTGAGCTATCAAATCACTACTTTCTGAGTCACAATCCTCTGCTCTACCTCATACAGACCCTGCAGTCGAAGAGGTTGAAGAAGAAATTATAGATGCTGATCCTGAAGCCATTATTGCTTCATCACAAACACATGACAAGATGCTAGATGACAAGGAAATTTTGTTTCACTCTAAGTTATGGGTTAAAGGTAAGCCTCTACATTTCATTCTTGATAGTGGAAGTCAAAAGAATTTACTCTCTGCTAATGTTGTGAAAAGCCTAAATCTGCCCATGAAGCCTCACCCAAAACCATACAGTATTGGATGGTTGAGTCCAAGGAGAAACCTCCGTGTTACCCACCAATGTCTTCTCTCATATGCAATACAACCTTTCCAAGATGAGGTCTTATGTGATGTGGTCAATCGAGATGTTTGTGATGTACTCTTGGGTCAGCCATTCATGTATGAACGACATGGTATATATGAATCAAGAACTAGAAGGATCACTCTCACTCTTTGAACACGGTGCTATAGGGTACCAGAAGTACCACCTTCTACATCTATCTCTTTGATTAGTGCCAAGAAATTTGTTCTCATGGTGGTCCAGCCAAAAGAATCTAAGAGGGCTGATGTTACATCCCTGACTACACAAACAACACAACAACATAATCAAATAGATATCAAGCTGAAAAAGTTCACAACATTCCATCCACAGACTGATGGTCAGATAGAAATCATGAACAATCAGGTATGCAATAGGAATCAAATCAAAGTAAAACTACCACACTTGATGAAAAGTCTTGTTGCAATGGGGACCATTGCTTCTCAGGGAGGGAGGAATGATCCGGACAATAATTCGGATAACAATTTGGGTGATGGGTCCACCCCATTTGATGGCGGAACTTTTTGGAGCCATAACTTTTGCACCGTAGCTCCAATTGACTCGCCATTTGAACCATTGGAAAGCTAATAATGAGGGGAATGTTGTGAGATGGCATGGATCTCTACTCAATGATGTTTGGCCCCCTAAAACCCAATAGAAGTGTCCCAAATTTCAATTTTATTAGTCCAGTCTAAAAATAGTAAGTTTTTAAACATAGTAATTCCTCGAATTCTGTATTGTTGTAAATCGTGGAAGTCGAACCAATTCATCTCCCTCGAGATTGGTGACCTTCCACATCCTCCCCACACCTTCAAAACATGTATAAATGAAGATGTAACCTGAAATGGAAAGGAGACATCTCTTCTCAGAGATAAGCATATGTTTGGGTCTACAATTTTTATAAATAAAACATCTGTTTTCAGAGATAGCATTATTTGAATTGTGTTATTCTTATTTCTTTGAATTATTTCAGCCAAAGCGTTTGAGTTTTGGATCAACATGCCTTTAGAAGAATAATATTTTATTTGTAAAATATTACAAAATTTCTACAAAAGATAATATTCTTAACTAGATTTGAGGCCCCTATGTTGATACAGTCCCTTATTTCTACTAAAGAACCTTCATTGCCTTCTCATGCTACTCATCAATCAACCTGAGGTTAACAATAAGATCCATGAATAGTTCATCTTCTTGGTCTACCAAGTTTCTAAAGACTCTATCATTCATTCTTAAGGCTTATTTAATTCTCCTTGATTTAGCAATATTTTCCTCTATTATTAGGATCATATCCATGACCCTATTTTTTTCCACTCTAGATTTTCCTTGGCTTTTGCTCTTGACTTCTTGCACGACTAGGTTGGTTCTATGTTTGAACGCTTCATCCATGATGAGGTCTATGGAGCTAAGTGTAGTTGGTTTTGTGATCATGGTCCCCAAGAAGTGTTCCATCCTATTTAGTAGTTCCTTATCATCCTCAAGGAGACCTTACAAATACTTAAACCATGTTATCAAACCCTTGATATTATCCACAATCAATCCAATGATGGTGTTGAGATGAGCAAGGATAATGGTATTGAAACCAAGGATTTGTTCTTCCATCAAGATTTTGTCTAATTATTTCATTTTATCTCTTGAAATATACCATTGGGTGATTAAGATTTTTATTGCTACATCCTTTTGGCTCAATACATTTTATCTAGCCCTTATTAACTTTAGAGAATTAAACATGTCATATAAGGATACTTCAAACATATTAATCATAACATTAGGAATTGAAAATATAACTTGTTTCTCTAAACATTCATTTTTATTTTATTGATTCTCATTTTATTATTATATGCCTTTGCATACAACCTCCAATTGGGTTGACTATGCTTGGGCCAATTCAAGCACATTTCCACCAAAAATAGGTCTTTCCTCTAGTTTTTTTCCTCCAATAGGATTCAAACTTGTTAATGTCTCTATCCTTTTGAAGGTGAACTCCTAACCACTAACCATGGCTTTCTTTTCAATCACCCTCTACAAACTAGTGATTATTGGGTCAAATTTGACACCAATAAAATATTATATTACTTGATGAGTAGGGGTCTCAACTTGTGTTATGATTAAAGATCCTAGGGTAGTTATTCTTTTCTCTTCTTCTTATTTCAAGGTAATTATCCATGACTTCAATTCTTGATGCACTGGAATGTTGATTGCCTACATCATTACCCAAGGATGGTGTATGGTAGGGATATTACATAGCTTGCCATATATATACCATTTAGTAATGGTTGGGCCTTGGATTTTGTTTTCTTCAATTAAAAGGTTGACCTCACTCAAAGGATGAGTGAAGGTCAACTTGAGCTTCTTAGTTTTTATTAGAACTAATGTCATCTCAACTTTTCTATTTAGGGTATCCACTAAAACAAAGACCAAGGCTAATTATTTCCCCTTTTCTTCCTTTGCTTCCTCAGATTGAGCTTCCTTTTCATTAGATTAGTAAGTAATAGACAAAATTGTAAGTGCATCCTCAATTATTTCCCCATGGTCTAATGATAGCATGTCAATATCTTCAATTGGTGACCCTTGTTCTACTACCTAAGATGAAGATGATGTTATCTCATCAATTATCTTATCTTCTAGCCTTTGTACAACTAATGCTTCCTACTTTTTTGGTTATTTACTTAGAGGTCTGGATGAATTTCCACTAAGAAATTGGTACTATTTATGTCCTAACTACCACCTATCATCACTTCCCTTTTGTTTTCTAAGCATCCTAGCTTTTGGCTTGATGTTATGTTTCTTCAATCTCCCCAAGACCTCAAAAAATAAAGATGCCTTAGTATTTATGGGGTCGTAAGGGCTAGCTTGGTGCTCATAATTCATATTTATCCCTTTTTCTTTCAAATGTTTCTCAACACTTCCATAGGGTTCCCCTTGTCTCAGCTCATCAACTTCTAAATTGATATAGGTTCTATGTTTAGAGGTAGGCTCTATATTGTACCATTATTTAAACATAATCCTATCAATGTTTATGGAGAGGTCATGGAGTAGTCAATTCCTCATGGTTTTAAACAAACCATCTATTCCATTGCATATTTGGTAGGCCACTTCTTGTTTTGATAGCTTGATTGGCACATGAATTAGTAGTTTGAGTGGGGTGCATTGGGTTCCCTCAATCTTTATTATAGTTAAATATGGATATAGCCATATATATCCCGTGTATTTAACAATATTATTTATTATAGGGTTGAACCTCATCATTGGGATCCTCCATGTGATGGCTACAATTAAGGCTAGATAAACACAATCATAAATGAATTGAATATGGTCCCTATATTTGAAAATATGTAACTTGGAGTAATATTGGGAGACTATTTATGTCCCATCAAGTGACCATTCCCTAAAGTTGGGGATTTTTATGGGGTAAATTAGGGCATCTAGTAAGTATGACATCATGTAGAATTGGTTCCTAGTCTTCTTCTTAATTACAAATAACTACCTACTCAAACAAGTGTTAATCATCTCACCTAGAGGAGGGGTAAGTTATTTCTCAACCATGAAATAAACAAAGGGGACCTAGAGCTTATCTACATATGTGGTGGTTGTATTCCCACATAACTGATTAATCAGAGTCATGATCATCCTAATCCCAAGTCTAAATTAGCTAATTGGCATGTTTCTATTGAAATCAGAGAACACTTAATTCTTAGAATATATTCATGGGATAATGATGGTCTTTAGGTCATTCTTATTGGCCCACTTTTTCATTGGAGTTAGATCTACTTAGGGTTTGGGTAATTTATATTAGTTATCAAAGGTTATAGAATAAATAAAGGAAATTTTATTAAAGCTATGCTCTTGATCTATCATGCTTTGATTAATTTTATCATCTCTAAAAATAGGAGCAAGAATGTCTGAGCAATGTAGTACCTTATGTTTTTCTATATCATAATGGAGACCTGTCATCTAGATTACCACCACATCATAGTGTCTCTTCTTTGCATACACAATCTTCTCCTCCTCTTTCATTATGACTAGTTTTTCCTCAACTATTGATAATAACTTAGACCAATGAATGTCTCCAATGTTCAAAATGGTGGCATCAAACTGTCCATCTTTGAAAATTCTTCCCTTTGCATCTAAAGTCAGATAAAGCTCCACATCTTCCCTAGAGATGACTTTTCAATCTTTCATGGTTTTAATTCAATCAATTTACTTACTAGTGGGATGTTCTTCATCTCTAGATTAAATTACTCTTACTTAGATGATAATCAAACTTTCTAAGGCTTAATTATGATCAATATAGGGTTGAATTAGGGTTTTTATGCATTTTAGGTCTTTTTTAAAAATCCTCTTAGATATTTAATGGTGGTAGCTTATCAAGCTTGTATGAACTTCATTCCTTAGATTTGATTCATATCTTCACATTTATACCTTTATCTTTTTTAACCCACAAGTTCTTTAGATTTGTCATTGTTTGCCTATGTAGCATCACTATGGAATTCTTGTAGCATTTTGGTGGCACTTTTCTTATTAATATTTAAGAATTGATCATTATCTTTTGAAAATTTCACATTAATCATCATTGGATTGATATGCATGAATCAATGTGGTTCACTGATCATGATCCATAAGATTGAATGTCATTAGCCCTAGGCCTATTGAAATGTCCACACTAAATGACTATCTTAAAATTGATGTCTACACAGCCATCATTTGATGTCCCTAAGAATGTCTTTCATGTCCATGTGATCATAAATTTCAAGTACCTTCTTTGAGAATATTTGTTGACCTTAATTTTGACATCTACGTTCCTTTCATTTGATGTTCACATGAATGTCACTGATGGCCATGTGATCATTAATTTTGAATTACTTCCTTAAAAATCCTTGTTGAGTTTACCACTTGTCACTTTCAATTTCACTCTAATTCATACATGTGTGACTTAACATCTGTATAGGGTTTTTGTGTTTTACATTCTATCAGCTCTACCAATTTAAGATGCTTTCACCATGTGGTGATCTCGTATCTACCCATAGCTTTGTTGAGAGGTCAATGTCAATTTCACACCATCAAATCAGTTTGTTTGGGTAAATGCTCTCTATTGGATCATGATCCAAGGGATTGAATGAGATTAGTTCCCTATCTTTATCTTTTATTTTGATCTTACATCGTTAGATTAACCTTGCCTGAGTAAACATGGGTCATTGATCCTGTGGACAAACACAATGTTTATGTTAGCATCCATGATACATATAAATTAGACTAAGATTTTGGACCAAGGTTTTATTCGTATTGATAAACATGAATAAAATTTTTAGGATAAAGTTTAGACTAAGCTTAAAATATAATAAAATGACCCTATAAGCCATAAAGTTAGATCATGTTAAGATAAAATGGAACAAGGGTCCTTAGGATATAAAATAGACCAACCATAATATTTTAGCCTAAATTCTAGTTGTGTTGAAAAATATGACTAAGCATTAGGAAAAAAATTAGACTAAATCCATATCATGGTGATTTTTCTCGTAAAAACTGTTCTTGCCAAATTTGAATTTAAATCGAAGGGCATAAGCTAGGATAATTAAAGAAAGGGTTTCATAAAGCTTAAACATGGATTTAATTTGAATTTCAACATACAAAAGGTTAGTAAGAGACCAAATCATCATCAAATCATAAAACCCTAGTATTGCTTATTCCAAATTGACTTCATTTGAGTTATGACCTAAAACATAAAGATCAAATGTTAACAACTTTAGGCAAGATAAAATAAAAATCATGAATGAATGTGCCAATCAAAAAAGATATGGATGATATTCAAATAAAGAATATGTTTAAACATGTTAATGACACTCTAGTTAGATGAATTTTCAAATTTAAGGAATAAATTTGCATAGTTTAATAGAAGAGTCCCCATTTTTCATAAATGGGGGTATGTTGACTATAGAGTTAAAAATACTCTACATTTCATTTTGATTTTTAGTTGCATAATCCAAATCACTATCCCTAAACACTTTTGTTTGAGACATCAAAGTCTTAACTTAGAGTGCAAGCTCAAATTTCTTTTTGCTCAATTTTGCCTAAGTGTCAAAGTCAAGTGGAAGCTGCCAAGTGTCATCAGCCGAGGCACCTTTCATAATTTCTATAAGTTGGTTAGGACATGCCACGTATCTCATAGTAACTCAATGGAACGTGACAAGTGTTAGAATTTGTGTTTCATATCGGCATCCACATTTGAAATCTCTTTTAAGTAGAAGGTTTCAATAAGCTAAGTATCAGGATCAGGCAGAGGCTGCCAAGTGGCAATCACAAAAGGTTTAAATTTGCTTTTCTAAAAGAAACAGAAGATGCTACGTATCTCATCTAAAGAGAGCAGAAGCCACCATGTGTCAACCTCTAAATTTTATTCATTTTTGTTTCACTGATATATTAAAGACTATGGTGGGTCTCAAGTTTTGTTTTTGAAGCAAGCAAAAGCTGCCAAGTGTCACTATCTATGTAAATATGAAATGAGGCCCGATTGTTTCTATAATATAAATAGAGCGATGCAGAGACCAGCATGTGTCACCTTCCCTAGGTTTCTCAAAAGGTGGTTAAAAGTAGGGAGGATCACCACATATCTCTAGTTAAGTAAAGTGGAGATTGCCACGTGTCCTTTGTTGAGGCAAGCAGAAATCACCACCTGTCCCTATGCCTTTTTTTTAAGTTTCTTAGGTGAGAAATGTTATGGGTCTTATTTTCTATTAAGTTGTTAAAGTTTTGAGGAATCAAATTGAAATAGGTGTCAAAGGTGGAACAATCCTGAGCAAAGACACAAAAAGAGTATAAATTACACAAAAAGTGATGTGTGTTTTTGAAAAGTGTTACAGAACATGCCAAGTGTCATTTTTTGGTGCATCCTAAATAAAGAGAAGGTTTTCAAGAGGAAAATGGGAATCAACCAATTTTCCTCTCCCATTTGAAAGTGGGAAGAGTCTAGAGTATTGACTTCAGCCAATGAACTTGCAGAGAAATAGAACATTTCAGAATCTAAGAAGTATCTTCTATTAGACACTTCCAGTTTGGTTATGTTTTCAGTGGGGCTGTTAGATTGAAAACATACAGACAATTTGGAAGGAATCCAAGGCTATAAATAGGGGTGTAGAGATCACCAAAATAGAATCAATTTTTTGGAACAAAATCTAGAGAGAATTTTCTGAATAATTATTGTCAAGAGTTTTAGATTTCTAGAGCTGTGATTAGGAATATCATTTGCCTTTGTTCTATTTTCTTAAGTTGGAAATTTTATGTAACTGTGCATGTTTCTATTCCTCTTATGTGATTGGAGACTTAATAAGAAGATTAAATCATGTGCCTTTGTTGATATTTTCTGTGTCACTACAAAAGTAGTCTAAGCTATGAGCCTTTGTTTCTATTGTTTTCATCTTTTACATTGATCATGCCTTGTTTTCTCTTAAATGTAATTGAATCTTACATATAGTTTCACTGTGCTCAGATTAAGGGTTAATTACATTTAGGTGCATCACCATATTTATATTTTATTTCTTTGCATTTGTGTTTTTATTAAAATTCTTATCCCTTTTTCTAGTATATGCTCGCTATAAAGAAGAGACCAGCTTCTTAAAAATTTGGAGGTTGTTTCAAGTTGCAAGTCCCACATTCTTGAAACTTCCCATTGTTGGTGTTAGAAATAAAGCACAATTTTAACCATCAACAGTTTTTGGCACACCCAGTGGGCAACTATATTGAAGTTTCTTTCAAGATCATATGAACCAGAGACCTATGAGGAGTCAGAGCTGTGGACCAGTAACCAGATCTCAGTCTACTGAAAATCTAGGTATTCTTTTGCCACCATTGGTAACTAGTCCTAAAAGAAGAGTGAAATAGTTAATACCAATACCAAGAGTAAATATGGGAGCCCTTATACCCCTATTAAATTATTCAAGTTGTAACACTGGTAGTCCTTTGATTCTCCCAATACCACTAGCCATTTGGGATCCTATCCAAGTGAATGCCTTGAAAGCTCTACCAAAATTCAATAGGCAAGACTTCAAAACCCCTGAAGAACATCTATAAGATGTATCAGATGTTTGTGTTATACATGTTGTCACACAACAAAATGTGGCCATAAGATTATTAACAACTTATTTTAAAGGGAAAGCTCTATAATGGTATCAGTCCTTGACCCCAAATACCATATCTACATGGGATCAGCTCAAAGATATTTTCCTTGAAAGATTTGAAGAGAAGGGTGATAAGTCTTCCTTATTACAATAATTTATTACCATCCAAAGGGCACCACAAGAAGTAATGACTAACTACAATTCTAGATTTCAAAGGACATGGGAAAGAATCCCCACTACAGCTAGACCATTACCGGGTATGGCTATAGTGTTTTATCATAAGGATTTAAATTCAAACATATCTATTATGATTCAGTCACTTGGAGGACAAACTATGCCAGAGGCTTATGATTATGTAATCAAAGCTAAAAATAATTTGATAGATGCTAGAAAGTTATCTCCAAGGCCTTCCATGCCCATGTTTTTAGATATTTCCTTTCCATTACCTCAAGAAGCCCCTAAATCATAACCCTACTTGTGTTTATGTACACATATCCTCAACCACCTATTAAAGAAATTGTCCTTGCCCAGTCATCTGAGCTGGATGATATCAAGAATATCTTAAGGACATTTTCTAATAAATTGATTAATATAAAAAGACAATAGAATACTTATACTAAACCCCAATATCAAGGCTATCAAGGAAATAGATCTCCATTATAGCCAAACCAATATCAGGGCCCTCAAAGGCAAAATAAACCTCAGCTAGCAAACTAATTAGTTGCAGTCCCTACACCCTCACAAACTATTCATCCCAATTCAAATAGGGAGATTGTTCCAGGGCAAAATAATTATACAGATGGTACCAATGCCTAGTGTTTCCCTTGCAATAATTCTCATATGCCTAGAGATTGTCCAATGGGTAATCTACAACAAAAGGTGGCAGAGTAAAGAAGAATGGATGGAAATTTTTCAAGTACTAGTGACAATCAAGTCTACCAATCTTTTAGTATGCGAAATTTAGTCCTAATGGCTCAGATGCAAGGGATGTCTTTGCAAAAAGAAGAATAAATAGCTCTATAATTTGCTTTGTTCTCATGGGTTGAGGATGAAGAATCAGTATTCTTGAATGAAGCTTCTACTTCTAATAAACCAGTGGTGCAATCAGACTACTATACTAGATCAAAGAGAAGAATGCTAGAACAGCCTGAAGCTACAAATAGTCAAGTCATGGAGTATCCTTCATTTCAAGGTCAAGTGCCTCAGCTGGTGTAGAATCAAGTGATTCCTACACAAATTCAAGAAAAAGCAAGATATCCTTATGTTCAAAGAACTTAGACCCTGGGACCAATAAATGTGGTGGATCAATTGAAGAAGACTCCAACACAAGTATCAATATGGGATATATTGACTATTCCTAAATAAAGGACACTGTTACAAGAAAATATTCAAGGCCAAGTAATTCCCAAACGTACTGGTATCAAAGAAGGACTTACTACAAAAGAAAAGCTCAAAGACACAGTTCATCTATAGACAACATCCCTAGTGAACAATGCACCAGAGGTAAGCAAATACAAACCAGATCCTTTCTATTTAACTTTGATATTTGGCAAGAAACTACTGCATAATGCAATGATAAATTTAGAGGCCAATACTATAGTAATTCCAAAGCAAATAGCAGATTCTTTAAAGATAAAATATGAGCCACTCACTAAAGGAGTTATGTAGTGAGATGGCAAATTAGTGCAAATAATAGGGAGAATTAAACAACTCTCATTATAATTATATACTTGTCTTAATATAATTGTAAATAAAGATATAGTAGTTATAGATATATCTCCTATATTTGGCATATGTTTATCAAGAGATTTTATAGCCAAGATAAGAGGAGATATGTCTCTTGACTGGTCTCACTTAATTCTAAGAACTAAATATGGTTCAAAGATGAAAATTCTATCTGAACCACTATCAAAGGATCACATCACCAATGAACCAACATCTAAATTAGAGGCATATCATGCTATTATAAATAAGGAAGTAAGGGTTCTTGTTGAAGAGTTAGGTGACTGGACTAAGCATGATCAAGAAAAAGAAAATAACCAGTTGTTAGCTATGATGCAAAGTGACCCATATGGAAATTATTAGTCTACTGGTCTAGGCACTTATGTTATTTTTGATGAAGACCATGAAATCCCAAATGTTTTAAGGGAAGAAATGCCAACTAATCAAGAATCTGAAAAAGATTTAGAAATTTGGACCTTAAATTTTGATGGGGATATAAGTAAAAATGGTGCTAGAGTAGGAATTTGTCTTACTGCTCCAAATGGTGAAAAAAATTTAAGGGATATCCATTTTCAATTTACTTGTACTAATAGTGATGCTGAGTATGAATATTTAGTACATGGGCTCTTGTGAGTGAAGAAAAAGGGAATAACGAATCTAATAGTAAAAGGAGATTTAAAACTAGTAGTAAAGCAAATTAGAGAAAAGGCAATATCAAAGAATGTAAGGATGAAATCCTATAAGCATAGAATTTGGGACTTAATAGAAGATGTTGAAGCTTTCAATATTGATGTAGTCCCCAAGATTCAAAATTCTAAAGCTAATAAGATGGTAGAGATTAGCTCATAATTTGATCCAACAACTAGCCTATTAGTTAATAATGAGTCAGTAAAGATTATAGTAAGGCCAACTATCCCAAATAATGATGAGAATTGGCAAGTATTTGAGAATTATTTTCAAGTACTCTCATTCTTACAAAAATTAGGAGAATTTTCTCATCAATTACAACCAAATATTAAAGAGGCATATGGGGATCAAATTATACAATTAAAGAATAATAAGCTTTCCAAATGTTTAATCACTTTAGAGAACCTTTTTGATACAGAAGATGTAAGGTTGGAGAAGAAAAGGTTCCAATCAAACAAAGTAGATTATTCTAAAATAGAGGTGAGTGAAGGAAAAAATTAAAAGTTGGAAATTCTACAACTCAAGTAGAAAAGGAAAGGCTAATTGAATTATGCTAAAAATAAGACAGAGTCATAGCCTGTAGCTATGAAGACCTTAACGGATATAATAGAGACATTATTTAGCACACAATAGAATTGACTGAAGGATCTAAGCCCGTCAGATAGAAACAGAGGCCAGTGAATCCAAGGATTGAGCCTCTAATGGTGGACGAGTTGTAAAAACTTTTAGATTCTAAAATAATTTTTCCAATCAAACACTCAACTTGGGTATCAAATCTAGTACCAGTTAGAAAAAAGAATGGTGATATAAGACTTTTTGTAGATTTCAGAGATATAAATAGAGCATCTTTGAAAGATCACTATCCCTTGCCCTCCATGGAACAAATTCTACAAACTATGGCTGGATCAGAGAGATTTTCTTTGCTAGATAGTTTCTCTAGATACAATCAGATTTGGTTGGCTAATGAAGACTAATACAAGACTGATTTTACTACCAAATGGGGAACATTTGCTTATGCTAAGATGCCATTTGGCCTGTCAAATGTTGGGGCCACTTTTCAAAGAGCTATGGATGTAGCATTTGGGGAACTTATAAATAAAATCATCTTGATTTATCTTGATGATCTTACTATTTTTTCAAAGAATGTTGTTGATCATTTTGATCATTTAGAATCTATGTTTAAAAAATGTCAAGAATTTGGAATATCCTTGAATCCTAAGTAATGTTTCTTTGTTGTCCCTCAAGGAAAATTATTGGGACATATAGTATCTAAATAAGGAGTCTCCATAGGCCCAGAAAGAGTGGTAGCTATAATGAACTTACCTCTTCCAGTAAATAAGAAAGTAATTCAATATTTCTTGGGAAAGATTAATTTTGTCAGTCAGTTCATATTTGACTTTACAGGCTTAGTAAGATGAGTGACACTCATGCTGAAAAAAGACCTAATTTTCAAGTGGACTATGAAAGGAAGGCAAGCCTTTAAAGAGGTAAAGAAAGCTATCTCAATAGCTCTAGTACTTAGAAACCTAGACTTTTCTAAGCCTTTTGTAATGTATGTATATGGAGGAGAGCTCAGTATTGTTGTTGTCCTAATATAGAAGGATGATAAACAAGAGGGAGAGCATCTAATAGCCTTTTTCGTAAGGACTCTTAGGGAATATGAAACCAGATATAACTTTGTGAAAAAATAAGCATATTTTAATTGTAAAATCCCTCAAAAATTTTAGGCATATAGTATCAATAAAGTAAAATTTTGATACTTGTAGCTCATCCAAGTATCAGAGAATACATCATGGAGGGTGAAATTACTAAAAAAGAGCAAACTGGATAACCAAGATCCTTGAATATGATGTAGAAGTTAAACTAACTAAATTAGTCAAAGGTAGGGGTTTGTGTCAATATATGACTCAAGATCTTGAAAAGATGATACCTAAAGAGACAAATTCAGAAACAAAAGAAGAAATTGTATTGAGAATACAAGAAGTTGATCAGGAATCCTAGGTCATAAGCATGATTCATTTTATGAAAAATGGGATTTACCCAAGATAGCTCCCTCAGAATAAGAGAAGATACTATAAGATGTAAGGATTTCATTTTGTTCTAATTGAATAGGTTCTTTTCAGAAGAAATTATGATGGCAAATTGTTAAGATGTGTAGAAAAGGCTGAGGCTAAGAAAATACTACATGAAATGCATCATGGAGTATCAGGTGGACATTTTTCTATAAAGACCACAGCTATAGAGATAAGTGAGGTAGGTAATTTTTGGCCTACTTTATTTACAAATTGTTATCAACTGGTTAAAAAATGTCAATCTTGTCAATATTATGTGGGGATGAGAAGGAATGCAGTAATGCCTATTAGTCCTATAATTGTGGATGAACCTTTTGCTCAATGGGGTCTTGACTTCATTGGAATGATAAATCTAGTGTCTACTATGAGTCACAAATGGATCTTAACAACCACAGATTATTTCACCAGATGGACCAAGGTAGTGCCACTCAAAGAAGTAATAGAAAATGTGATCCTAGATTTTCTAGGGAGTATCACTACTCATTTTGGGGCTCCTCGCACCATAATTTTAGATAATGCTAAGGCATTTTTAGGGTCTAAAGTATCCAAATTTGCATTAAAGCATGGAATAAATTTGAAAACTTCCTCTAATTATTACCTTCAGGGTAATGGTTTGGTAGAATCAACTAATAAGAACCTAATTAGACTCATCAAAAGAATAGGGGCCGATCATCACAAAGAGTGGCATAAAGTGCTTAATTTAGCACTGTGGGCTGATAAAATTATGCCTAAATAGGTGATCAAAATGTCCCCATATGAATTGGTCTATGGAAAGCCTACTGTAATACCCCTTAACATGGAAATTCTTACTCTCTAGCTAATCAAACAAATTGAAATTGTGGAAAATGGCCCCATATAGGTCAGACTCATGGAACTTCTAGAAGCTCAAGAAAAGAGGGATGCAGCACATGATTCATTGATAAAGCATCAAAAATAATTAAAGACTATTTTGATAAAAGGACTTCAAATCCCCATTTCAAAATAGGCTCAATTATTTTGAAGTGGGATGTAAGAGTCGCCAAGCCAAGTCAACATACTAAATTTAAAGCATTATGGACTGGCCCTTATAAAATTTGTGCATGTAAACAAAAAAATTGTTTGAGCTAGAAATGACGGAAGGTGAACCTAAAGAGATTCCTATGAATGGAATCTATTTGAAACATTTTAGTTAAACTGTGTTTTTAGTAATTTTGATATGTAGGAGTTGTGGTTTCTTTTTGAGCAGGCTCAAAAGTCCTTGGGGTCACCAATAACTATCGAGTAAAAAATACTCTACGTTTCATTTTGATTTTCAGTCACATCATCCAAATTTATATCCCTGAACACTTTGGTTCGAGACATCAAATTTTTCACTTAGAGTGCAGGCTCAAATTTCTTTTTGCTCAATTTTCCCTAAGTGTCAAAGTCAAGCAGAAGCTACCAAGTGTCATCAGCCGAGGCACCTTTCATAATTTCTATAAATTGGTCAGGACATGCCATGTATCTCATAGTAACTCAGTGGAACACGACAAGTGTCAGCATCCATGTTTCATATCAGCATCCGCATTTCAAATCTATTTTAAGTAGAAGGTTTCAACAAGCTAAGTATCAGGATCAGGTAGAGGGTGCCAAGTGGCAATCAGGGAAGGTTTCAATTTGCTTTTATGGAAGCAACAAAAGATGCCACATATCTCAGCTAAAGAGAGCAAAAGCCACCACATGTCAACCTCTAAATTTTCTTCATTTTTGTTTCATTGATATAGTAAAGACTGTGGTGGGTCTCAGGTTTTGTTTCTAAAGCAAGAAAAAGCCACCAAGTGTCACTATCGGTGTAAATATGAAATGAGGCCTAATTATTTCTATAATATAAATAGAGTGACATGGAGACTAGCACGTGTCACCTTCCCTAGGTTTCTCAAAAGGTGGTTAAAATTAGAGGAGATCACCACATATCTCTAGTTAAGTAAAGTGGAGATTGCCATGTGTCCTTTGTTGAGGCAAGCAAAAATCACCACCCATCCCTATGCCTTTTTTTTAAGTTTCTCAGGTGAGAAATGCTATGGGTCTTATTTTCTATTAATTTTTTAAAGTTTCAAAGAATTAGATTGCAACAGGTGTCAAAGGTGGAACAATCTTGAGCAAAGACACAAAAAGAGTATAAATTACGTGGAAAGTGTTGTGTGTCTTTGGTAAGTGTTGTGAAACATGCCAAGTGTCATTTTCTAGTGCATCCTAAATAAAGAGAAGGTTTTCAAGAGGAAAATGGGAATTAGCCAAGTGTCCTCTCCCATTTGAAAGTGGGAAGATTCTTGAGTATTGACTTTGGCCAATGAACTTGCAGAGAAATAGAACATTTCAGAATCTAAGAAGTATCTTCTGTTAGACACTTCTAGTTTAGTTAAGTTTTCAGTGGGGCTGTTAGATTGAGAACATGTAGACAATCTAAAAGGAATCCAAGGCTATAAATAGGGATGTAGAGATCACTAGAAGAGGATCATATTTTTGGAGGAGAATCTAGAGAGAATTTTTTGAAGAATTATTGTCAAGAGTTTTAGACTTTTTAGAGCTGTGTTCAAAAATATCATTTGCCTTTATTTATTTTCTTAAGTTGGAAATTTTATGTAACTATGCATGTTTTTGTGCCTCTTATGTGATTGGATAATTAATAATAAGATTGAATATTATGCCTTTGTTGATATTTTTTGTGTCACTACAAAATTAATCTAAGTTGTGAGCCTCTGTTTCTATTGTTTTCATCTTTTACATTGATCATGCCTTGTTTTCTCTTAAATGTAATTGAATCTTACATATAGTTTCATTGTGCTCAGATTAAGGTTTGAATTACATTCAGGCGCATCGCTATAGTTAGATTTTATTTCTTTGCATTTGTGTTTCTGTTAAAATTCCTATCCCTTTTTCCAGTATATGCTCGATATAAAGAAAAGACCAGCTTCTTAAAATTTTGGAGGTTATTTCAAGTTGCAAGTCCCACATTATTGAAACTTCCCATTGTTGGTGTTAGAAACAAAGTGCAATTTTAACCATCAACATTGACCTCAACAAATGGTGACTTCTAGAGGAAACATAATAATATATTAGAATTTAGAAACTCTATTTTAGAATAATAATTAAGTTATTTATTCCATTTGATTAGGAACCATTATTAAGATAATTTCATGGTTATAACAAATATTACAAATGTAAAATTAGGATCAAACATAAAGACATAGCCATGTTGTATGTGTGCTTTGATTCCACTTACTAATTACCATAAGATTTGGAAAATAGCTTCTAGGTTCATGGCTTTAATCATTAACATTGGCTTTTATCATGTTTGGATATTCATTAAGAACCATGATTTAACTCAAGGAAGGCTTGGGCATTGTTTTACTAATACTTATCCATCCATATCCCTAACATAGATACCTTTGGATCCTCACAAGGCACTATTCTACTTCCAGCTAGGCATCCATAGCCCTTATAGAGATTACCAGAATCACCTCTACTTAAAAATCTCTTCGAATTATGCAATAAAATTCTTAATTTTGTATTTTTTAAGTCATTTTGACTTTATATCAAAGATTGGGAACTAGGTTAGCCATGTTTTGGGGTTTAGTCATGTTTTTTATCTTCAAATAATCATCTTTGGCTACAACCTTTATCCTAGGCAAGGATATTTTTTAAGTGAAAACATTACTATGCCTTAATAATTCAATATTTCACTCTACATGTGCAATCCCTCTTAAAACCAAGATTAGATTAGAATAAGGTTCAAAATCTCTAAGGAATAACTATTCTAACCTTTAGTCTTTACTAGTTTCTCCAAATTATACCATCTAGCTCATATTTCAATCAACCTATGATCAACCAATGTTGATAAATCATACCTGCATTCCTAATTAGTGAAGCCCTTGATAAATTAGGTGAAATTTTGAGTTGAGGGATATCCAAAAGGACTTATTGGAAGCAAGGAATAAAGCAGAGAAATAAAACACACCAAATTAAAATCAAACAAATATAAATCAAGGAAATAACCAAAAAAATATATACAAACATATGCATAAACAAGGGTCAAGAATGAAATAATAGAAAGAAACTAATCTAGCCTACCTACACTAACTCCAACTATTATTACAGTCATTCTATGAAGACCCCAGGTGGAATAGTAGAGAAGTAGTGCTTAAGCTATTTCCCATTGGTGGGTAGTATGAGCTCTACTCCCTATAAGTCTTTCAACTTGAAGGTGTTTCCTCCAAGTATCTTAGATATCTAGTAGGGACCTATCTACAAAGGTTTAAACTTCCCATATTTACCTTTAGGCTCAAATGTCTTGTCCCAAAGAAGAACTAAGTCCCCTTCATTTAACACCTTTATTTTTTAATTCTTATCAAACCACCTCTTGGATATGGTTTGGTGTCTTCTAAAATTGGAAAAATCCTCTTCTCTCACATCTTACATCTATATGATGTCCAACAACCTTGAACTTGTAAATTATTGGTCCTCCTCCATGTACTCTTACATGAACCTATATGTTGGTAGCTTGAAGGTGATGGTGAAGATGGGTTCTTGACCATAAATTATCAATAATGGTGATGCTTTGAGAGCTTGTTTGATTTTATTTCTATCTACCCAAAGGGTATACTTAAGCAGCTTATGCCATGTTCTAGGTTTATTAATTGCAGACTTCTTTATATCATTCATCAAGTTCTTGTTTATTAATTAAAATACTATATTAACTTGAGGATAATGGTTTGATGAGAAATTGATGATGATATTGTTATCATATTCTCATTCTATCATCTCTATAGATATAAAAGTGGATCCATTATCATAAACTAGGGATATAGGTGTCCTAAACCTAGTGCCTATGCTTTCTTTTAAGAATTTGGTCACTTCTTCAATATTGCACTATTTAGTTTCCATTACTTCAATCTATATAGTTTATTAGTTAGTATCAATTAGAATGTAATTATGATCATCAGAGGAATTGGGGCTAGTGACCACCATAAAATCCATCCCCCAATGGAAAAGGGTTTTATCAACCATTATTGGTCTTAGTGGCATGGTTTCCTTAGGATCTTTGGTGTTGAAAACTTGACATGAGTGCACTCTCTCACATGCTTGTGAGAATCTTTTAAGATTTTGGGCCAGTAATAACTAACCCTTAATATTTTGTGTGGTGTTTCTTGTCTAGATGGATGTCCACTTCCTAACCTTTCATGCAAGGTGTTCATGATCTCATATGCTTCACTATTGGAGACATATCTCAAGATAATGACTTCAAAGTTTTTTTATATACAAAATTCCATTGTTGATTAGAAATTGAGTTGTCTTGAGCGATAAAGATCTCCTTTATTCTTTACGTAACCCTACTAGACAATAACCATTGACTAGTAAGTGGATAATGGGATCATACAAATCATTAGGTTTGAAACTTTGTTGATCTACCTACATCACACTTAGTTTTGGATTATTATTGGTAATAAATTAAATTAAACCATAGCATCATACCAATTTGGTAGTCTTCATCTAAATATCATATTCTTGGAGCACGATATCCACTTACCTCTTCTTTTTCCTAGTTCATTTTGACTTAGCATAAGCTTGGTCGTAGGGTCTACTAAAATGGTATGTACCTTATTCCTAATGATATAACACCTAAAATTTCTTACAAACTTGTCCAAAGTGCATGCTTTCTTGTTAATCAAAGAGTATTTTAACTCAACATTTTTAAGGTTAGTGCTCATAAAATCTATTAGATGGTCACATCCATCCATCTTCTGAGTTAGAACTATAGATATTGTATGATCTAAAGCAAAGGAGTAAAGATAAAAATCCTTGGTGAAGTCTATACTTATTAGTATAAGGGCTTATCGAATTATTTATTTAATATCTTTTAAACCTTTCTTTATCTCATCATCCTAAGTAATCTTATCCTATTTCTTCAACATGTCATTCAAAGGTTTCACTATTTCTATAAAACTAGAAATAAACTTCCCTAAAAAAATTATTTTACCAAAGAATGACATCAATTCCTTCCTACTATTAGAGGGAACTATATTAGATATTGAATTTACTCTATTAGGGTCTATAGAGATTCCCTCCTTAGTGATAATATGTCCTAATAATTTTCCCTTAGTAACACAAAAAAAAAATTCTTTGGGTTGAGAGAAATACCATACCTTATGCATCTTTCAAATACCTATTGTAGGTGCATAATATGATCCTCCCTATTTTTAGGAAAGATAGTCAAATCATCTATGTATATAATAATGCATTTACCTAGAAGACCCTAGAAATCCTAATCTATATCCTTTGAAAGGTTGTACTTGCATTTATCAATCCAAATGGTATTATTTTGTAGGCAAAAGTGCCCCACTTGTTAGTAAATGTAGTTTTCATCCTATCCTCTTTATTCATTAGCACCTAGTTATACCTTAAAAAACTATCAAGAAAGGACATCATGGCTGAACCATAAATCATTTTTATTACTTGGGAAAGAGAAGGTAGGGATAATTATCTTTCTTGGATGCTTTATTTAGATTTCTAAAATCAATGCATAGTCTGATTTCAACATTTTATTCTAGAATAGGACTAAATTAGTAACCCAAGTGGAATTCCTAATGGAAAATACAATCTTTGCATCTAAGAACTTCTTGACCTCTTTGTATATCAATGGTTCTAAGACCAGGTTGTCAGGCCTCTACTTTTATCTAAAAGGTTTGTAATTTTATTTTAAGGGTATGGTATGAGTTATGAATTTTGGATCAAATATCTTTAGGTCATCATAAGAACATGCTATGATATATTTATACTAGGTTAGTATTTATTTATATTTTTTAGATTCAATGTTTGTATAGGTTGTACTAATACTAACTAGCTAAGGTTGACCTTGAAATCCAAGGTCAATTGCATTGTAATCTTTCCCATTTACTTTTGGAATCTTGGTAGCCTCATCTAGTCTATCAGAATCAAAGTATCTCTCTAAGGATGTCATGCCTTCAAGGATTTTATTGTCATTCAACTAAATGACCTTTTCACCAACTCTGCTTTCAATGCTCTGATCATCAAAAAGACTAAATTCATCAAGAATGTGACCTTAAAACACTCTTGAACTAGTCATAAAGTCTATGATATGTCGATCATCACTAAATACCTATAAGTTATTGACATTATCTGGCACTGAGGGACATGATATTAACTCAATTGTAAGGTTTTATAACTTGAAAATTTGATTGGGCATAAGGTTAACTATAGTTAAAACAAGTTCATTAGTTGTCTTGTTTTCTTCCCTAGTGATTGACATAATTTTAAAAGCATCAAAACATTCAATTAAGTACCACACTCTAAATTTATACTTATTGAGATAAGACAATTTGCACTGATATTTACTCTTGACTTTATTGACCACTAGTTTAGAATCACCAAAAACTAATAGTTCCTTGGTCTCATTGTTGATTGCAAATTGTATTCCAATAATAAGTGATTCATACTTAGCTAAATTATTGGTGTATGGGAACTAAAGTTTGTAAGAGGCATTTTATTCTTTCTTTATGGAATTGATCAATACCACTCCTACTCTAAAACATAATTTAGAACTAGCACCATCAAAATAAAGTTTCTATAATCTAGGCAAAGTATGAGAAGTTTTAGAGTTACATACCATTATGGTATTAAGAGTGTAAACATCAAAATCTAGGTTAACCATGTTGACCCTCTCATTGATTGAATTGTACTTAGTGATCATATGCTTCATTTTAGGCTCCCTTTCTATCCTGATTTGTTTAGGGACTCCCTTCCAAGGTAACCACATATGTGAATAATATGTTGACATATAACCATTCAATCTCCTAGTCCAGTCTCTACTCAATAGCATCCCATGAGCATTAAGAATATCCACCACTTAGATATCAATAAATTTTTGGATCCTTGGCTTTGAGTAAAAATGAATGTGAACATTCAATAATTCACCAATTGCTTTGAATCTTGATTTATCTAACTAGGTTACAATTCTATCATATTTAATGGGAGTCAAACCTAATTGTTCACAAATACCCTTAGGCATTATATATGCAGATGCACTAGAATAGAATAAAAAATTATGTATATTCTTACCTAAGATCTTGACTATAATTAGAAAAGAAGGAAGATATGACTTATTTTTATGTATTACAACATTAGCATGTGCAAACATTTGAGACTTACTAGGATTTTTAGACAAAGATTCCAACAACAAATCTCTTTGTTTAGTAATGTATGTCAACTCATGCAAGGTAATTTTCTCTTTGATCCTTTTCATGTCTTCTTATACCTAGTCATATTATAATAATTATAAGTATCAACATTGGGTTTAGAAATACTTACCTTAGGAGGCTCTGGATTGTTTTTTGAGGTAGTATTAGGAGTCTCAAAATTATTTGGAGTTGAAGTGGTTTATGGTTTCTTCTGCTTCCTATTTCTCAAAGGATAAGTATTCTTCAAAAATTTGTAAAAATCATGAATCTCTTCAATAATATCCTTAGCCTCATTGTAATCTTGGAAAGGGAACTCAAATGTTGCCACCATGAGAGTAGAATTAATAGATCTAGATGACCTTGAGGAACTAGATATACCTGCATCACAATCCTTATTAGGGACGACTTAAAAAGTATCTAATTCTTCTTGAAAAGATTCTAAATAATTAAAAAATTCAACATAATCTATTTCCCCATGCTTAGAAGTATAATGAACTCTATAATAGTCAAGTAAATAAACATCATTAAGATTTATATTAGGCACATTCTTGATAGAAGATGGTTCACTATTCTTGTTGTGGTGAATATCATTCTAAAATTTTTTAGTGGGCCTATTGAAACTTTGAAAAGAGAAATTCCTACCCACTCCATCTCCATTATTTCTTACTTAATTTTATAGTTGAAGGATGTTAGTTCTAAGCTCTTAAACCATCTTGAGGATAGAGTCACTCTCATTCTTTGGGGCCTCAGAATTATGGACTTGAGTATTAATATTAGCTATAGGTATTAAATATTTTTGATCCTATGGATGAGGTCTATTAGCAGAATTGTTTAAGAAACCCATGTTTTAAGTAGGATGAACATGTCTCAGAGTTAGTTGGTTTAAGACTGGAAGTTGGTTCAGGTTAGACACATTTTAGTTAACATTAGGGATAACATTTAGAATGGGTAAATGTGTATTGGCATTAGGAATGGAGTATTCCAATTATCCTTGGGGTTACATTTGGTCAATAATGATCATAACCTCAACATAATCTAAAGCTAATGTGTTCATAGGCCCAACAACACTCTTTATAAACACAAAAGTCATAGGATTTAAATCATCCTTATAGATTTCCAAGGCCAAAGTATCTTTGGGTTTATAAAGAGATATGGTCATACTAATTTTTTTTGGAACCTAGAATTGAAGGATCTTATGGGCTCATTTTCATCCCTTTTCATTATGGTGAATTGTTGTTATAAGACACAAGGATTAATGATTTTACCAAATTGGTTAATGAAAACATTGTTAAAATCAACCCAACTAGTAATGTAATTTTCAAGGATGTTTATAAACCATTCATATGCAGCATATTTAAAGGTAAAAGTAAATAGTCTACATGATAAATATTTATGAGTCACATTAAAAAATCTTAATGCAGCTTTGAAACTCTTAATGTTCCTCTATAGTTTAAATGCCACTAGGACTAAATCTTGGAAAATATTTTTTAGGGTTAAGAGGAAGGCCATGTACCACACCTAGCACATTGATCAAAGAACCACCTAGACTATCCATACCTTGATACTTATCAGATAGAGGAGTACCATAAATTTGTAATGTTTTCAAAGACTTTAAAATCTTGTACTTACCTTTGTCCCGCCTAATTTTCCTATGAACTTATAATGAAATTAAAGGTTCTTATCTGAATGTTACCCTATCCTAATCATTGGTAATTATATATTATGGGATTTGAATCTTATTTTAAATATGATGTGTTAGTCTTATCTTTCAAAGAATAATGATCAAACTAGCACATTAAGCAAATTTTGCAAAGATATGAATAAATGATGATAAAAGGCATCATTTTTTAGCTAAATTATCTCAAATATGCATCTAAATACATAAGTGTGATTGATATTTACATGTTTAATCTCAGATAAACTCAAATTATCAAAATATCTATCAATATTTGATCAAAATAGCTATTATTAACCTCAAACCTATTGAATTGACAAAGCTTAAGCCATCTTTACCATAATTAATCATATACCTTCAAAGAACATCAATATTTGTCTCAATGAAGCATAAATATGGGTCAAAGATTTTATAAATTAATGATATTTACATAATTAGACAAATATTGACACACTTATGGAAAGGTTACGCCAATCTTTGAACGTAATTCACAAAAATGAGCAAAGATAATTTTAATATACAAAGATCTAACAAGGTCCTCCTTTTGGCACTAGTGAAACCCATCCTTTTGATGCTTGAATATGTATCATATGTGCTTAGAGTGTTAGAAAACACTTCTCATTTTATAATTATGATAATTCAATGCATGAGTTGAAGGATGTGATAATATTGTTATTTGTTGATGAAATAAAGGCAAGGCAAGTGGATTGTTTCACAATATTTATAATGTTTGGTGGTTGGAAGCCACCATGGAAAAAGTCAATCTATGAAAAATATGAAGTATGATATGCTAATAATGGTGAATTATGATCAAGAACTAATTTAAATACTAATACATGATGGGTATTTACAATGAAATTTTAGCTAGAGTGATTTAGTTAAAAAAGGAGCAAAAGGAAAGCTAAGGCAGAGAAGAGATGTTGTTGATGTTCATTCCAAGTATCATGACAAAGTTCAAATATCATTCAAGCATGCACTTAACCAATGTATGACATGAAGTAACATAAGCTCAAATCCTATCAGACATCAGGCAAACATCTAAGGATGGTGTGAAATAATGTAAATAAGAATCTGGTTCATTTTAAAGATTTACCCCTACAAAGAAACAACATTAACCTAAATTAAAGAGTAAGAAAACAAAATGAACCTAAAATTATTAAATTAACCTAGAATTCACATAATTTGAAAGCTTTGCATTCAAAATATACACATCGAAAATTCATAAGAACTCATCAAATCTAGAAATTGGAACAAAGTGAGAGAGAAACTAGGATAAGAAAAGGCATAAGCAAATCTAGACAAAATTTACATAATTACTTGATTATATTTATTACTCAAAGTTACAATTAGCTCTTGGATCTAAGAACTTCCCCCACTTTTACAATTGACAATAATCCTTTTATAGAAGGTAAGGAATTATGTCGGTCAGTCATATCTAATTACAAAAGTATAATTGTAAGGACAACTATCCTTTTTTACAAAGTTCTAGAATACACTAGACTTTTCCTAATGGACTAACCTATAGGTAATGTGATTTGAAAGTTTCACATGCCTTTAGAAGAATAATATTCTATTTTCAAAATATTACAAAGTTTTTACAAAAAAGAATATTCTTAACTAGATTTGAGGTCCTTGTGTCGATATAATCCCCTAGTTATGCTAAATAACCTTCATGGCCTTATCATGTTGTTCATCAATCAACCTAAGGTTAATAGTAATCTCCATGAAAATTTCATCTTCTTTTTCTACCAGTTTTATAAACTCTCTATCATTTCTTCCCAAGTCTTATTTAATGTTCCATACTTCAACAATATTTTCCTTTGATGTTAGGATCATATCCATGACCCTATTGTTGTGCAATCTAGTTCTCCTTGGCTTTTTCCCTTGCCTTCTTGCATGACTAGGGTCGTTCTATGTTTAAAATATTCATTCATGATGAGGCCCACGGGGCTCAGTGTAGTTTTTTTTGTGATCATGGTCCCCAAGAAGTGTTCTATCTTGTTTAGTAGTTCCTTGTCATACTAAAAGATACCTTCTAAATATTTAGACCATGTGATCAAGCCCTTGATCTTATCCATAATAAATCTCATGAATGTGTTGAGATGAGCCAGGATAATGTTCTTAAAACTAGGGATTTGATCTTTCATCAAGATGTTGGTCAATTATTTCATTTTATCTCTTAAAATATACCATTGGGTGATTAAGTTTTTTGTTGTTGAATCTTATTGGTTCAATACATTCTATCTAGACCTTATTAAATTTAGAGAAATAATCATGTCATATAAGGATACTTCAAACATCTTAGTCATAACATCAGGAAGTAACAATATAGATTGCTTCTCTAAATTTTCCTTTAGCTTTTGTAGATTATCCTTTACTATTGTATGTCTTTAAGGGCAACCTATAATTGGGCTAACTATTTTTGGGCCAATTCAATCACATTTTCCTTAAAACTAAGTATTTAGCCTAGTTTTTATCCTCCAATAGGATTAAAACCTATGAATGGGTATATCCTTTGAATGGTGAACTCCTCCTCACCAACCATGGCTTTCTTTCCAATTACCCTCCATAAACTAGTGATTCTTGGGTCAAATATAACACCAACCTAAGTTTTTATTACTTGAGGAGCAATGGTTTCAACTTGTGTTCCTCTTAAATCTCCTAGGGAAGCTATTATTTTCTCTTCTTCTTATTGCAAGCAAATTATCCATGCCTTGAATTCTTCATGTACTGGAATGTTGATTGCCTACATCATTTCCCAAGGATGGTGTATGGTAGGGATATTCTGTAGCTTGAAATTTACAAACCATTCAAGAATGGATGGGCCTTAGATTAGGTTTTCTTCACTAAATACCTTAACCTCTCTCAAAGGATGAGTGAAGGTTAACTTGGGATTATTAGTTTTTATTAGAACTAATGCCATCTCATCTTTTCTCTTTGGGGTATCCACTGGAACTAATCCCAAGGCCAATTCTTTCCCCTTTTCTTCCTTTTCTTCCTTAGCTTGAGCTTCCTCTTCTTCAGATTGGTAATCATGGAAAGTATTATAAGTGAATCCTCAATTATTTTCCCAAGGTCTAATGTTATCACATCAATCTCTTCAATTGGTGACCCTTATTCTAATGCCTAGCCTAAAGATGATGTTATCTCATTAGGTCTTTTATATTTTATCCTTTGTTCAACTGATGCCTCTTACTTTTGTGGTTGTGTTGGTGGAGGTTTGGATGACTCTCCATCATGAAAATGGTACTATCTAGGTCTTAACTGCCACCTGACATCACTTCCATTTTGCTCTCTAAACATCTTGGCTTTTGGCTTGATGTTATGTTTCTTCAATCTCCCTAAGACCTTGAAAAATGAAGATGAATCAATGTATATGGGCTCATAAAGGCTAAGTTGGTGCTCATAAGTCATATTTATCCATTTTTCCTTCAAATGTTTCTCAACCCTTCCATAAGGGTCCCATTATCTCAACTCATCAACTTGTAAATTGAAATAGGTTCTATGTTTGGAGGTAGCCTCTATATTATCCCATTGTTAAAACATACTCCTACCAATGGTTATGGGGAGGGTGTGGAGTAGTCCCTTACTCTTGGTTTTACACAAGCCATCTATCCCATTGCATATTTGGTAGGCCACTTCCTATTTTACTAGCTTGATTAAGACATGAACTAGTAGCCTAAGTGGGGTACATTAGGTTCCCTCAATCCTAATTATAGTGAAATATGGATATAGACATATATCTCCCAATGATTTAATATCCATATTGATTAGAGGGTTGACCCTCATTGGGATCCTTATTATGGGATCAACTAAGGCTGGATAAACACAATCATAAATTAATTGAATATGGTTCCTATATTTAAAAATATGTAACTTGAAGTAATATTGGGAGAATATTTGTGTCCCATCAAGTGACCATTCCCTCAATTTGGAGATTTTAGTGGTGGAAAGTATGGAATCCAACAAGTATGACATCATGTATAATTGGTTCCTAGTCTTCTTCTTAATTGTAGAGAACTACCAACTCAAATAAGTGATAATCATTTGGCCTAGAGGAGGGGTGAGTTCTTTCTCAAACATGAAATAAACAAAGAGGACCTAGAGTTTATCCACATATGTGGAGGTTGGAATCCCACATTATTAGATCATCAAACTCATGATCATCCTAATCCTAGGTCTAAATTGGCTAATTGTGATGTTATCATTGAAATTAGAGAACACTTAATTCCAAGAATATAGACATTAGATAAAGATGGTCTTTATGTCATTCTTTTTGTCCCTCTCATTAATTAAGTTACAACTACTTGGGGTTGGGTCAATTATAGTAGTTCTCAAAGGATATATGATAAATATAGGAAATTTTCCTAAAGCTACACTGATGAACTATCATGCCCTAATTAATTTTTGCATCTCTAAAAATAGGAGCAAGAATGTCTAAGCAATGTAGTACCTCAATTTTTATTATAGTGAAATGTAAAACTATCATCTAGATTGTTACCACATCATTTTATCTCCTCCTTGCATACATGATCTTCTCCTCCTCTTTCATTATGACTGGTTACTCCTCAATTATCTAGAATATATTTGACCAATAAATGTCTCCGATGTTCAAATCTAGGTGGTGTTAAAATGTGTATATATGAAAATTATTCTCTATACATATAAAGTTAGATAAAGATCCACATCTTCCTTACAAACTTTGTAGATTCTTGCATGTCCTAGTCCTTTTTTGATTTATTTTGACCTCTTTACATTGGATATTTTACAATCTCTTTTAAATTTTTAGTTTATTAGATTTCATTTCTTTAATTACATTTGATGTTCTTTTTATAAACTTTACCATTAGTTGTGCATCTTATGTTTTATCAAATTTATTTTATCCACTCACATTTTATCCCATTTATCTACTTACCTTGGATGTTTTAATACAAATTACATTATTTTTCACGTATTATGTTTTTTATATATTTGTTTTGTAATGGTTCCCATAGTTGATTTTGCAAGAGATAAATATCAGGACCAAATGAAGATCTAACAGTTCATGGATGATCATACAGATTGATCTAATGGTGCATATTAAGTCAAAGAGGTCAAAGTGACATTTGATTAATGATAGACAAAGGTAAAGAATCAGCTCCTTCTAAGATCTGATGAATAGCAGGCGTTCATACTAATCAATATCAATGATGTGTATTGAGTAAATGAGTTCAAAGTGTCCAATTTTCAACATAGATAAAAATTGAGATTCATACAAGAGATTGATGAAGTGTGTTTATTCCTAGATGTTAGGGAGAAGTGAGATGATGCCAAGTGTTTGAAGTTTAACATTTGGGAAGTGGCACACTATGAGTTAAAGTTTGAAGAAGATCAATGGTGCATGATTAATCTTTACATGAGTAGTCATCAATGAAGAGAATGAAATAATGAAACCCATAGTTACTATATCTCATGGGGTTGCATAGATCAGTATGCACCAGATTAAGCTTACCAAATGCTCTTGAGGAACTTTGACAAAAAGATGTCTGATGGTGTTTCCCTACTAGACAACCAATGTAGAGATCTATATTTTTCTTCAACTGAAGAAATTCATGGACCATTATTTTAAAGAAAATGAATAAACATGACAAAGCCTCATGATCATTTCAACCATATTAATAATTAACTCAAAAATACCCCTTTTATAGATTTTGAGTTTAAGAAAAAGAGTTTTAGATATAGTTGAAATTTCTAAGAAAATGTTGAAGATATTTTATGATAAAAATTTCTCTAGTAAAACATTTAATGTTAGTGATCTTGTTATTTATTGGGATAAATCCCATGAAGAAGTAGGTAAGCATCAAAAGTTCTATTCACTTTGGTTGGGACCATATAAGATTGTTACCATACTTGGGAAAAATGTTTCTCATTTACAAGATATGGAATCAAATTGGTTTCACTATTCATTCAATGAACATCATTTGAATTGTTTCATCAATAGCTCTTTTTATTTTTTTATTTAATTTTTTTATTTTTGTTTATTTCCTTTTTTTTTGGATTTTGATTTAATTTATGTTGTTTTCTTTTGATTAGACTAAAATTGTTTACATCAGCAAAGTTATTAATTAGAATGAAGGAAAACCACACGAAGACTAATATATTTTTGTAAGTAGACAGTGATGATAAGATATTTACATGACATAATTTAGACTTTTTATATAAATTAACTTGTGGGATATTTTATAACAATTTTACCAACTTCGTAGATTCTTGCATGTCCTAGTCCTTTTTTGATTTATTTTGACCTCTTTACATTGGATATTTTACAATCTCTTTTAAATGTTTAGTTTATTGGATTAAATTTCTTTAATTACATTTGATGTTCTTTTTATAAAATTTACCATTAGTTGTGCATCTTATGTTTTATCAAATTTATTTTATCCACTCACATTTTATCCCATTTATCTACTTACCTTAGATATTTTAATACTAATTACATTCTTATTCACATATTATGTTTTTTATATATTTGTCATTTTTGTATGTGAATCACATGAAATTTAGGGACACTCATCTTGTAAATATTGGAGACATATAATAATAAATTGCATAAAATGATTTAGGTGTGTCACTAACTTAGTAGTTTAATTATTTTGGGAATAATGGAGTTTTATTCCTATTTTAATTAAGGGTTTTGACTAATAAAGCAGTACATAATATTTTAATAATTATATCCCTAACTTTTATAATTTATTTTTATTTCTTACCTTTCTAAAAATAGCAATAAATAAGGAGAAAATAAAACTTATCTTGAAACAAGATGATGATGGCTGATACAAGGTTTTTGAGATGCCATGGTTTGAATTCAATCAAATTACTCACTAGTGGGATGATATTTAGCTCTGGATTAAATTGATCTTGTTTAGATGATAATCCAACTTTTTTGGGATAGATTGTGATCAATACAATGTCAAATTAGGGGTTTTATACATGTTAGAGATTTTCTAAAAGTCATCGTAGAGCTTTAATGGTGGAAACTTATTGAGTTTGTATGATATTTTTACCTTAGATTTGATGTGGTTCTTTATATTTATGCTTTTACCTTTTTGAACCCATAAGATCTTTAAATTTGTCATTTTATTTATATGTAGCATCATTGTGGCATTCCTATGGATTTTATGTGGAACTTTGATTATTAATATTTAAGAAGTGACCATTGTATTTTGAAAATTTCACATTGATCTCACACCATTGGATTGATATGTGTGAATCAATGTGGCTCATTTATATTGATCCATAAGATTGAATGTCATTAGTCTTGAGCCTATTGAAATATCCATGCTAAATGGCTATCTTAAAATTGATGTATGTGTACCAGTCATTTGATGTCTTTGACATCCACATGACTATACCTCCTCAAGAATCTTTGCTGAGATTAATTTTGACATCTGTATGCCCATGATTTGACATTTGGATGAACATATTTGATAGTATCATGACCATGAATTTTAAATTACTTCATTAGGACTCCTTTTTGAGTTTATCACTTGTCACTTTTGGGTTCACTCTACTTCATACATGTGCTACTTAGTATCTCCATGGGGTTTCTACACTCCGTATTATGTCAACTTTATTGTGTTAATGCACTTTTACCATGTGGTGATCTTGTATCTACCCATAGATTTCTTGAAATTTTGATGTCCACGAATCACTATTAGATAAATCTATTTATGTTAATGCACTATGTTGGATCATGATCTGAGGGATTGAGTGAGATTGGTTCCCTATATTTAGCTTCCATTTTGATCTTGCAGCATTATAATAACCTCACCTGAGTAAACATGAGTTGTTGGTCCTATGGATAAACATAATGTTTAAGTTAGGCTCAAGGATACATAGAACATAGACTAAGGTTTTGGATCAAGGTTTTATTTATTTTGTAAACATGAATAGAACTTTTAGGCTAAAGTTTAGACTAAGCTTAAAACATAATAAAGTGACCCTGCGAACCATAAAGTTAGATCATGCTAGGATAAAAGGGAACAAGGGGGGATTAGGATATAAAAGAGACCAATCATAAAATTTTTATCCTAAATTATATTCATGTTGAATAATATGACTAAGCCTTAGGAAAAAAATTAGACTAAGTCCATGGCATGATAATTTTTCTTACAAAAATGTTCTTGCCAAATTTGAATTTAAATCAAAGGGCATGAGCCAGGGTAATTGGATCAAGGGTTTGAAGAAGCTTAAACATGTATTTAATTTGAATTTCAATAGACCAAAGGTTATTAAAATACCAAATCATCATCAAATCATAAAATCTTGATATTTCTCATTCTAAATGGACTCCATAGGAGTTGTGACCTAAAACATAAAGATCAAATTTTAGCAACTTTATCCAAGATTAAATCAAAATCATGAATGAATGTGTCAACCAGACCAAGTGTGGATGATATTCAAATAAAAAATATGTGAAAACATCTTAAATATACTCTGATCAGATGAATTTTCAAGTTTAAGGTATAAATTTACATAATTTAACACAACAGTCCCCATTTTTCAAAAATGGGGGTATATTGACCTTAAAATTGGTAAACAAATAAAAAAACTATATCAAGCTAGTTGATATAGTAGGAAATAAATTGGGTTAAGTTGTCTGATATAATATGGTGAAAAAAGTATCAAGTTAGACAATAAACTTAGAGAAAAGCTAGAAAAACTAAAATGTATTAAGCTAGTTGATGTAGATGAAATACAAATTAGAACTATATCTAACTAGTTAGTGTAGTTTGAAACTAGCATAGAATGGTACCAGTCTAGTTGATATAGTCTAAAAATTATTTAGAAAATAGTAATAAATGAATAGAATAGGTGTTACTAATCTAGGTGTGTTTTACTAGTAGGTTCTTAGATATACTAATCATGGGCACAAATAGTGAACAAATCCCAAAGGTAATTAAATATGGAGGATTACACTATCCTATGACCACACTATCCCATATCTAAGGTATGTTGAGAGTAACTTCTTAGGGATAACTTCTTATCGATGCACTAAAAAATTATATATATGAAATGCTTCCTATTGGATGGAAAAAAACTCAAGTGTTTCTAATAAACCATGAGGTATATGGAAGATAAATACATACATATCATTTTTTTTTAGCTTGAGCATTGGGAAAGTATCAATCACACCATAATTTTAAAGAAACTTATGACTATTTGAGCCATAATGATAGTTCTTATGAGTTTCACAACTACTAAAACATAATTATTCAAATACAAAAACAAGAATAAAAATAATGATGATTAAAATTGAAAGTGAAATATAATAATGTACAAATAAGGAAAAATATTAAAGTGGTATTGGGGTTATTGATACAGTCGAAAGGAAAATTGAAAAAATGAATTGTATCAAGATGGATGATGTAATTGGCAAGAGACACAAAAATGTATCAAGTTGGCCAATGGAGTTTGAAAAAATAACATTTTTATTGGTCTATCCAATAAAGTTGTGGATAAATAATAAAATGTATACGACTAGAAAATATAGTTGTTAGGACTAAGAAAAATATATAGGGTTGGCTAATAAAATTGGATTTAAATATATTGATGATGATTTTAAAGATGTCACTAAGAAATAAAATGAAAAAAGTGAAAATTATCCACCCAGAGGCAGGATAATATTTAAGAAGGGAAGAGGTAGGTTCCTACCAATGGTTCAACATTATAGAAATATCTAAATAGAAGTAAATATATATTGATAAAATGAAGTAAATGAAAGGTTATAAATGGGAACAAGTTGGAAATTTGGGATGACCCATGATTACTCAAGTACCCCATTAGTTATAGGTCCCCTTGGTTTGAATTTAACAACTTCTTAAAGGAAGTTTATGGTCCTAAATTTTAAGACCATTGGAATGTCAATAATGGAAAAACTTTTAATACTTCAAATAAAGTCATATAGAGAGGCCATCTCTCAAATATTTAGAGATTTAACCCTAAAATTATATCAAACCCTCATTAACATCTTCCCTCAAGATGATAGAATTATATGGAGAGTATATGTCAATAGATATTTATCAATAAAAAATGGATATTTGGTGTATCTTGACCTAAAGTAAGACATGCACTATTAGAAGGATTTATGGTTAAGGAACCTTACTCAAAATGTTAACTTTTTTTATGGCTAGTAGGTCAGAACAAAATCCTTACTATAGATAATATGGTCAAGAGAGGTTTGGTCATCACAAATTGGTGTGTTCTATGTAAATTAAAATAGGAAACAATTAGTCATTTGTCCCTATATTGCCATTTTGGTTTCAAAAAAAAGGATTTCCTTCTTCAAAATTTCAATCTTTCTTGGGTAAAACCAAATTCACTACTAGAAATCACTAAACAATATAATATACCTTGGAATTTTCCATCCCTATGCTTTTTATGGAACTTGAATAAACCCCATTTATTATGGGGAGCTTGGAAGGAAATAAATGAGTGTGTCTTATCTACTATTAAGGAAAATTGGAATGATTTTTACCTAAAGGAAAACCTTACCTTTATAAAGTTTATTCCACCAATTTTAATAACTAGAAGATTACTCATTTAGCAAAAGATCATCCTATAAAAGTTTATATAAGCCATGTAAAATGGACCAAACATCTAAGCTCATGGTTTAAATTTAACTTTAATGGTGATGTCAAAGAAAATACTAAAAATATAGTAGGAGGGGGAGTAACCTAGGATATAAATGGTATAGATATGGCTACTTATGTAGGATCTATGGGTTTTTAAACTAACCATGTGGAAAAATCTAAATATTCCCTATGGGGTATCCAAATGGTAATGAATTTAAATATTGATGTTCTTGTTATAGAAGGGGACTCATTGAATATTCTAATTTATCTCTTTGGTAGATCCAAACCCACCTAGATAATTCAAGAAGAATTGATGATGAAAAATCCTTCCTACAATATTTTGAGGTTAAGATATCTCATAGATATTGGGAGGGAAATAATGGGGTAGTTGATATTTTCAACTTAGAAGTTTTTATCCCCTATTATAATTATTGGAAAAAGGTTAATGACCCACCCAACCACATAATTTAAATTGTCAAGCTTGTTGTGTCAAAAATTCTAATCCCCCAAGAGATAACACATAACAATAATTAAAAATAATTAATTGGTAAATACCCTCAATGTGAATTAACATTCAATTGTGTCCTCATTTAATTATCAATATGGATAACAAGCTTGAAGCATGTGAATCAAGGTCCAATCAAGTTTGATTAGTATCCTTATCTCTTAAAACACTTATCTTTTATAGGAGATAAACCTAAATATGCTCTAAATCAAAGGCCAAAAGAGGAAAATTTTATAATTATGTGTGGAGGTCATGATAGTATTGAACCTATTTATTGGCACATTATGATGAAGGGAGGATTTTAAACTTCATGTTGTGTATTATTGGCTTTAATAGTGCAATATTGAAGTATTTTTACATGGTATAAGAGGATATGGTGGTTATAATGAAGGGATTGTGCATTAAAATTAGCCACACCAAATAAAAATTGATACATCAACTACATATTCCCATTCCCACATTGCATGATAAATGTTTTATACATTGAATAAAACATATCAATATAGGTCAAAAACTACTAATCTCAAATATGAACTACCAACCTGAATTAATTATATACTTTCATTGGATACCCCCTACCCAATACCTCCTAGAGGAGGTTATTAGTGAAGTTACTAGTATGGAATGAAAAGATATGAAGGATTATAAATATAAGAGGCACTCAAATAAATTGATTATTTTTCTAAAGATTGATGAGGTAATTCAAAAAGGGAAGAATTGTTATCTAATAATGTATTTTCCATGTCCATGTCCAATTACCAATCTTTAAATCATAAATTAATTAACACTGGAAGGTTAGTACAATATTTTACACTCCCACCATCTCTTATTGATGAATCATTTTAGAGGCCAATGCAAAATTAGCTTGCTTTAATTTATTACAAGGTATTTGGAGAGCTATATTACTGATTACTAGTCAAATTCAACCAATGTTACCATTTATTAGGCTTTGATTGTTTTTTATAGTAGTGAAGAGTGATTATTATGTGGTATAGATATTATTTCGATCATTACAGTGGGAATCAAGGAGGAGTCAGAGGATAATTATGAGAAAACCCTATAGATATTGAAAGAGGAATTCAAATAAAACATCATCTCTATTCAATAAAGTTAATATGAAAAGGATAAAATCAAAGGTAAAGAGATATCCCTATAAGTAACTTTGAAGAAATCAATGTCTGGTAAGGTAGACCTAAATACTACTCTAGGATCTCCCCATGCCAAAAGTTATGTGAAAGGCAAAAGTAAGAAGAAATAGAATAGGGAAGAAATGATAGGGCATAGTATGGAATTACCCATTGTAAGGAACATAAAATCTCTATAACTTGAGGCCAAAATTTATAAACTAAAACTTAAAATTTCAAATCAATTGGATATTTTGAGTGAGATGAAGGATGAAACAAAATATATGAGGAGAGAGTTGTCTATAATTCAAACTAAGGGGTTAGGAAAATGTGCTTATAGTGTCTATAAAAATAATAAAATTCTCCTTAATATAGATTTGTATAAACATTGGGAATGGAACCTATTCATATAATTGAGGAAGACAAGAATAAAATGGCCAAATGTAAACCCAAGGTTGTGAATAATGGTAAAAAATTAGAAGAAACCCCTATCAAGAAGAGAGATTTGGAAGCTAGCACAGAAGGACTAAGAAACTAAACCATGGGGAGCCTAAAAAAATTGAAAGATGAGAATACTAATGAGGTTATCAATATAGCTATACTAGTAGATTACTCAATCTATGAGGAAACTTCCTCTTAGTCCCTTACTAGTTTTTTTCCTTTATTTCATCTATGTACTAGGTTTGGGGTTTTTCCTAAAGTTTAGTAGATTATTATCATAACCTATGAGGTTTTTTGTTAAATTTTAGTATAAATTTGGTGGATCCTATGGGGATCTAGTTTATTCTTCATATTTTGTATGGTATTTATTACATACCTTTCATTCTTTGTATTGGTTTCAAGATCCATAAAAACTTATTAATTTGCCTATCAAATAAAAATGATTCATGTCAAGTTCACTAGAATGTATGTATGGATAGGATGGCTAAAACTATTATATTTCTCTTAATAGACCATAAATCAAATAAGGTGAGTCAATAGAGATTGTGTATACTCGGACAAGAGGGTAAGGACCTAGAATATTTGTTAACCTAGGAGAGTGTAATCTACACTCAAATGTTAAGAGGAAAAGGTTCCAAAACCTAAGCTTGTGATATGTGGTATAATTATCACTAGGGTTCAATACATCTACATGATTTTATAAGTGAAAATAAATTAAATAATGGGTAATAGTTATAATTAAATTAACTGATGGATAAGTAATTGTAAATAAGGTAATACATAATGTTTAACTAAATGAGGGTCTATGCAACCCGAGGTGATAAATAGAAATCCTAAGCAACCCTATATCTATACCAACTTATGAAATATAAAGATCCTAATAAGGGATGCAAAAATACATATATAAATTAATAAAAACCATCTACTATACTAAGTAATGTAAATAATATGGTGATATACATACTTACTTTTGGGTGAAATCGTCAATGCTTCAATATCTCCCTTTGACTCAAGTGGTAATTTTCAAGAGGTTTTATAGGTTGAAGACATAAAATGGTAAGATAATGACCTAGATATACTCATTTTTTAACTCTTAAGACTTATCTTATTGAGATTCAATGACAATACAAGATAATACCCTCAATATAATGTTCTAAAATTCTAACTCTCAAAAATACTACTTGGGACTAGAAATTCTAGTGCAAAAAGAGTGTATTAATGTGATATATATTTTAAGAATTTAATATGACCCATATATATACACACACACACATACACACACACACATATATATGTGTGTATATATATATGTATGTATATATATACATATATACATATATATATATATATATGTATATATATATATATATGTATATATGTATATATATATACATATACATATATATATATATATATGTATATGTATATATATATATGTGTGTGTGTGTGTGTGTATGTATATATATACATATATACAAATATACACACACACACACACACACACACACACACACACACACACACACACACACACACACACACACACACACACACACACACATGTATATATATACATACACACACACACACAAAATAAATACCCAAAACTAGCCCTATAATCTAATATAATGGTATTATCCAAATTAATATAGTTGTAAAATATCAAATAATAAAGTATAGTATTGGCCAAACCAATACAATATAAATTATAAAAGAAAGACTTAAAATTTAATTCAGCTAGTTGATATAATACATGGAATGTAAAGTAAGAAACATATTATATTTTCCAGGCTAATATAGTAGGATATAGGGAAGCTAGTAAATGTGGATGTAAAGTAGATGGAAGAGGTTATTTGGATAGATAAATAGAGGAGATAAAATTAATAATAGTGATGTTTTTAAAGAATACTATGTAAACATCTCTCTAAAATTACCATGATCTGATCCCATCCCATTCTTGGTGTACCCTTTAAGGCATGCACTAAGGAAGATTGGTGCGTTAACAACATATACAAGACAAAGTGTTAGTAAAGTGATAAAAGTGAAAATATGAGGTGTATACACATCTTACACATGCCTTATGTAGACAAAAATTCAAATTAATTAATAAAACAATGCACTTGTAACCACTCCTTATACACACTTAGCTTATTCTAGATTCCATGGTATTTGATCACCCGACCTTCACTTATTATGTAGATAAACCTTAATTATTAAGAAAAAATAGGTTCTAAACATCCTTATAAAAATTTAAAAATAACCTAAACTCAATTTTATATTTATAAATACTTCCAATTAAGATGTCTCTACATCACTTCTATTTTAGTTATCTCTACTCATTAGAAAAGGTTGTTCCATTTGAACTATCCCACTCCCTGGTCCTATCTAATTATTTTTAACACATCCTCCCATTAAAATATTACTCTAATAAAATATAAAATTACCAAATTGGTCATCTTATGCATTTAGTAATCCCCATCCAAAGAAATTCTTAATTGATCATTATAAAGCCATATTTTCTAGGAATTTTGAACTAATAAGCTTATACATGGGAAATCACTAAAACATCTAACTAAACATTGAGGAAAAAACACATATTATTCCTAATTAAAATTTAAAATAACCCTAATAGCATTGATATAAGTATGCATACACTTACAAAGGTCATAACTCATTTTTGAAGCACATTAATGCCATACACCAAAATTTATAATTACACTAGTATTTCACACACACCACCATAGCATGGGATAACTACATGGAATTTGATCCCTCTTAAGAGTATTGGTATGTAGGTAGTGCTCAAGGGTTATTTATATCAAACAAAAATTCAATTTTTAACCCCTTTTTTAATCCATTTATCCTCTATGGTTACATGAACTAGTGTTATAAACTAAAAATAAGTTAAACAACTTTCTTAGTAAATAAAATAAATTATCATGCACATAGATTCCATAGGTGAAGGCACATAATTAAAATAATCTAAAGATGGATAAAACCTTACCAGATGTTGGCACACCTTAGGACACCATCATATGTTGGTCACATCTTATTCTAATAATGTTATACAAAGAGTAAATGAATCTCTATTACTAATTCAAATAAACTTCATAGAGTCTCAAATTTAATTTCATAGTCACATTTACAGTCATACATTCTTATTTTCTAGTTAAATTTTTTCCATCTAAAATTTTACCTTTTTAGCATATTTCCAAAGATAGAAAATTTAAAATTAGTTTGTGTCATTTATTACATATCTATAACATTGTAATTTTACATAGAAGTTTTTTCTAATTAGGCAATTAATCATATATTTTCAAAATTTTGATAAAACATATTTGTGAACCTAAATATTGATTAAATATTTCAAACCCTAACCATAGATGTAGTAGGGTTTCTATCCTATTTTTTGTTTCCAATTATTATCCTAGGGTTTTCATGTTTTATTCAATTAAATAAAATTGTTTATACCTATACTAGATGTAGGGATATATTAAGTTATAGTCAGGTTTTTTTTTCAGATTTTGATTGTTAATAATGGCATAACTAGTTAATAGATTTGATGACATGGATATAAAATACTTACAAGGATTAATTTCAAAAAATAAGATATGCAAGATGTATTTATAAATATTATTAGAGAAAAAATTAAGAGATCATATGAAGGCCAATACATTGATACCTTTAATCTTGTGGGTTATTTACCTTTCATAGAACCATTAGATCCTAATTTTATACCACTATCACTATGGAAGAAACCCACAGGTTTCAAAAGATTATTATTCTAAATTATGTTTAGTCATTGGGAACAACACCTTTGATTAGCACAAATTTTTATTCTCTCAATGTGCAATCCCTCATGCATAATATTTAATATCTACAAACTAAGGTGCTACATTTAGAATAGGGTGCTTAAAAACCAAATGAAGAACTTAATTATCACACTCTTTTACACACACCATTGTAAAAACACATTATGGTATATCCTCTATCAATTAGTTTTGTGGAACTAATATTACATTATATTATGGAAAGGGTGACCCTGAACAACACTTGAGAGCATTTCATGCATCATGCTTGGATTATACATCCAATGATTAATTATTGAATAAGTTATTTATAAGAAGACTGAAAGAGTACACACTAAGATGGTTATATGATTTAATTAATTAGTCAATGCATTCATTCAACCCTTTGTCCTATTTTTTTCATACACATTTTTCAATCAATATTAGTGAGAATATTTCATATGCTCTGATTTCACAACTCAAATAGGATCTAATGATCCTATCACAAAATATTCTTGAGGTATAATAACATGCTATATAGGATGAGGAATCTAATGGTAGACAATGAATTTTGGTATATATTTAAGCAAAGCTTGATTCCACCCCTAAATTAATGCATCAAGTTTAATAAGTTTATCCCATTCATAGATTTGTGCCACATAATAAAGGAAAGAGAGGTCAAATGATTGGGAATTAATATGTTAAAATATGCAACCAACATAATTTCCAATTCTTATGTAATCAATTAAGGTAAACCACCATATAATTTGATGTCAAATGACAATAAGAGTGATCAAAAGCTAATAGTACATGCAATTTGATATCCCACTCCATGCATTATATTATCATCTCCTCCAAAAAAATAGTTTACTAGTTTACCAGAAGCTCCATATAAGATCCTCAAAACACTATTGGAATGTAATATCATATTTATCCTTCCTAATAAAGAGGTTTATGTGAGTAGTACTATTACAAAGGATTTGACTATGATTTTATGATTTTCATAGAGAACTAGGGTAAATTACTAACAAGTGCACCAATTTAAGGCACAATATTTAGGATTTGATATATGCAGACATAGTTTATGTGTGCACACCTATAGAAAATTCAAAGGAAAAAATAAGTGAAATTAGGTTAATCAAATTATTAATTGATATTTTTACTAAGCATACAAATACTAAGATAATAGATACATTTAGAGTGAAATCTACATACAATGCACACCCTCCACTAGTTTATTATCATTATAATATAAACGCACAACATCTTCTAAATGACATTATTGGTACCTATCATAATTAACACCTTAACCACTTATCAAAATTTCAAAGCATGATATATTCAATGATGATTATTATTTCCAGTCTTTGTTTATTAGATATCATATATATCATCCATGTAAATATAATGTCATGGTTGATAATGGTTTTAGTGTCAATATTTATATTATGACACTTATATATCATATTAGATATATAGATACAAATATATTTCCTAATACTATAGTCATTAAGGGATTTAGTTTTCATATTTAGAGTTTTATCAGTGAGATTACAATATCACAATAGGTGGTTCCAACACATGTGACCACCAAGTTCATGGTAGTACATAGTGTAGGTGTCTTTAGTATATTATTGGGATAACCATGAATTAAGTAGATTTATGTAGTTCCTTATACAATTCATATATTTTGAAAGTATATATTCTAATGAGATCATCAAATTTTTGGGTATCCCATATAAATACCCCATACAATAAGAAACATATGGTTTATATAAAGCACATTTTAGTCGAGCCATCTAAAAAGATTCAACCTACTCAAAAAGTGAGAAATAAAGTGTTTACAAATTTAAGATGGCATATCCTTGAAAGGCCACTTCGATAGAGATTGGTCATTGATTATAGAAAACCTTTATCTACTCTTAAATGTCCCAAATTGATATTAAAGTACACTAAGGTTGATTCACATACAACACCAACATAGATTCATACACTTTGTGATCGGTTATAAAGAAACCTAGAGTTATTCACACTCAAAAAATGCATAATATGATACAAATCATCATTATGGTAGTGACTATTATGGTACAATGGTAAATCAATATTTAGATTATGAATTCAGCTTAGCTCAATCAATTATTAATGAAATTTTCATTCATGAAAGCCTAGATTCCTATCCTAGATACATGACCTATTAATTTTGATTCCATTTCAAGACTCATCAATTAGTATTTTTCCTTCTCTTTCTCAACTCATATACATTCAAAAATATAAAAAAAGTCAAATATTCTACAAAATTTAAAAATCAAAACCTATGGATGGTATGTGTAGATTATTTTCATCAATTAATTTGTGCTTAGTATACTTAGTATTTATCTAGATATACAATTTACATAAATTTTTATGAATGAATGTAAAACATATATGATGCCAATTATATACATAGTTTCAAATTATTACATCATCTCAAACCCATAAATTCTTTCACAAAAAAACCACTTTGCCTAAACATCAACACACTATGTTGGTATCCAATTCCATCAAAATTGTCTTAGTGAACAATATATATCAATTATTATATCTAAACAAGACACATACCTCTTATAACTTGTTTATAAATTATCAAGTTCATTAGGGGCATCTATTACATAGGTTCTATTATTATTTGTCCATTCTTTCTTGTTCATACCTTAGTTACTTTATGTTGCACAAAATATATAGATATTATTAGAGAGTTTTCATGATGATGTCATGGTGGTGTCATGGAGGCATCTTGTTGAATGGATGAAGTGCTTTGATAGCTTTAGTGACAATGATAAAGTGTGTAATGTGTTTGTCATAAGTTTGCTTGAAGTATAATTGGTTGATCTTTAGCATTGACATGGATAGAAATGTTTAGGGTTGAGTATGGTGATTTGACCATGTGAAAGGGGTCATATCATAAGTTAAGAATGCTTTGAGTGATTATGTTCATGAGTATAATTTACCTGGTTCAACATTGTTCTCATCTAGACACTTTGGGTCTAGTGGCAAAAATTCTATATAGGTAATTTGATGATGTCACCATTATCATGTACGAATGAGTTAAGATGAGTTGTTCATATACTTTTAATCACAGTAGTCCCTAGTTATTATAGACTAAATCTCAAGTCATGAATTGAAGTGAATTCAAAGATATAAGGGTGCAAAGTTGGCTTCTAAGATAGAAATCACTATTTTCCCATAGCTAAATTTGTAATGTGGTCAGAAAAAGTTGAGTAAGCAGTTTGATGATAAATATATGACATATGTGGACATTTTAGTAGAAGGTGATCATATGGATTTGTTAATTTTTAATCCTAGTTCACTTTTTTTAAATTTTAGATCATGTAATGAAGCTCATCAAAAGATATGCATATTCAAAGTTAGGCTCTGTAATATCCCCTATTTCTCTGATCTCTGAAACTGAATATTTTTTTTGACTATTTTCTATGTATTCTGATTTTTTTGTGTTTTTGTATGAAATAAGATCAAATTGCAATTTTTGCAAAATAATTTCAAAAAAATAATAAATAGCAAAATAATCAGAATACACATAAAATAGTCAAAAAAAATATTCAGTTTTAGAGATCAAGGAAATAGGGGATATTACAATGGTATCAGAGCTTTTGTCCTGCCATCCTATTGGGTAGTTTGGGTAGATTGGTCTGTATAGTGATACCACTACTACAGTGGTATCAGAGCTAAATTCTACCATCCTGTTGGGTAGATTGGACATTGAATTGGCTAGCTAATCATGATTACTTTAAGTAATCAGATACAGTGGGATAAGGATATGGAGATGCTTAAACAAGGTTTGAACAAGTTGGTTGAACACTAGAGGAGAATGAATGAATTTCTTTCAGACCCTACAATAGAAGCCAAATTAGTACGGTGTATGACATCCATTTTGAGAGGGTCCACATCACAACACAAAAAGATGGAGAAACAAGAGGTCTCTATAGGTGAAGTTAATCATTTACTTAGTGGAGCAGCCATTAGTGTTGTGACTACACATGATGGAGACATTTTATAACTATAGGATATCGTTACTAATTTGTTTGAGGACAGTAGCATGTCCCATGATTCTCATGAGATAGTTTCAGCTGTAGCTTCTTCTGAGTTAGATGAGGATGAGTCTAATGCTCGCATTCAAAGTGTGGAGGTGTACTCAGATGTTAGTACATTGAGAGTTGATGATCTCTTAGATATGGCAGAGTCTATATAAGATTCCCAAGATCCAACTATTGTAGATGACACCCAAGAGGATGTCGTGGATAGTGTTGAGGACTTAGTCTCTTCAGCAAGATCCTTTGATAAGGAGGTTTATGTGGATGTTTCAGTCACTCTATTTGATGATATGAGTTCAACAGTTGGTCTATTGAATTTGGATGGTAGTATTATAGATGTTAGCTATTCTGAGGTTACTCCTTTGGATAGTGTGTCAGGGGTAGAGTATAGGAGTTCGACCAACCAACATAATCATGTGTCTAGTCAGCTGAGAGTTAGTGAGCGAGACATTGATATCGCTTGCGAGCATTTCAATGCTACTCGTCAGTTGTTAGCAGTTTATGGATGGGGTTCTCCTACTTATGATGAGTGGGGAGGTAGTTATTTTTCCTTGATAGAGATCCACTCATTATGGGAGGGTATCCAGATTCTGAGATAGGATTATATGAAGTTGGTAGCCGACAAAGATTATCTTATGGAGTGGGGTAGCACAACATATGATGCATTATTGGCCAAGGAAGATAGGGTGAGTGAGCTTACTCAGTAGCTCAAGGTGACTTCTAATATTATTGTGAGTACATCATTGGCTTATGAGGAGTCACAGTTTCATTTGGCTGAGGTGACCATGAAGTTGGATCATTTGCAATCTTCACCAGCCCCAGACCCAGTTCATTTGTACATTGAGGTGGTTGGTGGTGAGTACATTCATGCAATTATTGCTAAGGAACATGTTGTTGGGGCTGACACACATGTTTAAGATTTGGGAGTACCTGGTCTTGATGAGTTTGGGATACCAGTGGAGTTGAGTCTCTAGATTGATTCTTCTCACATAGATGATAGTGTGGTACAGTTGGTTGTGCCACCTTTACATTGGGATCAGTTGTGGTGTATAGGGGAGTATGTTGATGCTTCCGCATATAATTTTTACTACATTAAATCATTCATGGAGTATTTTTTGGATAGTGTAGGTGTTCATCTGGACTCGTATAAAGTGACTGAAGGTGTTATCATTCAAGGTACTAGTGTTATTAGCAGATGGGGTGGAGAGACTATAGTGATCCTTTCTACTATGCTACCTCATAGGGATTTTGAGGTGGAGTTTGTTGAGTGGGTTGCACAGGGTCCTATCTAGCCTATAGCTACTCAGAGTCAAAGATTGGAGCCATCTATTGATTCCCAGTTTGGTAATAGTGAACTAGTAGTAGAGTTTGGGGGTTCTTCCCAGCATTATACGGTGGGGTATGCTCATTATTTTTCTTTTGACCCAGAGATAGTAGATTTGATTTCACATAGGGGTAGATCAGATCTAGTTTCTTACCATCTATTATGGGATGGATTGGCACCATCTTTTGTAGATGGAATTGGTAGTTGCAAGTTACACCGCTTGCAGTATCGACACATCCAGGGTAGTTGTGATTTTAGAGATTGGTTGAGTTACATTCACTAGTTTGATTATGGATTCCTCTTGGTTCTATTTTAGAGAATATTTTAGGAGCTTGCATTTATTGAAAGTAGCATAGACCATGATTATAGATGGGATCTAAGTGGATTTATTGGTTTATCATTCAACAATTGCTTGAGGGAAAGCAATTTTAGGAGGGGAAGATTGTCATGTCCCCTTTTCAGTTGACATCTTTAAAGTTGAGGATTAGCCTATTATACAACCTTCATAGGTTGATAGGATGGATAGAGGGTCATGATGGAGCTTGGCTTGGCTTCGATTAGCAGAATTTCTATAATTAGCTTTAATTTGGGCTCTTGTGGATGCCATTTGCCTAAGCTCCTATTATTTAGGGAATTCTAACATGCTGTAAAGCACCCTTATTTTGGTATGGTCATGTGCAGAATTACTCCCTAATTCACCAGCTTCAGTTGGTTTGAGGATTGCACATATATTGAGGGAGATATTAATATTTGATTGATTTAATTAAATATTAATTATTTTAGTATATTTTCATTATGAAACCCTAATACTTAACTATGAAACCCTAATTAGGGCAAGAACATCTTTTAGAGGATATAAGGGTTTCTTATTGGAGAGAGGATATATGATTGATTATTGATATTAAAGAATTTTTCTAAGATTTTTTGAGAAGAAAGAGCTAAGGGTTTCCAGTATTCTAGTTGCATTGGAGAATGCCCACTCTTCAGTGTGTGAAATTCAAAGGTTGTGAGAGATCAACCGATCTATTGCCAAATTAAGAGATAACTTCATACAGAAGCTATCAAAGGGGTTTACAGGTATTTATTTCCTTAGTTTTAGATTTAGAAAATTATACAGATAGAGATCTTTAGATCAAGTGTTCAGCATTCAGGCCACACTAGATTTTATGTGCTCTTGTATGGAATCCATATAGATCCATACAAATCTATACCATTCTGCCATAGGCTAGACAACACTGCAAGGGACCTAGAGACTGACATTGGCATCCCAGTGACTGACATTGGCTGACTTTAGACTGACATCGACAGATAGCTAACTGACAGTGATCGATGCCGGTGGTATATCTACTGATGACAGCAGTATACCCGACATTGGTGACTGTGTTTTCACACATTGACCTGAGTCGTTCCAAATTTAGGTTTCATTTCTAGTTTTCAAAAAAACCAAGTTTTTAAGACTATATTTTATATTATTTTATATGCATGACAGAGATTGAATATTGTAATCATCTAGAAGGATAATAAGATCATTGATTTGCCAGTTAAGAGATTATATTGTGGTTTATTTATTTATCTAGAATTATTTTGCAAAACTTGCAATTTTTCTTATTACATGCATAAAACACCCAAAAAAATTAGAATACATAGAAAAGTAATTCAAAATATCTAGTTTTAGAATTCAGGGGAAACAGGGGATATTACAGGATACCACTGTAATTTCCCCTTTTCCCTTGAATTTTGAAACTGGATATTTTGAATTGCTTTTCTATGTATTCTAATTTTTTTGGGGTGTTTTATGCATGTAATAAGAAGAATTGTAAGTTTTATAGAATAATTCTAGATAAATAAATAAACCACAATATAGTCTCTCAACTAGAAAATCAATGATCTTATTATCCTTCTAGACGATTACAATATTCAATCTTTGTCATGCATATAAAATAATATAAAATAGTCTTCAAAACTTGGTTTTTCTACAAACTAGAAATAAAACCTGAATCTAGAATGGCTCGGGTCACTGTGTGAAAACACAGTCACCGACATCGGGTATACTGCCATTGTCGGTCAATATACTACTGGCGTTGGTCATTGTCGATTGGTTGCTCTGCCGACGTCGGTCTCAAGTCAACCGATGCCGGTCACTGGGATGCCGATGTCAGTCTGTAAGTCCCCTATGGTGTTGTCTAGCCTATGACAAAATGGTATGGATTTGCATAGATCTGTATGGATTTCATACATGAGCAAATAGAATCTAGTGCAACCTGAATGTTGAACACCTGATCTAAAGATCTCTATCTGTATAATTTTCTAAATCAAAACTAATGAAAGAAATACCTATAAACCCCTATGATAGCTTTTGTATGAAGTTATCTCTCAATTTGGCAATAGATCAGTTGATCTCTCACAACCTCTAAATTACACACACTAAAGAGTGGACGTTCTCCAATGCGATTGGAATACTGGAAACCCTTGGCTCCTTCTCAAAAAATCTTAGCAAAATTCTTCAATATCAATAATCAATCATATGGCCTCTCTTCAATAAGAAACCCTTATATCCTCTAAAAGATGTGCTTGCCCTAATTAGGGTTTCATAGTTAAGAATTAGGGTTTCATAATGAAAATATGCTAAAATAATTAATATTTAATTAAATCAATCAACTATTAATATCTCCCTCAATATATGTCTGATCCTCAAACCGACTGAAGCTGGTGAATTAGGGAGTAATTTAATGAATGACCATACCAAAATAAGGGTGCTCTGCTGCATGTCAAAAGTCCCTAAATAATAGGAGCTCAGGCAAATGGCATCCATAAGAGCCCAAACGAAAGCCAACTATAGAAATTCTACTAATCGAAGCCAAGCCAAGCTCCATCATGACCCTCTATCCATCCTATCAGCCTACAAAGGTCGTATAATAGGGTAATCCTCAACTCTGAAGATGTCAATTGAAAAGGGGACATGACAAGCTCCTAGGTAGTTTGACTATGTTTTCCCATACTTATCCAATTTTGAAATGTAGCAAGAAGAGTCGAGTGATAATTTTGATGGTGTTATATATTACATGTGTGAATTTGTCAAGACAAAATAATCATACAAGTTTGTTCATTTTTTAGCATAGTTTATTTGTGCTAAATTTTGGATCATGTACTAAAGTATGACAAAAGTTATACATGATCAAAGTTGGCCTCTTAGGGAGGTTTTGACATAGCTGGCTCTATGACCAAAAATTTTGAGAAGGAATTTTAATGGAATTATATCTAAAATATGTAAGGTTTATAGGATAAGTGTGTTAAATGGTTGGATTCTCTTATGTGAGGAGATCATTTGGTCCAAATTTGAGATCCTACATCAAAAAGAAATAATTTATTAAGGATTAAAAATGGTTACTCAAGCATATTGAAAGGGTCCCCATACTTAGTCATTTTTGAAAGTGTTAAAGCTTGAGCAAGATCAATGGTGTACATTTCTCCAAGAAGTTGGGAAGAAGTGACATGAGTATAGGTGAATGATGTCTAAAAATTTGAGTAAAGGTATAGGATAAATATCTAATGATGAGCAAGTGTTTGTATATATTTATCAAATGGTCAACATTGATCATTAAAGACTTGGTTGATTTGTAGAGATTGATGAAGCATGTTGAGTCATTTTTTTAAGATTGCATGAGATGAGTTCAAAGTGACAGAGGATTAATGTCTATATATTGGTGTCTATGTGTTAAAGATATAAAAATATTGATGGTGTGTATTTGATTTGAGATGAGAGGACATGAGATTCAAGAATTGTGTTTGAAGGTTAACTATGACCATTTGAATTCAAATATTTGAATTTAACATGGAAAAACTATAGCTCTATATTTTGTCCATATCTTTTGATAGAATTCAAATTTATTGGTGATGTATAAATCAAAGTGGTAGAGGACTCCAAGATGGATCTGGCTATATAGATTTAAAGATATGGGAGTCAGTACAGTCAAAGATATTAAGCCTAGAAATTGACTATGTGTTTGTGTTTATTCTACAAGTGATTTGAGAAGGATGTTTGAGCTCGTGTTGATGTTGTTCTGATGTCTCATGATGAATTAGCTATTGGGGAGTGTTTTAGAATCCATTAGGTTGCTCTGTGAGTATTTTTGAGGTGATGAATCTATCTTGAGTATGAACAATGCTTAATAAGTTGAATATTTATTTGATAATGGTGTTCCTATGTATAAAGTCTCTATTTAAGGTTTTTTTAGCATAAGTAGAGGTGAGATAAGATGATTGTGATATTCTAAGGATGTTGAAGGGGACATAAGGAATGGACCCATGTATTTAAAAGTGGTCATGTGTTCTTATTTTTCTTGAGGGTGTACTAAATGGGTGAAGAGGTCTCTATGAGACCTATAAGAGCTACAAGGGAATTATTAAAAGGTGTAGTTACTTAAGGGTGACCCATAGATGATACGGATAAAATATGAAAATTATATTAACCTATGTCTTTATATGATAGATGTGTTAAGGTTTAAGATATGCCTAATGACCAAGGGGATAATTATCAAGATTTTTATGTAAATAGTGAAATCAAAGATGGCGATTTATAGAATTTGTGTGAGAGACTAAGGAGTGATTGGAGAGAGGCTTATGTGTGTGTTTTTTGGAGAGAAGGAGGCGTAGAGTGCCTTGAGGATGATTTGAAGAGTAGATTAGTTTGAGGATTATCTATATGACTTATAGGTCATAATAATATTGGCAAAAAAGTATCCTTGTAGATTGAAGGTGAGCAAAGGTGAAGAGTGATTATTAGAGGTCCATCATCAGGTGTTATAAACATCAGTTTAGAGGTGGATGTGTTTATAGGTGTTATTATGGTAGCTCAGCATCTAAGGTGGTTACAACCTCATTATAAGGTGAAATTTGATAAAAGGTCTAATTGTTTTTTAGCTTAGTTAGACAAGTGTGGCAACACATTGTGGGATTTTAATCTCACTAAATAGGGATTGTAGTTCCTTGATCATTTGTAGATGGTCTAAATTAGATCTTGTTATCATAGGATAGTAGTCTAATTATAGGTTCCAATGGGTTTTATTACCGAAGAGGGTTTCCCACATATGTCATGTGTTATGTGATTAAGCTTGAATTATTTCTCTTGATTATTTCTATGAATGATGTGTATGCTTCATGAATGCTTGTGGTAACTAGTTGAGTGTTTATAAAGATTAGAATTGAAGTTAGAGTATTTGGGGTTACTGATTCACCCCACCCTCTATGTGATTATACCTCTAACAATTATTACTCACTTAGTTTCATATTGATATTTTATTATTTACCTAAGTGGTTAAATATACTAATATTATAAATTTTTAATGTTGATTAATTACATTTACTCTTGTATGTTGTGTGCTTGATTCTATGATTCATGCCTTGTGTGTATTCACTATTTTGGATTATGGATAGTTGAAATTTAATTATGCATGGATCTAAGCCTATTGTATTATTTTATATTTATTTGAGTGACATTTTGATATGACCTTTATGTGTGTCCCTTTGGCCTTATATTTCATTATTTGTATGATTTATATGTAACATGTGTGTGACATGGCCATGACACTTGTTTCCTATTATTTGATTAGTTTTTGATGGCATGATGGGAATTATCAATTTTAATCATTTCCTATCACCATGAAAAATATCATGCATCCATCCATTATTAGCTATATTAAGCTCTTAGTACTCAATTTTGATCACTTACCTATGTGCCTCATCTCTAACATCTCTCTTGAAAATGTCACTATGTATGCTTGTTTTCACATGAATCTTATATCACTATTTTAGTTATTTTATATATAATTATTCCATAAATTTCATGTTATCATCATAATTTATATTTACATATTTTCATAACATCTCTCACATAAATTTTTCTTCTGAGCTACGTTATTGTGCAAGATTCATAATTCACATCATAAGAACGGACATACATAGTTTCTTGTCTTAGAGAATAAGGTGTAAAATTATACAAAATAGTAAAAAATTAGTAGGATTTACACATTTTATCATGATTTATAACCAAAAATCATCTAAATTTAGTTTTGGGCAACAAAGGTCCATTAGGATAAGTGAGTGGTTTGGCCATATCCAAAACATTGTGATATCATCTTAGTAGGTAAAAAATAAATGTTTCCATAATTATTAGAGTGTCACTCAGTCTAAAAATTAGTTACAATATTTCTCAAAATTAGGTTTCAATTTTTTATATAGCTTTGTCTCATAATTTACTTATAACAGGGGCATCATATGCAACATGTGTTCTAGGATATGCATATATCTAGTTACATAATCTATATTCATGTAGATATTGTATTTGGGTGAATATCTGCAAAAAAATTACCATGGAGTGGTAATACATTTCATTCTCTATGTTATATATATCAAACTCAAATCATACTATATTTGTCACTATTTTTACACCACTTTTTTAGCATAATTGAATCTAATTCTATCTATAGTGGTTGGTTCACATTTTTGCATAGATTTTTACACTAAAATAATCCATTAGAATTCATACAAGGATTATAAGATATTATACCTACCCTAAGTGTGAAATGATGAATTTAAGGCCAACTTGAGTTTTTAGGCACTCTTTTTTCAATGAGTATTGGCGTGTGCACAATATAATCAAAAATTCATCAATGAAGAAGATATATCCAATGGTTTTGCCATTTACAGTCACCATTTAAAAAAAAATAACACAATAGTTCATATACCCAATTAGGTGTTTTTAATCCTTTTTATTAGATATATAGGTTCTCTTGTATTTAATCCTTATTTGTTATCTTAAGTAAGGATTAATTTTATACATTTTTCATTACAGACCATGTAAAAAGGTATTTAACCTTTTTTAGGAATTAAGGGTTAGGAAGAATAGGATATTCAAGAGTGAATTAAAATATTCTTAAAATTAAGCCAATTAAATAATTCAATTTATGATATTTAATTTTATTGATTAATTATGAAAAATAATAAATATAGAAATTACAATGTCAAACAAAATTTTGATTACATAATCAAAAATAAAAAAACAAAACTTAACTTATGTAATGATGTGTAGATATATCTTAGATGTAATTATTTGGAAATAGGTTGTCTAATGTCCAATAACTATTTGTTATATCTTTTAAATATTCCTTATGGCTATATAGACACTTGTGTTGACCTATGGAAACATCAATGTTATTGTTTGAATATCAACATAACTATCCTATAATAAATGTTTGTTATATAAAGATAAAACCACCTAGGTCTTTCTAGTTTTCCCTTTTCTTTTTTATGATGTATTTGGATCTCACACATAGAATCTGTATCACTATTTATATCTCAAACCCTAACTCTTAACCTTTGGTTAGGTTACCTTGCCAAAAAATAGGTTAGTTGGATCACGGTGTAAAGTTGATCTCAAAAATCACTATGTTAATGAACACTACCTACATATCCAATACTCCAAGGAGGGCCTTAAACTTATGTATTTCTCCCCTATATATGAGAACGTTTGTGTACATGGGTGAAATATACTATATGAATATGTATGCAGTGATCTCGATTGTAACTTAACAAATATAGCTCATGGGTTATCTTTTGAGTTCTTCAAACCTATAGTATGATTGATCTTATTATTTATATATGAAAAGGGATGAATAGATTATAATAACTTAGTTGTGTGCTTTGAAATTGAATAACATGTCTACTCTTGAGAGGTAATTACTTGATATTTTCTAGATGAATAATGAGTAAAATCTAACTTGTAGTTATGTTATATCTCATGAAATTATCCTCATAGAAGGTTTATTGAGATTCTAATTCCAACCTTTACACATTTAAATATTTGTAAATTTGAGTATTTATAGAATAAAGACACTTACATTGGATCATATATGATAGTGTCAACACTAGTGTCCATCATGAATACAACTATATAGCATGGAGGAAATCTGTCAAGGTTCTATAACTTATAATGAAGGATATATTTCAAATTTTAGTCATTTTATAGTTACATGTGATATAGATAATCATAGTAATCAAGTTTGGACTAAGAAATAAATAATTATACCCAATGAGGTGGTGAGTCCAAGCCTTTTGGCTATAAGGAAGGTCAAACTAAAGGGTATATCCATGATTGGTATTCCTCAAATGTACAACATCAAGATCTTATAAATATCAAGTTTCATCATCTACATCCCCCCTTAATATAGTGATGCATTACGATGACATTAATTTGTTAAAATAAATAAAAGTGCATCTGGGTGTGTACAACTCACCTTGACTTTTCTTGATCATGCTTTAATTGGTTTGTTGATCTATGATCCATAACCAAGATCATGTTACAGTATAAAATTAGTTCATATAATCTAAAATTTTAAATTATTGAAAATAAATATACTAAAGAAGGAGTACACATGTGTGTCGATGCAACCATTTTGCCTCTTTTGTATTCCTATTGGTAAAGAAGCTTCTTTATGAAGCATTGCTGTGGAGAGAGGTTCAAACCTAAAACATGAATAACTTGAGAGGGATATTGGAAAGTATTATTTCCCAAATCAAATTTAAGGATGATTTATGACATGGCCATTGATATCAATTAATCTCAATCACACAACTCAAGTGTGAATATATATAATATTGTGAGGGTGAGTGACTTAATAAACCCATCCTATAAATATGTTGAGGATGGTTGATTTAATCAATCCAACCTATAAAAATGGTGAGGTTTAATTATTAAATTAGTATAACCTATAAATAGAAAAAAAAATTTAGATAGAAAAGTTTTGATAACATTACTTCCTATTGTAAACAATACTTCCTAGTGATAGTAATCTAGAGATATAATTAGTAAAATATGATTTTTTTGTGTAATATCATGACATACACACCTCTAATATGTTTCAAATAAATTATGAGTGCCAAAATTTTTAAATATATATATATATATTTAAAATATATTCAAGATAAGTGCAATGTATAGGATTCTAACCCAAGTGTACATATAAATTATGAAACTGTAATGGAGATTGTGTAAGTGTGGAGGTCATGTTTTTGTGACATTACCCCACTAATATCTAAGTAAGTATAGATGCAATGTATTTATGACATGCCCCCACTAAAACATAAAAACTATGTAAATTTGGAGGTCATGCCTTTATGACATGCCCTCAATAATATGGCCCCCTATTTAAGGTGAGTGAAATAGAACCTAGTAGGTACATTACCTCAAAAATATAAGGTAACTATATAATCTATGTATAAATCATGTATCATATAGGTGTAACATGTCTAGGTGTATATATATATATATAAATATAGATGAAACTTGCAACATGTGATCGCATTAAGCCTTAATATGCATGATATAAAACATGGAAACCTCTAGAGAGTAACAATAAAAGCTCAAAAAATAATCAAGCACACATAAAGTACCACTTAATGTATTTAAAAATAAATGGTCTAAGGAGACCTCATAAATGGGGCATGTTGACATAAGTTTCCCAAAATATTTAACCTTTTTTAGGAATTATGGGTTAGGAGGTATTCAAGAGTGAATTAAAATAATCCTAAAATCATGCCAATTAAATAATTTAGTTTATGATATTAAATTTTAGTGTTAAATTATGAAAAATACTAAATATCAAATGTACAATGCCAAATGGTATTCTGTTTATGTAATCATGAAGAAAAAATAATACTCAGCTTATGAAATGATGTAAAAATAGATATAAATTTTATGAGTGTGGAACTAGACTATTTGATGTTCAAGAACTAGCCATCAACTTCTAGATATATTCTTTCTGATTGCCTAGAAACTTACCTCAACTTGTGGACACTTACATTGATTGTACTATCTAAATATCTAGGGAACTGTCTTGTATGGAATGTTCACTATATAAATATGTTACCATGTGGGTATTTATAGTTTTTTTTCTATATCTAGATCTCATGCATATGCTTTTTCTATTATTTATAGATCAAACCTTATATATTCACCTTAAGTTAAGTTACCTTACCAAAAAATGGGTCAGTCAGCTCATGGTGTCAAGATGGTCTCAAAGACCCTTATATCAATGAGTGTTTCCTACATAGATAATACTCTAATGAGTGCCTTGAACTTTTGCATTAATACCCTATGTGTGGGAATGTGTTTGCACAAGAGTGAAATATACTATATGAAGATACATGGAAATTTATAACTTCTAACTTGACAAATATGGCTCATGGGATGTCTTTAGAGTGTTTCAAACATGTATTATGATTATTCTTATGATTTATATGAAAATAAGTATGAATAGGGTAGAATAAATTAATTTTTCACTTTGAAATTATATAGTATGTCTAAGATTGAGAGGTGATATCTTTATATTCTATAGATGACTAATGAGTAAGCTTTAACTTATGATCTCTTTTGAAATTATCCTCATGGAAGGGTTAATTACATTCTTAGGTCGACCTGTACACATCAAAATATTTGAAAATTTGAGTTTTTTTAGGGTAATAACACTTGCATTAGAATAGAGATAGTAGAATTGACATTATAATTATCTCATGGATGCAATTATCAGGGATTGAGGAAAGTTATTGAGATCTATAACTCATAATAATTATATAAATTAGATTTTAGGAATTATGTGGTTATAGGTGATATAGATAATTATATTAATATATATTATACCAAGAAATAATTAATTATACCCAATGAGGTGGTGAGTGGGATCCTTTTGTCTAAAAATAAGTTCAAACTAAATCATAGATCTTTGATTGGTAGTTGTTAAATGTACAAGACTAATATGTTATAAATATTCAATTTTAGTATTTACAGAAGCATAATTCAATATTATGGCATACATTCAAGACTATTATTCATAAGTAAGTTGAAGTATAAACCTTTTAATTTTTCTTTAATAATTTTTCTTTTTCTATATTAATAAAATAAAAGGGGGCAAATGTAGACATATAATTTAACATTTATAGATAAAATAATGCACGTATGACCACTCCTTATAAACACTTAGCTAATGCATTATTCCATGGTATTTGACTACCCTTCATTCACATATTATATAGATAAACCTTACTTATTAAGAAAATTATGATTCTAAACATCCCTTTCCAACTTTCTAAACAACCTAAAATCACTTTTAGACTAATCCACACTTCCATTGTGGATCTCTCTACTCTTTAGACAAATCTACACCATTTATAATATCTTTCTCCATGGTCCTATCCAATCCTACCAACCACATCCTCCTTTCAAACAACAAATCATTGCTCAAATTTAAAATTACCAAATAGGTTATCTCACATGTTTAACAAGTCCCATCTAAATAAATTCCTAAATTGGTCACTATAAATACACATTTTTAATCTAGTTTGCACCAAGAGGCTCATATGTGATAAAAAAACTAGAACATCTAACTACACATTTAGGAAAAAACATCTATTAATCCCAATTTAGTCTACATAATCCTAGTATCTATGATCTAAGTCTGCATACACTTCTAAAGGTCATACATTATTTTTGAAGCACTTAATAAAACTAGGATTGCAACAACACATAACATTACACTAGTATTTCACAAACACCACTGTAGCATGGGATAACTACATGGATTTTGATCCCTCTTCAAATTATTTTTATGTAGTCAATTCTCAACACATGGGGTATTGAGGTAAAAAAAGTTCAATTGCTAACCCCTTCTTCCATCTTATCCATTTTCATTCATGGTAAAATGATCTAGGGTTACAAGTAAAAACTAAGGTAAACAACAACTTATTCAACATACCACACATGTCTAATCCCATAAATCCCATAGGTGAAGGTGCATATGTCAAAAAAAAATTAGACTATTGTATTCCTACTAGATGCAAGTACACCTTAAGGAAACTAGTGTAGGCCACCTATCTCTACTTCTAATGGCCTTGCCTAGAGAGAAAGTGAAGACCTATTCCTAATTAATTTCACAGTCATATTTATATTCTTGCATTTTTATTTTCCATCTAAGTTGTTTCCTTTTAGCATTTTATTATTTTAACATATTTCCAAATGTATTAAGTTCTAAATTAGTTTGTGTCATATATTTCATATCTATTGTATTCTTATTTTATGCATAAGTTTTATAAAATTAATTAATTAATCTTATATTTTTCCAAATTTTAAAAAACACCTTACTATTGGGTTCTTATAATTGTACTTCCTATGATTGATATTATTACTACATGCATAATTGGTATACCTACTTGATATGACACTTTTATGCAAAATACATAGTTCATCTATGCATAAAATAAAAAATATTTTTATGATGACATAATATAATAATTTTGGCACATGTGCTTTATGTAGTCACTAAAAATAACATTTAGTACTAATATAATGCACTTTTGAACACTCCTTGTGCACACTTAACCTATGCTCAATTCCATAGTTTTAGATTAAGGTAAAAACAAGTTTTGAAGGGACCCTAAAACCCTACACAAGTAGAATGATAAACCATTAAAGCACATCAAAGTTGACAAAAGAACTTGATTACAAAAAAGTACCAAAATCAAGTTTTATAGGGACCTGTAACCAACAAATAAGACCAATAAACCAGCAGACAAAACACTGATCTGAAAGATAGCCAACTAGATCAGCAAATTGGGCAACCTCCTAGACCAGTAACCAGAAAACTAGAAAATCAACTAATATACTGACCCAAAAAATTAGTCAGAAACAAGGACCTTTAGATGAATCTTTGAAGTTGTTTATTATTTTTTATTTTTTGCATGACCAAAGATTCATAACTAGAGGGGGGGACCAAAGGCTTAGACTTCTTTCTCCTAACTATTGTCCATTCGTCCTCTACCTTAGCTGCCTCAACAACCCATGCCTTAGAATATAATGATCTTTGGATTCCAATAGGTGTAAAATCCTTATGAGAATCAAACACCATCTGGCTCTTCGAAAGATCCTCCATAATAGGGGAGGAGACCACCACCTCCTCCTCTGGCTTAGCTATATCACTTCCCGCAGCCTCTACAGGAGTATCCTTAGAATGATTCACCATTGATTCCTCTTCATATTCCATTTTAGATTACGAACTTTCCTCATTCTCAGACTTAGAATCTGTTGTTGCTTCCAGAGGTTGTTTGTCTATATTTTGTATAGAGGAGACTTTAGGCCACCAAGAAGGTGAATGTTTGGGATTAGAATTCCTAGCAACACAACAAGCAGCAATATGTCCCATCTGGAGGCATTTCCTGCACTAAAAACGGATCCCCTCATAGTCCAAAATTTGTGTCCAGGTACCCCTTGGGGATTTAAGGCAAATCTCCTCAGGAAGGCCTTTAGAAACATCTAGATCTACCAAAAATCTTGCACAAGTCGAGTGGAGAGGAGTCACACTATCTTCTTTATATAAAAAATCCCCTAAAGCATTTCCAATGATTTTATAAACCTCCTCTTGCCTTAGGTGTAATTAAAGATAAGGTATTCACACCCATATATGGAACTTGTTAAAGGATTCTGAGAGAGGATTAAAATCCTTATGCCAAGGTTTGGCCATAAGAGGAAATCTGCCCTGCCAAGAAAAAATATTGTGACACAATATAGACTTCCTATCTTTAAGGCTTTGAAATATTATTATAAAAAACCCACTATCACAAGGAAGGATTTTACCATATTTAATATGAGGCTAGTTCCTAGAAATCTAGTTCTTTAGATCTACAAGAGGGGCCCAGAAACCACAAAAACAAAAAATTGTAGCACGAGAGGAAAATTGTTCTTTTGATTGGAAGATTTTTTCTGCTACATCAGGGTTTAGAGATATCCTGATAGGTTTTAAGGCACTTATCAGTGATACATGGGTAGGCACAAATGATGCATGAGGTAGAGCACCATGTATCTCTACTTCAAAAGCCACCACATCCGCAAATGTTCTTCCCCTAGGTTCAATTCCATAGTTATAAATTGATATTTCTGTAATTATATTAGGGTGACCATCTATCCTTAGTAAAACATGATAATTAATATTCTTATACTTTATTTAAAACATCATAAACTTACTATTGACTAATTCATACTTCTATTTTAGCTATCTCTACTCCTTAGACAAAGCATCTCCTTCTAGACAATCCCACTTACTTGTAGTGTTTGAATCCACCAATTTTATCCTCCCACCAATTAAATTCTAATTTCATAAATTTAAATTCATATAATGGGTCATACCACACATTTTAAAAGTCTAATTTGATAAAATCTCTGAAACACCACTTTATAAGCACATTTTCTATTCATGTGCTCACTAGATGGAAAAAAATACTGCTATTAAAAATTATAAAATTATCTAATTGTACATTGAGAGGAAAAAACCTATTCTTATCAATTATGAGTCTATATATCCCAAGTACCCTTGATCTTGGTCTAAATACAATAACAACATATTAAGTCATTTTTCAAGTACATACTTACACTGGGATTGCATTAGCATATAAAATTTTACCAATATGTCTCACAAACAACCTTTGCATGGGATAACTATATAGAGTTTTATCTCTCTTATTAGTATTAGTATGTAGATAATGTTCATCACATGGGATGTTTATGTCAAGCAAAAACTCAACCCCTAACCCCTTTTTCTCCATTTTACTACATTTGATCCTCCTTGTTAATGAAATAGGGATTCAAGTGTAGAATAAGGCACATAATGGCTCCTATAGTGGATAAAATGAATATGATCATACACACAATACTTATTGGTGAAGGTAAATATGAAAAAATACATATAGAGGGAAAAACTCACATTGAACAACATAATCATTAGTGCAATCATGTAGACCTAAGTTACAACTAAACCATCTCTTTCATTGTACTTTCCCATTTTAGGATATTTCTAATAATAATAAGTTTCAAATTATTCATGTGTATGTATTTCACAACTTCCATATTCTAATTTAATCAATTGTTTGTTTTAATTATATTAATACTTTATCATAGAGCATTGAAACCCCCTAATTTTTAGTAATGTTTCCTTCTATCCCTTTTAACATTTTTATTAAGGTTTTAGATCTTTAGTTTTATAGATTTTATAATTATCATGATCACAATGAATGAATCTATGTATCACCTATTAATTCAAAGTTTTTTAGTGTCATTTAACTATTTATTTATTGTATTATGTAAAATATGTAAGGTAAATATAAACTAATGGATTCATATGTTAATAAAAATGAGAAAATTTAATATAACCCAAGTCTATAATACTGACCCATTCCATAATGCTTATTATTTCATGGTTTAGTTTGAGTTTCCACTTACTAATACCATATGTTAGAGAACCCACTTGATACATTTCATTCCTCCTTCCCATATACATCTAAGTTACCTCAGCTACCATCCAACCTCTATTATTCAAATTATTAGTTAATGCAAAGCACTCACTATTTATCAATTTTGTATACTCATAACAATTTTCTCAATTTTTTTTATTTTACATAAAATTGGATTATTTGATTAAAATTAGGTTCAATATTGATTAAAAAAATCAATTAAATGAACATAAATAGAAAAAATAAAAATAAAAAATGATAATGGAGTTCACCCTTTTGGGGATTATGTCTCTGGGTTCGAAAAGCACTAGAATTGATGTATTAAAAGGTGCAAAATACACTTTGTGTATACTATTTACACTAAAATATGAATTTGGTCTATAAATAACCTCTACTCTACCTTTATGAATTCCCTATAGTAATATTATGTATGGGAGTTATCCTTCCTACACAAAAGGGCATTTTCTTACTTATTTCTTACTTGCTTTCCTTCAAAGGCAAAAAAATAATAAGTTTTATTCTCTCCATGTATATGTTTATAAAATGCAATAATGAATCTTTTATAATGTTTCCTAGGCCTTTGTTTCATGGGTTGAAGTCTTATATATTTACCAAATACATTGGGATTCCTTCTATTTCCTTGTTTTTAGGATAAATCTTATGCACATTTTGGGTGGGATTTAATCCCATATTAAGAGGGTTTCTTTATAATAAATTTAAATAAAATTTTCAGCACCATATGAATTGGTATTAAAACCAATATTTGCTAAAAATTCATAGCATATCTTGGGAATTTTTTTTGGACATTCCATATGTTAAAATACCATTAGTACACATTTCAAACCCTAATTGGGCCATCGGTACATATCTAATCACCATGTTAACATCATTATTATACTATGATTAATTTAACAAGTCATAACTTTTACATAGGAAATATGTTTGATAACATTCAAAATGGATTAGATTTATCTCAATGATATCTTTAATTTTTGAATGTTTTAATAGGGTTTAAGGCCATTCGATTAGATTAGTTTAGGAATCCTCCTAGATCACTCCTCCCTAATAAATTTTTTTTTTACCACCAAAAGTCTATTTTTATTTTAAAAACAAGTGAGGGTATAGCTCCCTAATGATTTGTTCCTTATAATCCAGCTCATAAGTATTCAACATATCCTCTTCATGATGTGCTTTTCTTCTTGTCAACAATCATGTCTTCCTGTAACTCATCAAGATATTTAGGAGTTAAATCATTTATATAGGGTACTTGAATACTCTCACCTTGATTTTTGATCATAGGTGGCTCATAAAATTTCAATTTTTCAACATTTATAATTGGATACATCTACATGTAATGTGGTAATTCTAACTAGAAATCATTAATACCAATATTTTCTAAAATTTTAAATGTGACATACCTGATTGGTTTGATATTTTTAGCTTCTCCCTTAAGTTTTTATTTTCTTGGAATTTAAACTTTTATTAGTTTTACAAGTGTAATTACATATTTTTGGTTAAAGGGGCTAAGATGTTTAAATTAGTTAAATAAATACGCAATAATTAAATATTTATTTGTTATGATTTTTGAACTTTTTTTTACTTTTGAACTTGTTTCTCTTTCTAATAATGGTAATAAATGGGGATAAATAGAGACTTATCTAAATAAATATTATTTTGGATGATGTTAGAGGGATAATCATCAAGAGGGGGGGTGAATCAATGAATCAAGATATTTCAAAACATCAATCTAAATCCTTACAATAATTAATCATATACCATAATCAATCAAGAAGCAAATAAACCACTCATAATAATGAATAAGAAAGATAGCCAAAATAACATAATATCTAAGTGGGAAACACTCTTGGGGAAGAAAACTCACTCTCAATACTGAAAACACATGGAATACTTGTCCTATAATATTATTACAAACATGAGACTTTAGTGAAGCACCCATTTAACAAGGAACACCAACCCCTAAAGATGACAAGCACTAACTTGCCTAAGATTTTGAGCACCAACACAACATATATCAAATGAAAAACTCAATAAATATGATTAATTCTAAATATAATGGAGAAAAACTACAAAATAACCTCATTTAATACTCTTCACTCTTTTAAACCTTCACACACAAATAATAAATCCAAAACCACCTTTTGGATCAATCTACACACCTTCACTTGTTCTCATGCATCAATCCTATTAATTCAACATTACAATTATGACCAGAAGGTCATACATGAACTTTAAAATCTAATATGCCTTTTAATGCATCTGCAAGGCTCTCATATCTTTCAAAAATATTTTTCTCATATCTTCACTCACACAACTAGCACAATTAGTCCAATTAGACATTGTACTTATACCACACTCTTCTTTTAAGTTATCTTTGTAGGCTAAGATGATTTACATATTTTAAACATACTTAACATATATCCATACACATGTTACATGTGAGAATAACACTCTTCATATGTTGGTCATTACCTCATTATCCCCAAACCACCATTAGGTCATGGTGAGACCTAAAACAATTAGGTCTACTCACCCATACATTACAACTTCAACTCCTTGGGCCACTTTCAACTTCTACTTCAAACACATCACACATATCTATAATATACCCTTTATTACTCCCTCATGGGTCCATTCCACTTAGAACACCAACTCAACACTCAAACCCACCAATTAGGTCTCCTTCTTCTTTAAGCCTTCATACACAGAAAACACATTCTCAAAATTTTAAAGAAACTACTCAAATATTTCACATAGACATATGATTAGATACCATGGGTTAAAATTTAAGGACCTATAAAAAACCTCCATATTCCTTAGACACTTCAACACATTCTATAATCACTCAAATCAACTCTCTCAAAATGACCACTCAGATTGGTCACATATAGTCAAAATACAGTTCTAATATTTTAACTCTCCATGTCTGATCAAGGGAAAAATGTGATAATTAATTCCTTTTCATATTCCTTAGATACTTAAAAAACATCTCCATATTCATTTTATTCCTTCAATATATTCAAAACACCTTTAAATTACCTTTGTAGGATGGTCACTCAATCTGCCAGTGCATTCAACAAACATAGTCAACTTCTAGGCAATTGTTCAAACTAAATATGGATTGTTAAAATATCCAAAATACACATAGATAGTCTTCATGGAGTTTAAAAAACTCTCCAATAGTTATATAATATTAAAACATCAAAATACTATCAAGAATAACTTAATTATCCTTCTTCGTTCATTTGCATAACATGGTCATTTACATAGTCAACATTAGAGATTAATAACTTTGACTGTACAAATAATTAAACCTTCTAAATAGATTCTATAGATGCACCTTGAAGTCCTTTACAACATTGATTTTTCACTACATCAATAAATTCAACCTAGATAAAAATATATAGATCAAAAATAATATATTTGTTTTCCCTCATTAATTTAAATATTCAAATTCTAACATTCACTGTGAAAATGCTAAACATTAGACACTTTGACCTCATCTCATTCTCCCTATTAGTTTTGAATAAATACACATTGTTTATCTTCATATAAGTAGCCTAGTCTTTACCTTATAATGCTCACCATTGACCTTCAATCTGAGCTTCCACGATTATTCCACTTGGAAAATCTACATGCCTTCTAATAAAATTGAATTAATATCTTGATATGCACCATTTATCTTCATATATATAATCATGTGCTCACCATTTATCTCTATCTGATAGATTTCACATTTATTATTAGATTTATTTCTCAAAATCTATGATTGTGACACATGTCACTTAAATATATAATATTAACTATTTAACTTTGAACCATGACATTGAATCCTTGTCCAATTAGATTAAATGTTAGCTTTTAAATCTATGATTTTATTAAATACACAACATATATCTTCGATATCAAAAATTTTGCTAAGTATGTGAACTTGGTAAACTCTATTTAAAAAGCCAACTTTGAACTTAAATATATTTTTCTACACTCCATGTCTAGTCCTAAAATTTTAAACAAATGATCACCTTTCATAGGGGAATCCATCCATGTATCAATATACTCTTAAAACCTTCACGCATGTGAAATATGACATCATCCAACTACTTATTTAGCCTTATCTATCAAGATGACTACTTGAGCTTAGATATTCATATGACTATTTTGATGAATTCCATTCACTTCCATAAGCACTCATAACACCTTATAGGGTGTTTTTAACATGTTTATACCATTAAAAAACACCCATAAATTATTTTACTAAGTCAACCACTCAAGAACCATGCAATAACACTGAAGCACACTTGAAGCACACTTTATCATTGTCATTCTAGCTCATAAGACACCTCATCAACATCTATGGTCACCTTGGAGACATCAGTAAAAAGCATCCAACAATATCCCCATTTTTCATTGATGTCAAACATGAATACAAATCTTATGCTCAAACTCTGTCTCTCTTTTCAAGTACTTTCTCTCCCTTTGACATAATGACAAAATGGACTCAATTTCTGATCTTACAAACCTAAAAAGACTTAAAGGACCAATAATAGGAAAGGATCACTTTTGAGAGATGATACACAATTGACCTAACATTATGAATACTTATTCTTACATTGATCTTCTCAAACATCCTCCATGACTACACTCTTCTTTGATCATACATAGCTTCCAAACGTAGGCAGCCTTTTGATAATCTTTAAACCATTTTCAATAGTAAATAAATAACATCATTTACTTCATACCTTCTCTCTCAAATTATAATACACACACCTCTGATCCTAGGACCTAACCATTTACAAATATCCCCCTTTATTTATGCATGAGGTTTCAATACATTGTCAAAAACACATGACTTAGTTTGATTAAGTCATGATACAAATATGCTTGAAATCACATCTTTAGTATGCATCTTCATATCTCCACCATGCATGAGTCATATCAAATATTCTTTGTATCACATCATGCATATATTTGTAATCCTTTCAAACCATCTGAGTTAGCCTCCCTAACTCCACTCTCCACTTGGATCATGATATCTTCAAAAACACTTATTAAAGAACTAGATTTGTCAGCAACTTTTCAATACTATCCACACTCAGTCAATATCCTTATGAAACCATAAAAAAAATCATATATTAATTAGATCAACTTAAACAACTAAATTAGACATGAATAAATCTCATAAGGATTTCAAAATAATTTCCCTTTGTCCTCTACAAGCCATCATAGTTTAGAACCTTTTCAAAGCACTCTCATGGAACTATCTCATCTTTAGAATACTGTAAAATCTATGATAAACACAACTTGTCATATAAAAAACTATAATACCTTATTCATGATATTAAATATATGACAACACATTTTTATCATCCTCCTTATCAACCATTTATTTTTGTTTTCAACATTTGATCAATCAATTTAATCAAAAAAAATTGACAAGTTCTTATATTCAAGACCGAAAACCTTGAACACACCTTAATTAAAATAGAATAGGATCAACATACCTTTCTATGAAAATATAAAATTTTGGAAACTCACCATCTTTTATTAGATACCTAGATACCTCCATTCCTTACTTGTAGACCTTACACACATAACTTCATTCTTCATTATTTGACTAACTAGATCATCCTTCATATCAATGAATTTTTTCATGTGTTTTCATAGTAAGCTAGCACATCTTCTCATGACCTTTATTATCCTGTAATAATAATCAAAAACACAAATAATATCTAGCATGCTTCTTATTGCTGACAAGTATCTCCTTGAACCCTAGATAGAGACAACCCTAACCCACAATGTCTTAGAACAAAGAGAAACCAAGAGTTACCCACAACTCCTAATATTTTCTCTCTTTCTTAGACAACTTGAACTGATGATTATTCTTCTTCCTTTTTTACTTGAATGTATAAATTATTTATCTTCTTTATCACTTTCCTTTTCTTATAGGATGGTATTGATAATACACATAGAAAATAAATATTCTTGACTTACCTTTTCACTTGAAAGTCAGTCTCACATTTCAAAGCATCAACACTTGACATTGTCAATTGATATTCTTTATAGTAAACTTTCTCAATAGCATCTAGATATTTAATTTCATCCTCTTCATTCTAAAAATGATCATACAATGAGATATTATTATTTTCTTCAACATTTATAGAAATATTTACCATGTCAAACAATCCACTTGCACCTATAAACTGATCATGGTACATACTTTCCACTTTTGGTTTCTATAACCATGTCTGACCTCTTAATTTTACACTAGGAGTTTAATATACCTTATTTTAATTTGAGAACTCATTCAACCTATTCTTTCAATACCTATTAATGTGACCAACTCTATGATATTTGTAGAAAACCATTATTCTTGAAGGGAACTCATCTTACTTACCTAATTTGGATAAAATCTTACAAAGTGTCCTATGTCATAACAACTAAAGAACTAAACTTTTCTCATGATATTTAATTGATGATTCTATTCATTCTCAGTAGGTCTACTACACTCTCTAGACCTATGACCAAATTAATTACAAGTATAACAATAAACATTGAAATTTGCATACCTCATGGCATTTCGTTTTCTAATGTAATTTTTCCTCATTCTACCAACACCTTCATTCCTTGACTGATGATTGATATTCAAGGTCTAATTTTATTTTTTCATATTGGTCTTTATCTTGTCTTGAGTTACATTATTTTATTCTTCTTTGTAGCCAATTCCAATTCTATCACTATCATGCTTTTGACTATTCAAAATATTGTCTAGATCACTTGAGATCTATTCATACATCACATATGACTTCATATTACTATATGTATTTTGTAACTCAGCTTTCAATGACTCTTTTTCAATGACATGCCTTGAACACTTGTCTTCATTAGATTTTAGGATTGTAGATAGAATTCCCAATTGACAACTGAGATGCTTGACTATATCTTCATGCTCCTTGGTGTCTTTATTTATTTTTGCCTCAAACACACTAAATTGCTCTAAATAGTCCTTTATTTGAGAATTCAACTTATTATTTTTATTTTTCTCAATCTTAAAATCCTTAATGGCATTCATCAACTCAATCTCATAGATTAGCTTGTCTTATTCATCATTTGTATCACCTAAACCACATCTAAACCATTAATATTCTTCTTGATATGAGCACCACTTATTTATACATGAAGAGAGCTTCATATTCCACAAGACCATCATATTCATGATCATTCTTACAATCACTACCACCATTCTCATCAGATGAATTGAAATATGCCTTGGTGTAGAGACTCCTCTTTTCCTTGTAAAACTATTTTTGGCTATTATACCTTTTAAAACTATTTTTGCTCTTATTACACCTAAATTATTTTTATCAATATTCTTCCTGTTATTTATTATCATTTCCATTATGCTTATGAGGACACTTTTTGGAAAAGTGACCTATCTCTGCACAATTAAAAAATTTGAAGGGAAGTTTACCCTTAAACTTTCTTGAACCTATTTTTAGTTTTCTTGTTAATAGAGCTATTAGTTCATCACCATCAATATTATAAATATCATCATCCTTGAACCTTTTACCTTGTAAATTATTATTTAACTTATTTTTTACGTTCAAAGTAACTTATTTATTTGGTGGTTTTTCCTCATTAACTCTCATCTCATAGGAAAAAAGAATGCCATGCAATTCATCCATCTTCATTTTGGTGAGATCATGAATTTATTCTACAACAAAAACTTTTGAATCAAATTTGAAAGTGAGAGACCTTAATACCTTTTACACTAAAATTCCTTATCTAATAACCTCTCCCATGAATTTTATTATATTCACTACCTCATCAAATTTTAAAAGATAGGAAGCCACAATATCCTCTTCCTTCATTTTGAGACTTTCAAATTTCCTTCAGTAGGTTTGTAGTTTGGCCAACTGAAATTTCAAATATCCTTCATAGATGAGATATAATTTGTCCAAAATATCCTTGGTATACCTATAATGGATTTCCTTGGTGAACTCAACCTTAGAAAGACCACAAATGATAGCATTCATAGCTTTAGAATTTTTCTCAGTCGGCTTCTTATTTGTAGCACTAATTAGAGGAATAGGCAGCATAGAATAACCATCCAAAATAAATTTCCAAGTGTCAAACCCCAAGGATAGGATGCATTTTTTCATTATTACACTCTAGAAAGCATAATTGGATTTATTTAACAATGGATCTTGTTTAATAGATAAACTTTGAGAGTTTGTTATTGTACCTAAGATTACCTTCAAGTGGTTAAACTTGTACATAAGGTCTATCTCTAATACTAATTATTAGAGGTCCAATCACTAAGAGGGGGGTTAAATTAGTGAATAAATATATTTCAAAACTTCAATCTAAATCTTTTAAACCCTTAATCATATACCTTAAGTAATTAAGAAGTAAATAACCCACTCATAGTAACGAACAATAAAGATAAGCAAGATAACACAAGATCTATGTGGGAAACCCTCTTGGGGGATAAAATCCACTCTCAATCCTTAAAAAACATGGACTAATTGTCTTATAATATTATTAAAAACATGATACTTTAGTGAAGCACCCACTTCACAAGGAGCACCAGCCCCTAAAAATGACAAACACCAACTTGCCTAAGATGTTGAGCACCAACACAACATATATGAAATGAACAACTCTATAACTGTAATTTATTATCAATATTATGGTAAAAACCTAAAAAATAACTTCATGTAATACTCTTCACTCATTCAAACATTCACACATAAGCAAGACATTCAAAACCATCTTTTAGATCAATCTACACACCTTCACTTATTCTCATGCATCAAACCTATAAATTAAACATTAAAATTATGACCAAAAGATAATACATGAAATCCACATTCTGATATACCTCTCAATACATCCATAATTTTATTAAAAATTTACCAAATATTTTTCTCATATCCTCACTCACACAACTAGCACAATTAGTCTAATTAGACCTTGTACTTATACCCCACTCTTACTTTAAATTATCTTGGTAGGTAAAGATGATTTAAATATTTGAACCATACATAGCATATATCCATGCACATGTTACATTTGATAATCAAACTCTTCATATGTTATTCATTAACTCATTATCCCCAAACCACCATTAGATCTTGGTGAGACCTAAATCAATTAGTCCTACTCACCCATACATTATAACTTTAAATCATTAGACCAATTTAAACTTATACCAAATATTAAAAGACATAAAACATATCTCCAATATATCCTTAATTAGTCCCTCATGGGTCCATGCCACCTAGAACACCAACTCAACACTTAAACCTACCAATTAGGTCTCCTTGGTCTTTAAGTCTTCATACATAGAAAACACATTCTCAAACTTATAAAGAAACTACTCAAATATTTCACATATCCATAATAATTATATCACATGGTTGAACCACTTAGGACCTCTAAAACACGTCCATGTTCATTAGAAACATCAACATAGGCTCTAAGCACTTAAATCGACTCTCTCAAAGTGACCACTTAGACTGGTCACATATAGTCAAAATATAGTTATACTATTTTGACTCTCCTTGATTGATTAAGGGAAAACTATGAAATAAAATTCCTTATCATAATATTTAGAGACTTATATAACATATCCATACTCATTTTGTTACTTCATTCTTCTCATAACACCTTTAACTTACCTCTTCAGGATAGTCACTCAATATGCTAGTCCATTTAACAAAGACAATTAACTTATAACCAACTGTTCACAGTAAATATGGATTTATAACAAATAAAAAATTCACATAGATAGTATTCATGGATTATACAACACTATCCAATAGTTATATCATATTAAAACATCAAAATACTATCAAGAACAACTCAATTATCCTTCTCAGGTCACTTGTAAAACATGGTCAAACACATAATAAACTTTGGAGATTAATAACTTTGCTATATGAACAATCATACCTTATAATTATATTATTTAGATTCCCCTTGAAATATTTTACAACTTCTTTTTACTGCATCAAGAAATTTGTCCCGGATCAAAAGATATAACTAAAAATAATAGACTAGTTTTCCCTCATTAATTTAAATATTCAAATTCCAATGGTCACTACAAAAATGCTAAACATTGGACACTTTGACCTCGTCTCATGCTCCCTAGAAACTTTAAACCAATATGTACCATTGATCTCTTTGTAATTATCCTAGTCTTTACCTTCTAACGTTAACCATTGATCTTCAATCTAAACTTATATGATTTTGCCACTTGGTAGGTCTACATGCCTTCTAAGCACATTGAATTGTTGAATTGATACATACCATCAATATCCATATGTATGATCACACACTCACCATTGATATCTATCTGATAGGTTTCATTCTCACCACTAAATTTAATTCTCAAACTCTATGATTGTGACACATATTACTAGCGTATACAATCTTGACTATTTGACTTTGAACCATGTCATTGGATCCTTATATTATTAGATTAAGTGTTCAATATTAGATATTTTATCCAATTAAATTCTCACCATATATCTTTGATATCAAAAATTTGGCTAAGTATGGAAACTTGGTAAACTCCATCTAAGAATCCAACTTTTCACTTTAATAACTTTTGCTACACTTCATGTCTAGTCCCAAAATTTAAACCACATGATCATGTTTCATAGGGGAATCCATCCATGTATCAATATAGTATAAAAACCTTCACATGTGTGAAATATGACATCATCAAACTACTTATTCATCCTTATCTATCAAGATGGCTTCTTGAGCTTAGACATTCATATGACTATTCTGATGAATTCCATTCACTTCCATAAGCACTCATAACACCCTATAGGGTCTCTAAAACATGTCCATACCATCAAAAACATGCATCAATTTCCTTACTAAGTTAACCACTGAATAACCATGTAATAACACTAAACCACACTTGAAGCACACTTTGTCATTATCATTACAACACATAAGACGCCTCATCAACATCCTTGGTCAACTTGGAGGCATCATTGAAAAAGCCCGCAATAGATTATCTAGGTTCTAAAATTTGAGATTTGGGTGGTAGTCTATGTTGTCAATGATATTTTTGTATTTATTTACTTACTAGACATTAGCACCTAGTTTGGATAATAACACCATCTATGTGTAGTATCCTCAATGTGGTGCTAATGTCCTCTTTGTGGGACTATTCTTATTTTTTGAGAACACCTACACTTATTTTTTTAGGTTCTATTCCTACATGATTGAAAATTGTAGCTCTATGTTATACCTAAAAACTTGATTCAATGTACAAACTATAATCTCCTTACAAGTATGGCATTCAAAATAATTTTGTGTGTGTTATTAGGATGGACTAGACATCCTCAACACCCCATTATTAAGACAGTTGCCTATATACCAATACTTCAAGAAGGGATCAATTCTAATGTAGTTCTCCAAACTAATGTTTGATGTATATGCAAGTGAATTCTATAATGAGAGTGGCATTAGATTCCTTAAATGTGATTGATATTTGGAATGCTTAAAAACTAAAGTTAAGGATGTTGTAGATGGTAGCATATAGAAAGTAGGGTAGAATAGGGATCAAATACCTTAATTTCACACAACTTTGTCTTTGGTTTGAATAAATTTTGCATATGTTTTACATCTAGTGAATAGATGTAGATTAGACTTGTATTTAAGGGTTTTATTGCTTATGTGTATAAGAAAATGAGCTTAAGCTAAATTTAATAGGGGTACACATTTTAAAAACTATCAGTTAGGAAGAGTTGGGGCTAAGGATACTAGCATCTAGTTAGGGATACTAGCTCCATAAGGCTATAACATCCCAAATGTGGTGTTAATTTATTTTTGGTAGACTATTGAGAAAGTTTGATTGGTATCTGGGGTGACAATTCTAGGAATGTGTCTTGACTAGTTACAGGTGATTGTTGTTTGTTGAATGACTAGAAATGTAAGTCTAATTCTCAAAAATAGGTCTATGGCTAGTCTAAGGATAGGTTGACTCAATATAAGCTCTTATCATCTAATTATCACTTTTAGGTTATTACATTCCCCCCCCCCCCTTTATGCTAGTAATACAAAAAATTGAAATGATGAGTATAAAGGAAAAAGAAACATGCCTACACTTACCTTGGAAGGAAAGCCTAGTAGCTAAGTTTTAATATGAAAATTTGGTTTTGCATATGTGGAACATGATCTAAATCAATGTCTTACAATAAAACATGCAAAAAACAATCCTTACTTAAGAATGTTGAAATGAAATAATTGAGTAAAGTTGAGTAAAAAGGAGGAAAAGAACAAATATACCTCATTGGGTACATTAACATGGTGACAACCTATGTGTGAATGTGAACAATGATCATATCATTAAATAACTTTTATTAAGATGATGGAGTACTCAATCCTCATATGGGTGGCTCAAGAAATCAATCTAGTTTTGACTCCATCACTCCCTACCCCTTCTTTGTGGATATTGATATCTATGAATAGCTTGGATAAGACTGTAAGTGTGTCAAACCCTCTCATGTAGGTGTCTCAATAAATCAATTAGGACATGGCTCTATTATTTTCCCCTATGTGAATTAGATTCGTTTATAACTACACCAATCAAAAGTGTTGAAATTATCTAATTGAGTAATCTAACTATGTATTCATTTCTATAGCCACTTAGGACTACCCACACCTTCTTGGTGGATCTTGATATCTATGAATAGCTTGGATATGACTATAAATATGTCAAACCCTCTTATGTAGGTGTCTCAAGAAATCAATTAGGAAATGAATCCATCATTTTTACCTACATGAAGTAAATGCATATGTAACTACACCATGCAAAGTGTTGAAATTATCTAACTGAGTAATCTAACTATGTCTTCAATTCTGTAACCACTCAGTTATATTAGGAATCTCTCAGCCACTTGTGAATGCCAACAACTACAAATGGAGTAAAGCATGAATATGGAGATAACTTAGAATTTGATAGAAAGTGTATATAACATAGATAATGACATGGAGTTTTCCATTCCATATGATCAACCTGTTTGAAGTTGAGTATATAGAAACTATGTGTTGTGCACATGCCCTCAATCTGGTATTTGAGTATACTAAATCTAAATCAATTAGTAATATCTTAACATATGTAACTAATATAAATATATGAGTTATCATGATATGCATAATGCCCCTAAATCTGATAAAGTGGTATAAATTTGAATTGAAATGAATTAATCTAAGCTTAATCTAAACATAACTACAAAACATGTGACTATATATGTAAAAATATGTAATGTACCTAGTATATTAGTCTGAATGATTTAGACTACCTTAAGTTTTGGATAATGGATAGTAGTTACCTATAGTGGATAGTATCTCTATATGGTGATAGTGCCCATATTTGGGTGCTAATGACTACATACTCTGATCTTTGTGTCATTTGAACTAACTATTAAATCTATGTTATGTTTTATATCTACCCTAAGTTTGATATTTGAAATTGAGCCTATGTGATAAAATTTATCTGTGAAAAAAAATATGAGCCTAATCTTTGTGAAAAACCCCAATAAATTCCCCATATTTTGAGGGTAGTTATGAAATCTATGTAATAAGTGCCCTCTAATGAAGTAACTCTAAAAAATGTGTTATCTAAAGCATGTGCATGATATTTGAATATAATTTAAAACATAACATCAAAATGTAAATGTATCTGAACATATGTAAGAAATATAAGATGAATGTTCTAATCTAGCATTCCACAAGGTTGTCAAGATAGATGTAATTAATGTATATAGTAGTAAAATCTGAGTAGTTACCTAGGGGATGGGGCATGATTTCCATCAAATATCCCAAGTTGGATCGATAGATGCATGATATCTCTTATGGAATCAAAAATTGGTGTGTAAAAATAAAATAAAAGTGTCATAGTGTATAATCATACAAGGAAGTAAACATATAAACACATGAGGCATATAAAAGGCAGGCCAAGGGACCACAATACAAGGGACATATGCACATGTCACTAAATCTAAGAATGAATACATGGAAGGACATGTTCTAATGTCCACATGCACAAGAAATGATTAATTTGGAATAAATCCATAGAGGACATATTCAAATTTACACATATATAAGAATGAAATATCACACACAAGGGACATGGGAGCATGTCCAAGGCATATAAATAGATAATTGGTGTAGAAGCTAAGGAAAAATGGCATATTCAAATTCCCTCAAAGATGGAAGAAGCATAGGAAACACAATCAAGTCTAATCTAGGAACTAAAAATGAAAGCATATATAACTATGTAATACAAATCTATATAGATGCCAAGGTGTATATATATACCAAGTCTAACTAGTGATAGTAATAAAAATATGATTAATAAGGAGAAATTATCAATATAAAAATAAATCAATGCATAACTATAATGTATAGTATGTAGGATAGAACCCAATTATAGAAACTATTAATGAGGTGCCTCTAAGTGGGCACATGTATCAATGCATGAACCTAGATCATTGTAAATTCACTTAATGGGTATATGATAGCTGATATGGGTTAGTGTAGTAAACCAGAGTCTTATCTATAATTTTCAATCACTCAATAAAAACAAATGAAGAATTTATGTATGATAAAATTTACTATACTATGATAGCTAGCAATATGCAACATCTGGTAGGTAGTAGAAATATAAACATAACAATGCATATAATCTATTAAATTTTGTATTTATGAAATATTTGAATTTTTTTTTTACATATGATATTTTTTTTTAATGTTTAAAGTATAAGTTATGTACAAGCATATGAAAATAAAATATGTATAATGACTAAGAGAGATAAGGAAGTATGCACAATGGTAGGAACCATACTAACCTATGAGTCTCATGGGAGACTCACCATCACCATGACCTATGTCAGAGAGAGGAACTATGATCATTCATGTAGTGTAAAAAGTAAATTATGAGCCCATGATCTGGTTTTTTGTACAATCTAAACCTAGAGTTGCTTGAGTAGTGATGTTATGATAATGTGGCAATGATTGTGATAACTTGTGAAATTTAAGGGTCTTGGATACCCATTCGGTAGATGTAGAAGTTGTAGGTGATGTAGGTTATCTATGTTGATAACCCTTAGACCCTAATATAATTGATCTCAATGTAAACAAAGTAAAGGAAGGTCCTATAGAATCTATGATGTATCTCTAATTTAATGGTGTCTCTAATAATGGTCTCTAAGAGAGAGTATGCATGTGTGTAGAAATTTTATAAGTAGAACTAGGTTTTTTTGAAGACCCTACTAAACACTATGATGTATGAATAGGATTTTTACTCTCTATTGTAATTTATAACCACGTAATATTTAGTAGTGAAATTGGAACTATATATAGTGTCAATGTTGTAATTATGATTGGAATATATGTTGAAACTACCTCTAGGATTGCAAGAGGATACTCAAATGGGATACCATAAATATTAACCACATGGTTATCATGTATATAATTCAAGCATCAGTGTACTATATATGGGATGGATCAAAGCTATTGTAACCATGGTCTACCTATCAATATATCAAATACACTTGTACTAGGTACTACTAGAAATAAAGTGGCTATGTGTGTTGGTCCAACCTATAGTGGAAGCATAATATCCTTGATGGAGCTATAAATGTGGACAATAAGACCACTAATTATTGTATCTATAGTGAATACATCCCTCTCTATGTAGCATAAGTGCTATAATAGATTCATGTTTCACATGTTTATTCTTGACCCATTATCAAACATAACACTATGAATAGGATGGTTTCCTATATATGCTTGTATGAAGAATGCATGTAAATATGTTTCATAATCCAACATATTCATCTTTTAAAATGTGATAAGTGGTCTAGGTGGAACTGTAGTGTGATACATGCCAATAATTTTATACAAGAGATGTGTCTACACTGTATCTATGTGATAGAAATATAGTGGTGGATAAGCCTGATATATATAATGAACACGTGATGTGCCCCCAACCTTTTTATTTCTATGCTTAGGAAAAGGATCCAAAAATATCTTAATTTCCTTTACCTCTATTTTTTATTTTGTTGCCTTTGTGGGTGTGCCCATATCAATAATGTTATCCTCAATGAGATATTATATCTTGTGTTTCAAGTTAATGCATTTGTTTGTCATGTGTCTTGGTGCCCTATGATACTCACAAAATAAATTTAAATCATAACTATTTGAAAGATGCTATGTCATATCAGCCTATATAATACAAAGAAGAGACATGAAATTACATTTTAATAGTTGTTTTATAAATTGTGTTGATGACTCTGGTAGATTAGTTAAGACTCTGCATTAAGGATCTGATAAAACCAATTTGGGAGAAGGATTTGAAACTACATTAACTATGGAATTTTTATATCATTTATTTTTTGTGGTCTTGACCTTGTTTGAGGGTTTTTGTACTCTTAATAGTTGAATCTAATCTATTTGTATATTTGAGTTTTCCCATTGTTAAGAGCTTAAACTCTTGTTACTTAACTATGTTGCACATATCTATAAATTTGGGAAAATTCTTGAATAAGATTGATTCATGAAGTGATGGTAATAGAATTTATTTTAATATATCTTGAATCTATCTATTTACCATGGGGCTAGTCAATTTTGATAATATTGTCTTTTATCATAAGACATTATTAAATACTTGCTCATTTGAATTTTATTTTAGTTATACCACTTATGCATATGGCATATTATCACTTATTTTGATAGATAAGTGTGTTAATAATATATCTAATAAAAGATTGAATGCCATAATATATTGGTTAGGAAAATCATAGAAGCACTATGGGTCACAATAATTAAGACTGCATGGAAATAACTTCTTAAGAATATAATCATTAGACATATAGTATAATCATGTTGCATGAAAGGATATAAGGTGATGCTTTGGATCACCCTTTCCATATTATAATGTGAGCTTGGGTGCCCCTAGACTGGATTGGAAAGGAGTTGTCACTATGTGATGTGATAAAGATGTATGCAAGAGAATGTTGAAATCTAGAGCATGTGAAGGCTTAGTTGCTCCCTACTCAAGATTTAACACCTTATATTATATATAAATAACTTATGTCATAAGGTATTGTAAATCTATAGGATAATAACTAGACATAAGTGGATTAGTTCACTGATGATTAAATAACAAGCTTGGGTGTGTTATTTGAGTTCGTTGAGTGGGCCCCACTGAAGGTGTAATGACATTATTAATTGGAGGGGTTTAAGATTGACCATTTTTTTTATTTTGGAATTACTCTTAAATAATTTTTATGAAATTTTCTTGTATATCCTTATGTTTGGACACAAATTCTTGTAATTGACACTTATCAATTTGATCAAATCTATTGTTAAATTCTTCCATTGTAGGTTAAAGGTAAGAAAACAAGTTTTGTATATTTTTAACTTTCTAAGAATAATAATCTATGAAAGTTTCAAAAATTTAAATATTACTACAAATTATGATATTTTAGGAATTGAAATCTGAGTATAAAAATAGATACAACCTTAAGTGTGTCTAGGGTTAGGGTGTTTTAGAAATTAGGGTTTATTTGCAATAACCTAAATTAGATGTAAAATAAATTAAAACCTCAATGTAAATAATTAACTAAGTTGTCTAAAAAAAATTAAAAAATCAAAATTATACATCCCTAAATTCATCGCAAAAAATAGGAATTAATGTAAGCTAGGGTTTTATGGAATGCTCAAAGTAAGATGGGTTCACCAAATAATTTAACCTTTTATCAATTTTACAAGTGTAATTATATATGTTTGGTTAAAGCTGATAATGTGTCTAAAATAGTTAAATAAATATGTAATAATTAAGTACTAATTTATTATGACTTTTGACCTTGTTTGACTTTCTAATAATAGTAATAAATAGGGATAAATAGACACTTATTTGAAAACTAACTACCATAGATGATTTGGGTTTTTAAATTTGAGATCTGTGTAATAGGATATGTCATCAACAAGATTTTGGTATTCACCTATTCATTGGATAGTAACACCTAGTTTTGACAATAGTTCCATCCATGTGTAGTGTCCCCAATGTGGCACTAATATCACATTTGTGGGATTGTTCTTGTTTTCTTGGATCACCTATGACTATGTCTATAGGTCATGTTTTTTCATGATTGAAACCTTTAGCTCTATGTTTTACCTAGAGAACCTGATTTGATGTGAAAACCCTAATCTACTTCCAAGTATGGAATTAGCAATTAATTTATGTGTGTTAGTAGGATAGATTGGACATCCTCAACACCCCATTATGTAGAGATTTGCCTACATACAAATACTTTGAGGAGGGATTAAGTCCAATGTAGTTATCCCACCTAGTGCTTGATGTAAGTGCAAGTGAATGATATAATGAGAATGGCCTTGGATGCCTTTAATGTGCTTAAGCTTTGGAATGATTGAAAATTGGACTTAGGGATGATTTAAAAGGTAGTATATATAAATTAGGGCATAATAGGGATTAAATACCTTAATTTTTCACAACTTTATATTTGGTTTGAATATCTTTTGCATATATTTTCCATCTAGTGAATATAGATGGATTAGACTTATATTTATAGGGTATTATTACTTTTGTAGATAATAAAATGAACTTAGGCCAACCTTAGTAGGGATACACATTTGTAAATCTATATATTGGTAAGAGATGGGGATAAGGATAGTAGTTCCCAATTGGGGACACTAACACCATGTGGATGTAGTGTCCCAAATGTGTTACTAACGTTCTTTTGGTAGACTATTGAGAAAGTTTGATTGGGATCTAGGGTGATAGATTTGAGACTATGTCTTAACTAAATATAAGTGCCTATGGTCTATTGAATGATTGGAAATGTAATTCTAATGATCAAACATAGATTTATTTATAACCTAACGATAGGTTGAATCAATCGACACTCTTAGCATATAATTACCACATTTAGGTGATTATAGCTTATATGGAGCCAAACTATATCACCAACTTCGAAGTGATGATCAACCTGATGCTTGTTATGGATAGCCTTGTACTTAGATTGGATTTTATCTAATTGATATTAGATAAATTTATGAATAGATTAAACATTATGGATGAACCTCTTGGCTTTATATTCATCCTTACTTCCATTTATCATTATTTCTTTCCCAAAAGTGAAATCTAAGGGAGACTTAGGTAAATAACCAAAACAAGTCTCAAATTTTGATTTACCTTATATAATAATGTATGGAATGATTATAATAATTTTTCACATAACTTAACTATTCAAGCCAAAGCTTGGGATGTTTATTATAATACCCTTTGATCAAATGAACCAATGTTTAATTGACGACTTCTATTTGACCATCAATTTATGGATGAAAGGTAGTTTTAATTTTCAGTTTTGTGTCTATCATGTCCAAAAATTATGACCAAAAGTTCCTAATGAATCAAGAAAATTGATAAAAAATGATGGATTTGGGTAAACTAAAAAGGGCTCAAATATTGTTGAAGAACAAGTGCATAGTTTCCTAACATGTGATAATTTTTTTATAGTGCACTAATATTACACATTTTATTAAATTTATCCACAACCATATACAAATAATCATAATTATTTATAGACATAAGCAAGCTACCCACAAAGTCCATAGAGACATTAGAGTAATTTTTAAGAGCTCATATCTAAAACCCCCTTAGATTCATTTAGGCAAATTAGATTCATAACCTTGATAAATTGAAATGTTCAAAAAAGTTTTTTATAGGTTTTTTCCCTAGCTAATAAACTATGTCAATTTGATCAAATGAATCTACCTAATGGTTGAGTTGAATGGCTATGTTATCAACTATGCTAAAGGGCTAAACTGAATGTCTATGCTATTGATTATAGCAAAAGGCTTTGTCACACCACTGTGACACTATCTCTACCAAATAAAAAGGCTAATGATGGTACTGAATGATAGTATTAAATGGGTCTACCAAATGGTGTACTGATGGCCATGTTAAATGGCTTAGTTGAATGGTTGGGCTAAATAGCTCTAGCAAATGTTTTGTTTCCTTATTCTTTTCCACCTGGTCTTGGTAGGATTTGGGAATATAGTCCTTGATTTTTTTTCTTTTCCCTTCTTATTTTCATGGCCTTAAACTTTAACCCTGATAAATGTTCCTATAGTTCCATTCATCACTATCATTTGATCTAATAATCAACAATTTCATTTATATGTGTCATTAGGCACTATTGTTTGACACTACCATTTGGCTATATCAAGATTTGGACTTTGAAGGTGTTATCTTGTTTGATATCAAGATAATGGGGTATATTAAACCTATTTTCTAACATAATTCTATAAAGGGTTGGTGAGCTAACCCCAAAAATAATTTATATCCCTAATATCTTGGCTATTCTATCCCATCTTCCAACCCTAAAACATTGCCAAAACTAAAATCCAAAAATTGGAATATTCATGAATTAATGAATATTCACCACTAAAATTTACCCTAAGAGACATTATCCCATGGACATATTGGTAGAGGAAGTGGGGTATACAATCCCAAATTAATATTTCTAGGCTTTTTAGTGGCACAAATAATATAACCTTTAACATATTTTGATACATTTTCATACATACACAACCAATTAAAAAATATTCAAAATTGTGCAACTATTTTCTTAATGCCTAAATGAATTAAAACAAGATAAGTATGTGCTTTCATAACCACATGGACTCTTTCCTCTTGAGGAATGCATAACTTAACAAGATTATATATTAATCCATCATGTATGTGATAGTCAAATTATTCTACCTACTTTCCATGGGTTAAATCTTCATAGACATCCCTAAAATCAACATCTATAACATATTATTCCTTATAACTTTCATGCATCAAAGAAATAATGTAAAAGAATATATTTAACAAATGGAGGTCTTGAAATAAAATTAGCTACCTATTTTTGTGTACCTTTCTTATATCTAATTATGAGATGGAATTGTTGAAAAAATTCCATCCAATGAAAGTGCCTTGATTGTTGTAGCTTTGACTATGATTGGATATATTTCAAATGTTGGTGATATGTATTGATGATGGTCTCTCTATGCGTTAACTAATAATTCCATTTTTTAACACTTTAAACTAAAACATACAACTATTTATCATATGTATTGTATCCCTTTACCACACTTTTTAAGGTTTTAAATTCTACATCAAAAATGTACCCATGGCATAATTACTTACACATGTTTCAATCTTGGCTACTACAAATCTAGAAGTGCTAACACTAGGGATATGTTTATCTCTTTTATTTAATCATGTCAAAGGTTTTTTCATGATTTCCTCCCCACTTAAATACTTGTTTAGTACATGTAAAATCATACAAATGAGATGCAATCATGAAAAGTTAGAAATAAACTTCCTCCAATATTGGACTTCTCCTAGGAAGTTGTAACTGAAGTTACATCATTAGGGTTTGGCTATTTCATTATGTATTTATGTTTACAGGGATAAATTTTCATTTTTCCATTCCATACAATATATCTTATATATAATAAATATTTTTTTCCAAATTCACATTTAGACATTTTTAGATACAATTTCTCCCTTTGCAAAGTTTTTAAGCATTTATTAATATTATACATATGATCTTCCTAATTTTGACTAAAGATAAAAATATCATATAATTATACTTTTAAAAATAATCTATCAATGGTCTAAATAAATCATTAATAATTCACATGAAAGTGGTGGGAAGCTTATAAAGCCTAAAGGTATAACAAGCCACTCAAAAATACCTTGCTTAGTTTTAAAATTAGTTTTCTAAATATCACCTTCACTAATTCTAACTTTTGATAACTATTTACTAAGTATAATTTAGTGAGATAAGAAAAAAATTTAAATTAATATAAAATATCATAAATTAAGGAAGAGGGTAACATTTTTTAATCATAATCTTGTTCAATGCTAAAAAATCCATGCACATCTGTCAGATGCCATCTTTCTTTGGAACTAAGACAATTGGCGAACCATATGGATAAGTTCTTGGATATATTTCCCTACTATATATATAATATTTAACTTAATTATTTATTTATTCATTTTCTACCATAGACAACCTATACGTGCAAATATTAAGAAGAGGTGCATCTTACTATAGTTGTATCTCATGCTAAATATGCCTTTTAGGAGGTAAACCTTGTGGATCCTAAAAAACATTATTATAGTTAGACACAATATTAACTATTTAATTTATATGTTTAAGATCATTACCTTATATAGCATTGGATTTATCATCCTCAGATTTTAAAACCATGAGTAAAAGTTTATTGTTTGCATTAACAGGCCTTTTCATCTATCCTACAAATATAAATGATAAATTTGATTTTACCTGATGGGATTTAAAAATTTATTCAACCCCATATTTGACAAGAAAATATATATTGTATTCCCTATATAATATTTATTTTATATCATACAAATAAGTAATTCTAAGTATAATACCAAAAATATCAAGTTGAACCACATGTAACTCTACCTTATCAATGAACTTATAGGTGATTGAAAATATTAACCGGCATGTTGTCATGACTTTATATTTAGTATCATCACATACCCATCCTAAAAGGTAAGGCTTAAGATGTGGTTTACTTTAAAGTCCTGATTTTTTCACAACTTCTTCATAAATGAGATTAGATTGAGATTGATTATAAAAAATATTATCTATCTTAGTATGCTTAGAAATCACTATAATATGGAATAACTCATTTATTTTCTTTTCATCATACCTATATTTATAATTCAAAGAAGAATGATAATTAATATATTTATTTCTAGAAGAGGAATAAGATGAAACTTACATGCCCATGGTGGTGGCCTTGGTCTCATCATTAGAATTAAATCTAAGATCTTGTTGTACTACTACAATAGTCTTCTTACCTTTCTTGTTCCTGAGCCATTTTGGCCTACATTCTAGATGGAGAATACAACACTTAGCATATTAATGAAATTATATATTTAAATGAGAGAGAAAACATTCCCATCCTCTTTATTAACCATGGAGGTATGTTTCATATTACACTTTCCTCTACCTTTGATTTTAGGTGGTTTACTGGGCTTCTTTATAAAGTGTTGCCTATCCTTATTCACTTTACCACTTGATTCAATATGGGTAACTTGGACAAAAATTTCATCAATATTAGTGGATTTAAACATATGGATTAGATTTAAGTAACTATGTAACCCACCAATATATTTAAAATGAGTATTTTGAGTGTAAATAGGAATGCCTAACACCAAATCCTTCTTTCTAAAATCTTGAGTGTAATCTTGTACACTTTGACCCTTACTTTGACTTAATTTTTTCCAATCCATAGAAGTTTATTGTATGTCAATACATATTATTTTATTGTATGTATCTTAATGGATAGAATTTATTTTTAAAATGCAAAAAAAAAATAGCCCAATAATAAATCACTTTACCATGTTTAAGGCGATATTCTTGTTTCTTACTCTCCCACTAAATGAGTGCTATACCACCCAACCAAAGAGTAGTTATCTAAATTTTTTATTCCTCATCATCAATATTTTGAGCCAATGATCCAACATTTTTACATTAAGTTATTCATTATATTTTTTTAAATCAAACTTAACATCTAGCTTAACCTTGAAAGAAATAGAATCATAAATGTTTTTTTCTTATTGTCAAAGAAAGAAGGAGAAGGTTTAGATGGAGAATATTTAGGAGATTCTTATCCTTTACCCTTACCATTAGTTGAGGGTTCTTACTCTTTTTTACCTTCAATTTGCATCTTCCTTTCATGATACAACTCTTCCACCATGGTCTTAATCTCAATAAAGGCATGATAAAAGGTCGATTCTAATTTTGGTTCTTCTATAGGAGAATCCATGTCCTGAATTGCACATTTGCACCAATTTTTAGGTTATATTATTCAAGTGATCCTTAAACATACATGCTTTTAGACCTAGTTATCATGAAAAATTAAAACTTTAAAATCTAAAATCCACATTAATATATCTTTGATCAATTGTTGTGAAACCAAACTTGATCTAAATTATTTGTGAATGTAAAATGCTCACTATATATCAATTTTGGATACTCATAACAATTTTATAAATTTATGTTCATTTACGTAACATTGGCTTATTTAATTAAAATTAGGTTTAATATTAATTAAAAACATCCATTAAATGAATATAAATAGATAAAATGCAAACTAAATTGATAACAGAGTTCACCCTTTTGGTGGCTACATCTTTCGGTTTGAAAAGAACTCAAATTGATCTATTAAATTGTGCAAAATACACTTTGCATATATTATTTACACCAAAGTATGACTTTGGTCTACAAAAATAATATCTGATATACATTTTATTATTATTTTCAATAACCTCATGTATGGTATTTTCTATTCCCACAAAAAAATGACACTTGCTTACTTGTTTCTTACTTGCTCTCCTTCAAATGCTAAAAAAAATTCTCTCCATGTATATGTTTTTCAAATGCAACTTTCATAATGTTCCCAAGGACCTTGTTTAATGGTTTGAAGTCTATCTATTTACGTAATACATTGGGATTCCTTCCATTTCATTGTTTTAAGGCTTGGATAAAGCTTCCATGAATTTTAGGTGGGATTTAATCCTATATTAAGATGGATTTTTAATAATAATGTTTTAATAAAAGTTTCAACATCATATGAATTGGTATTAAGAAAAATATTTTCTTAAAACTCATAACATATATTGGGGACTTATTTTTGAATGTTCCATGTGTCAAAATACTATTGGTACATATATCAAGACCTGATTAGACCACTGGTACACGTCAAGTCACCATTATAACATCATCATTGTACCTTACTTACTTCAACCTATCATAACTATTGCATACAAAGTCCATTTAAACCATTCAAAATGCATTGGATTTGTCTCAATGAGATCTTAAATGTTAGGATGTTTAAAATAGGTTTTCAAACCATTTAATTATATTAATTTTTTTTATCTTCCTATATCACTCTATTATTCACCCTATACTTATTATAAAGCATGTGACCCATGTTTTTATTGCTAACAAAGTTTGGGACCACCATCATGTACAAGAAGATGGAATAGCCCAATAATTATTATTACTAATCAGATAAATATCATAATGACAAATATATCCATTACAAAGTTACTTTAATAGTCAAATGTGTACAAGGATATTTTTATGAAATATTATGATACTATTTTTCCCTAAAATCTTGAACAAAATTATGTTGCTTCCATTATTAACACATTGTGATTGAAAAAAGAGTCTATATATTTTAAAAAGGAAGATATACCACCACAACATATTATTACTCAATAGTTATGTCTAAAACATATTATTACTCAATATTTACCTCTATAGCATATTATTACTCAACATTTACCTCTCTATGTTTAGCTCATAATTAATGACATGGATGTTAAGTGAGTCTTAATTAAAAATGGTTCAAGATTGAATATTTTTAATATTTATTTTCTTTAACTACTCAATATAAATGATAAGGATTTATATTATTTATATATGAATATTAGATGCTTTTATAATATTAATAACAAATTATTAGGTTAGATAACACTGAATCTCACATTGGGTCCTATAACTATAGCTACACCATGTTAAGTTATGCTTAATGACTTAAACTACAAAAAGTTTATTATAAGGCCATGGACTCATGACATGCAAGTCATCCATTCCAATTAAGGGTATATGTATATATATATATATATATATATATATATATATATATATATATATATATATATATACACACATACATATATATATATATATACATACATATATATATATATATATATACATATACATATATATACATATATATACATATATATATATATGTATATATGTATATATATATATATATGTATATATATGTATATATATATATGTATATATATGTGTGTATATATATATGTATATATATATATATATATGTATATATATATGTATATATATATATGTATATATATACATATATGTATATATATACACACACACACACACACACACACACACACACACACACACACACATATAGGTATTATGGATCATGAGCCACTTAATTTTTTGTCAAGTAACTAAATATTCACAAAATTACATCCCTCATATAGATTTTTCTACTTAGATGTTGGTAAAAACTACTATTCATAGTTATATTGTGTTTCCTATAGTTACATAGGAATTATATTCATCTCATAGTAAAAATTCCATGAAATATGATTTTGAATTGAAGTATTTACAAAATATGGGTTATAGAGGAAAGGGACTATGAAAACATGCACATGGCATTCTTCCTCATATTGAGGCATCTACCCATTCATCCAAAGAAGGAGTTGGTTATATACATCATTCAATAAATTCAAACTTAGTTAAATAAATAAAAAACCTATATATTTTTGAAAATCCATTCAATAATCTAAACAATACATAAATCACATATCCACATTACTAGCGTTATATCTAGAGATCATTGATGATGCTATCTCATAAAAAAAATTAACATTGGATGAGTTTTATAATGAGGAGTCTCTGATAGAATATTTAGGGACATATGAAGAACTCCCTCCCTTATATCATAATAATTTTCCTCATTCCAAAAATTCTCATGCATATTTTGGAAAGACTAAAATTTCACAAAATTATATCCATGGTGATGGTTATGATACAATTCCTACTACACCTTATGTTGGAGATAGATCCATACTTAATGAAGAGATAGTTGAATTTAATTATGGAACATATATAAATCCAAGAACCATAATTTTGGTTGTCACATTTAAATATGATGAAGATAAATCAATAAGGCAAGCATTACACAATTTACTTAAGATATTTTATTGGGCATACTTTTATATGCCAAGCATTGATCCTATAGTTTATAGTCCATCATATAATATTTTACCCAATTCGAAACTATTCAAGTAAAAAATAAGAAAAAAAATCCAAATGTTACATTACTAATTAAGGAAAAAAATAAATGTAAATTGAAAAATTAAAAAAATCAAGCCCAAGTTATAAGCAAGACTCAAGTGTAAAATAATTGTGCTTAGACACACAACACAAATAAAAAACATAAAACCAATAGAGAAGTTAATATAAGGTGCATGAAACAAATAAATTCAAACTAAATCACAAGCAATAAAAAAATGAGTTCATGTAAGAGCAATATACAACCTAAGTTAATGAAAATGAATAAATAACTAATCTAAATATTTATGCACATGTAATATAAGTGTTATTCTCAACACAAAGGTTGCCCCTAGCCTAGAGGGAATAATGACATATATATGATAGTAAAGGTTTCCCCTAGGATATAAGGAAATATGACATAGGTATGAATATAAAGGATTCCAATAAGATATAGGGAACACTAATATAAGTATGATGACAAAGGTTCCCCTAGGCTATATGGAACAATAGTACTAGAATGGTTAGGAGAAATAAAAGAATAAGGGGTGGCTGGGTTGTCTCCAAATGCACTAGGCAAGTGGATGTTGCCTACATAGTCCTATGGAAATAAGTTTTAACATGGACTTTAGGCTTAATGTAATTCTCACAAGATATGGGATAAAATAAAACTGATGACAAACATAAGATATTTCTCATAGAATAAATTAATAAGGGGCTCATAAAATGATGATAATGTAAAATAGAAGGGGTTGATGCTCACAATTTTGAAAATGTCAAGCATAAGAATTCATGAAATAAAAAGTGTGTTGTTTAGGCTAAAACCACACTAAAAAAAAATGTTCATAAATGAAAAAGGTTGATAATTCATAATGTTCACCATGTCCAAAGGTTAGAACAAAAATAAGATTGTAAATTGATGAGATCTTAAGATGATTTAACTCACAAAATTTTTAGAGTGTGAATGACTTATAAAATAATGAGAGAATTTGGAGATAAATCTATAATAAGTAATGGTCCATGAAACTGGGGAATAAAATCAATCACTGAGACTAGCCAAGTTGACTCCAAATGTGCTAGGAAAGTGGATGTTGTATACATAGTCCCATGGATATGAGGTCCAACATGGAATTAAAGTTGAATGTAGTTTTCCCAAGAATGGGAGGGAAAAATATTGGAAAATGGAACAATAAAATGGAAATGGTCATGATAATACCCATGCATAATATTTAGTTATACTTGATGATTAGGAGATGCACATCCTAAGTAACATGGATACAATCTAAATAGCCTATTATTGGAGGCTTATATAGGAGTTTTTTCTCACATATTTTCAATTTTTGGGGTTCTTAGGCATCTAAACTTAATAGATAATTATGACATACATAATGGTTTAACTCACAAAATAGAGAGAATGTGGCTTAAGTTTCTCACAAAATGGTGAGAGAAATGGCTTAAATTGATTATAAAATGCTGAGAGCATTGGCTTAAATTACTCACAAAATGGCAATATAATTGACATAGGTTACTCATAAAATTACAAGAGTGTTGGTTAGGTTGATAAAAAAATGGTAAGAGTGTTAGCTTAGGTTTCTCATAAAATGGTGAGAGCATTGGAATAAGAGTGGCCAAGCTAGTCTCTAAAAACATTGAGTGCTACCTATATAGTCTAAATAGACCTCAAGGCATTTTAGTTTACCCTACAATGGTGAATTAGACTAAGTAACAACATGTTCATAAATAGGAAAATGGTAGGGTATGATATAAAAGTAAGGCAAGGCATGGTAAATGTTTTCTCTTAGTCTATGGGAAATAACAATACATGTAGGTTGGCCCTATGCCATAGGGAACAATGAAAAAGATAAGTTCACAGTAGGTTATAGGGAATAACCATAAAGCTATATAATTTTGGATAAAATCAAGGATGAAATTGTTATACCACTATCATATTGCCCATAATATAGTGCTCCTTTGTGAATGAATGCACTCAAAGAGTTATAAAATTAAATCAACTACTAAAAATGTACCTAAATCTAACCATTGACTATGTCTAAAGCATCAATTAATTAGAACCAAGGTCAAAAAGGAAATACAGAAGGTATGGGATAAAAGGTATATGGTGAAATATATATAAGGTAATGTTATGACCTAACATAAATAATCATCATAGACAATGCCTCAGGTCGATCAAGAAAAAAAGTGTGTGAGATGTATTATGTTCATTGGTTCATCAAGTTTATCTCCTTCTTGTGTAGCTAACATATATGCTCTAGATAAATATTTAATAATAGTTACATAAGGTTCTAACCAATTAGGCTTGATCTTTTCATCTTTGTTGCATTTAACATTGGGGTTCTTCTAATTTTGTTTTTTAAAAATATAACTATCCTTGAATTCTTTGTGTTTCACACACCTATTATATTTACCATGAAACTAATTTTTGTATGCTTGAAGACTATTCATAGTGGCTATGTATTTCTTATCTAGTAGTTCTAGCTCTTACAGATGAGCTAATATGTAATCCTCATCATCAAGGATATGTTTCAATGAAATGCATATAAAAAGGTAACTCAACCTCAATAGGAAGAATGGCCTTAGTGATATAAACAATGAAATATGGTGTGGATCTTATTAGAGTGTGAAAATTGGTTTGATAAGCCTAGAGGGTACATAAGAGTTTCAAGTGTCAATCATGGCTAACATCATTGATGATTCTCTTAAGAATATTGATAATGGTTTTGTTATATACCTCTACTTGGACATTACCCTATGGGTAATATGTAGTGGAGAAATGTCAAGTAATGTTAAACTTGACATAAAGGGCTTTGACATCCTTGTTTTTAAATGAACTACCATTATCAGATATAATGTCAGAGGGAATACCCTAGTGATAGATGAGGTGATTGAAGATGAATTTGGAGATTTTTATACCTATCATGTAAGTTAGAAGAATGGCTTATAACCACTTAGTGAAGTACTTAATTTTAGTAAGGATATGTTTATGGCCATCTAAGAAAGTAGGTTTAATACTACAAATGAGGTTGAGTCCCCACAGTAAAAATGATCATGTTGTAGTCATTGGATTGAGTGTTTGGGATGGAACAAGTATCAAATTAGCTGATTCTAACATTTTTTACACCATTTAACATAAATAGTTACATCTAATTCCATGGTCAAAAAATAATAACCAGTTTCCAATAGTTTCTCTGCAAGGATGGCCCACTTGTGTTGGCCCCAAAAAACCTTTTGTGCACATTCTTCAATGATAATCTAGATTTTGATGAGGTTAAATAGAAAAAAAGAGTTCCATCAAATTTTCTATAATAGAGCTTAGGTCCAATTAAGGTATAATGATAATATTCATGGGTGAAGTAATTTTTCTATTTACAATAAAGGTTTGGTGTAAGGATTTAGTCGTGGAGGTAATTATATAGTTCAAAATACCAGGTGGAAATGCAACCAATAATATCATAGAACATGTCAATAGTTTATGGTTAATGGGTTGGTGCTAGAATATTTTCAATCAGGAATCGATAGTCTTTTACCTTGTCTATGATATGAATCATATAACCAATTATAGGAATAACATCTATTATTATGTTACTAACCGAAGGTATATGTTTAACCTAAAAGTGGGAAATCTATTGTTTAAGAGTGTCCACCATGGATTTATAAGGTACTAACATCTCATCATTAGTTTGGAATTAGTTTATGACATAATTAATGATAAGATATGAATCTCCATAAATTATAATATGTTGAATGATCCAATATACTAGTAAATGAATCCCTATAATGAGTGTTTCATACTCAACCATGTTATTAGTACAAGGGAAGTTGATACATAATGCATATGGAATTATGAATAATAATCTTGCTCCTGACCCATGAGACATGAATGAACCATGGAAATAAAACTTCCATTTTTAATCTTCAAGAGGTGTTTTTACTATAGGCATAATAAAATCATCTGGAAACCCAAATGTGAGTGGTTGAGTGTCAAGAAGAAGAGCTTATACAAGTTAGTATCTAATTATTTATCTGTTGATGGAATTTTGGTTAGTATGTTCAATATTGAACTCACTTAGAAGTATAATCCATTTATCCATATGGCCCTATAAATTTGTTTTGTAATGTAGATACTTGAGTGGATGTACTTTGGTGATGATAATGGTCTTATTATTTAGCATATAGTGATGCAGTTTCTAAGCTACGAAGTCTATAGCTAAACAAGATTTTTCAATCAACACAAATTGTGCTCATACACAACCAATGTGTGAATTAAGTGATATATGGCATGTTACTTCCCCTACTCATCATGTTAGGCCAATAGTTCCCCTAGGGCATTTTTGGTTATAAAGAGGTAAACTAATAATCGCTTGTCTAGTGGAAGTGGAAATAAAATGGTTAGATTGGCCAAATATTCTTTCAATTGGATGAGGACCTTCTAAAAATATACATTACATAAAAATTAGTACCTTTTTTTAATATATGGTTAAATGGATGGTAATTTTTTGTGAATTATGATATGAATCATCTAATTGATTGTTATTGCCCTAAAAACTATGAATCTATTTCAAAGTAGATGGTAGTGACATCTCAATAATGGCCTTTACTTTAGATGGATTGACTTCAATAACCCTACAAGAGGTAATAAATCCTAAAAATTTGTTAGAATTTATGACAAATATGCACTTTTTGGTATTAAGTCTAACCTTATACTCCCAAATTCATTTAAATATCTTTTGAAGCACAACCAGATGTTTAACACAAGTCTTGGATTTACTTAGGATGTTGTTGACATAGTCCTCAACTATATAGTGCATAATATCATGTAAAATTACTTCCATGGCCCATTGGTATGTTTCCCTAAAATTATTAAGGTAAAAAGGCATGAAATGATAGCAAAATATTCTCCAAAGATTAGTAAACATTGTCTTGTGTTGGTATTTTAGTGTAATTTATTATGGCTAGCATGCCCCTTTTATTTGAAATGGGGTCCCCTCTAAAAAATCTCATGAAGTAGAGATTTAGGATCATTTCCTTTGTTCTTATTGATTTCAACTACTTAAATCCTTAGAGTAATATGTTTCCCTAATTTTCCCAAGTAGTAACAAGCCTAATGTATTTTATGATTAAGCTATGTTTGTTATTTTTCGAATCATGGCACTAACATTGTAGATCTACTTTTGACAAAAGAGTTAAAAATTTCATTCCTTTCCCAAAGAAATAAATCTATCACCCTTAAATGAAAATAAAAATATCAATTATAGACTAGTATGTATTAAGTGTATTATGTTTCTTATTCATTTTTTACTTAGTCTTTTTGTGAATTTCATAAATCCCAAGAGAGCCTAACCAAATCAAGAGGTGCCACATCATTAATTATCATGGAAAATAATCCTTAGACCTATCATAGATACTAGAACTTGAGAGAGACTAGACAAATTAGGACGTGCCATGTCACCAATTGTCAAAGTGACTAGTCCCTCATCCTATTAGAGATATCAAAGACTAAGAGAGATCAACTAAATCATGAGGTGCCACATTACCAATTATAAGAGTAGGTACTCCCTAAACCTATCAAATATTTCAAATCCTAGGAGAACCCAAATAAATTAGGAGGCAACACATCACTAATTATCAAGAAGATATTTCCCAAACCTATTAGATATGTCAAAGTCTAGGAGAACATAGTTGAATCAAGAGGTGCCACATCACCAATTATTAGATTGACCTATCCTAAAACCTATCAGATCCTAAAAGATCTTAGTTGAATTAGGAGGCACCAAATTTTCATTTATTAGAGTGTCTAGTCCCCATAACTATTATAGATGTCAAATCCTGGGAGAGACAAACTAAATTAGGAGGTACCACATTACCAATTATCCAAGTAGATAGTCCTCAAACCTATTAGATATGTTAGATCTTAAGAGAGATCAGATAAATTAGGAGGCACCATGTCTATAATTATCATATGAACTTATCTAAAAACCTATCAAAGGTGTCAAATTCTAAGAGATCCTAGCCAAATTAGGAGGTGACACATCACCAAGTGTAAGCAGATGAATTGGTAACCATTTAAGGCCCTAAGAAAGTCAAACTAAGGTAAAAATGAGCATAAAAAACCAATAAAGATGTTCCAAGTGTCCTTAAGTGACTCTTCACCCTTTCTAAGGGTATGAAAAAGAGTATGAATATGTGCCTAGGTGTTAACCATTAATAAGAGGACTAATGATTGGGTGACATGTGTTGTAAAGTAAGAGTTAATTGAGAAGGCTCTAAGGGATGTGACTGCATGCCTACTATGCATTAAGAATTAATAAAATAGAAATTTGGGCTTGATTAGTTATTTTTAAAATATCCAATCACTGTTTCTAAATCCATGTAGTGGTATAGGATCGTGGGCTATGAATTTAAATCTAGATTGAGAAATAATGAGAGTAAATCCATCCATTAATGTAAATTTGTCTTCATAGCAAGTGAGCCATAAAATTCAATTAATATAGGGGATTTATACATATATTTATAAGAGCCTAAGTGAATCCCACTAATAGTTACCACTACATACCTTTGAGATAACTACATATCTTGGCTTTCCAATTCTCATATAATACACCTAATTTTGTGCATCATGTGCTCAGAGCCTCCCTATTGCTCTTCCATCCTAAATTAATGGACACATCCTCTTCAAACCCAAAGGACTAACCTAAGTACTAGGATAACACATTCCCATCTATTTTGACCAAGTTCAAGCACTAAAATTACTTTATTAAGGTATTCAAGCAAGTGATGAAGGACTTAGGCTCTAAAGATGACCAATAATTAGAGTTTGAGGATGTCATTTAGTACTACAATAAATGTGGATTTCATAGATTTATTGCTAAGCTAGAGGCATTTCCTTGAATTGAATTGTTTTAAAACCTCCTTCACACTAACATTTAAGTGTAGGATGGGTTCCACAACTAGTTTTATTCATCTAAATTTCGATGCCATATTGATAATATCTTTTAGAATGCTTATAAGGCATACTCCTCCCTCCTATACTACACCTTCTCTTATGATGTGGAAAAAATGAATGTATAGATGGATACTTACATAATATAAAACATCTTGCACAATTTAGATGATAACCTAGATTATAAATGGGTTAACAAGGATGATATAAATGTATACACCATCCACACCTTTTGGGAGGAAGTCTAGTTAGGCATGGTTCTATTGAACTGATTATTTGGGGCCTTAGACTAGTTTAATGTTATCAAACTATGGATACCCCTCCTCCATATTATCCTCATATGCTTCAAATTTTTGGATATGGGAGGACTAATTAACTTTAACTTGGTCAATGCCATTAAAAATTCTTGATCTAGGATAAATTTTTACATGATGAGCTACCTTATAGATGCAGTCTATAGGATGTTCTCTTTCAATATTTTGGATTTTCTTACATGGGTTACTAGGGGATCAACAGTCCAAGTGGTATTATATAAATTATATGGACACTAGTTCTAAAACCACATCTAGCAAATATGTGAGTATTTATATATAGTGGTCTACCAAGTGATCAGTAAAGCCCAAATGCCCTAGCTATCATGAGTAATCTAGGACTCCATCACTACCATCAGGGACTATTGGTTCTACAGAGAGGATATTGGGATCCATATTATGGGTTCCCTCAAATATCCCCTCTACCTATCATATTTTATCCTAGATCATCTAACAAATTAAGAAATCACCTACTAATTAGTATAGGGAATATTTGGGTTTTGTATATAATACAAATAGAAGCCATGCCCATAACTATTGTAACTATTAGGCATCACATATACAAGTCCTTACCTTTAATATAGAATATGGTGGCTAAGACTAATTCCTTTGCCTTAGTAAGAGATAATCTCTAGTGTTGGGACCCTAAGGGGATAATTATAACTCACTTTGTGTGGTATTCATCCTATCTCAATATCAACTATAGTAATCAAGTAGAAGATGACAATGAGATCTACTTGGATTTTATTAGAGACTAGGAAGTATTATCCTATATCATAATGAAGAATAAGAATAAAGGGATGAAGGTTTAATCAAGCCCATTTGTGCCCCCTCTTCTTGCATAATCTATCAAGGACTCCTCCTTCTATCTCCCAAAGTGTTTTTTAGGGCATCCTACCACCTTCTCCCCCTCATCCTCTAATTATAATTATTCCTACTCCAATGGCTCTTGTTATTCATGATTTAGTTCCACCTATGCCTCTTCTATTCACTCTACACACCCCAGATCTATCTCTTCCTTATTTTGTAGCTATAATAGTTTGGTTATGATATAAATATACCTATGCTACTCAATTCTAGGTAGCCTAGGCATAGTCAACTCGATCACTAGTACCTAAACCCTAAGATGCATAGACCCCAAGGTTTGATGAGGATATAATTATAATGGTGAGCCTAGAGTGAGGCTCCAAATAGGCACTAGTATAGGTTCCACCTCTCACACCTCTAATTTATCCCATTTCACTTCCACCCCTCACTCTCACTACCTTTCAACTCCCAGTCCTGGTACCCATAGCTTCTGCACCACTCCCATAATACCCTTAAATGGTGCCTCTTCTTTTCACTATTTCACCTCCTACATCATTTTCCCAAGTAAATTTGGAATTAGACCTCTTGAATGTCCTTATCTTTTTATTCCCCTCTATTCTATCCATTTCACAACCCATAATCCTCTCAATATCTTTCTTAGGTGTGCCTTCATAAAAAAACATGGATATAAATATTAAGAACATACTTCCAATGGTAATAACCCTTTTGTTTCCTAATATAGTCATCTCAATGCCTCCCTCAATATGTTTGAGTCCTCTACCATCATTTCCCATGGTTTCCTATATCTTATTTGGTTCCTTCCACTACAACATCTAGAGATGACTCAAGTAAAAGATTGAAGAAGTAGATATAAACTCACACTCTACATCCATATTTAATCTCTTCTAATCTAATCCAACCTCCTTTAAAGGCATTAGTAGTTCCTCTAACCCTATCCATAGCATCTTAGTGTAATTCTCTCTAGCCATCTCTTTTTATTACCCAAGGCACCATGGGATTTATCTTCAACCAACCTATCTCCTCCCTATTATTTAATGACCCTTTCCTAGGGGAAATTTTACCTTAGGTGAACTTGACCTAGGATCAGTGATGGGTACATATGTTCCCTTGGGCTTCCCCTTTTTTTCTTCCTCCTTTCACTCCCATTCCCCCTCTAGCTCCACTAATTTCCTCATTCACCCCATCCACTTCCTATATCTCCCTTCCACCTCATCTTATGCCCTTCACCACTATTTTATCCACCCCTCTTACACATCTTATAACTTGAAGAATGGTACCAAGGTTTTAGGTGTCATATATGACTTCTTAAGGTAACTTGGACATATAATGGAGTTTTGATCAAACTTTAGAAAACATAAAGAAGACACTGACATAGAGATTTATCCAAGAGGGGAATATAGTGATTTAGAAGACCCATAAATATCTATTCTCCCTTACTAAGGTAAAGACTTCAACTAGGGAAGAAATTATGGATGAGGACCCACTCTCTAATCTCTGGTCAACTCACTATATGTCTAGAAATCTCCTTAAGGACATGCAAAGCTATGTTTTAAACATTGAAATCCCAAGTGAAGATATATTTTATAATTAGGTTGATTGGGAAAGTCAAATATTACTTCCTACTACACTTCTCAATTATTTTAAAGGTAGTAAAGACTCTGGCTAAGACCAATGTACTTATAAAGAGAACCCAATATTACTTACAGAGGATTATTGAGATAAATGGGAAGTGTAGGAAGCTACAAGTGGTAATCAGCAAAGGCATTGTCCCAATGTTAAAACTAATGCCAACCTTAGACTTGGGATTGTATCAAATGTACACTAGTAATATGAGATCTACTATAGAAGAGTGTTTTTCCATGACTTGCATTGAAATTGAAGAGGGAAAGAAGAATATATTGACCTTCTTCTAAGAGTTAAATATATCTATGTTAGTCTACCTCTATGGAACCTTTCTAGAAAAATAATAATTTAGAGTCCACCTGGGTCAATTTGACTAGGTCATGAGGGAAAAGGTCACCAAAAAAACTACTAAGGGGCCTGGGTAGTGTTAGATCTATCAATGCAGTCAACACAAACAATCAACCAAGTCTTCAAGGTTTAGGTGTTAATGGAAAGCCCCTTCCAAGTCTATATAAGAATGGAAACTCAAGTTGTGGTAATCTTCAGTAAACCCCCAATGAACCTTACCAAATTAGATAAGGACTTTGACCTTGTGGAATATATGTTGGAGGCTAAGGATGCTAGATAAAATTAATTGGGAGTTTGACCTTCATTTCCACCTCTACATATCAATTAAGTGGTCCCCCATAGATATTTTGTGGGTCTGAAGGGATTTTTTGTTTTAAATTTTAAATTATGTTTGTAACTATCATGAGTGGCCATCATGGCCTTATATGGGATCCTTATGTTATTTGGAGGTGATCCCCATCCTTACATATATAATGAAAACTCATATTATAAAATAGGGTCAACTAAAGTTACTAGAATGTGTTACTAGATTATAGTTAGGATTTCACCTACTTTTTCTTTCATCTCTCTAGACTATAAAAGTTGGCCAAGATTGATCATTGTAAGAAAAATTAATTTTTAATAAATACAATTCATGTTTTATATAAAGGGTTTAATATTTCTCTCATTGTTCTTTAATCTCGATTTTTTAATTATTTTCAATGTTAGGTTAATTGGATTAATACTTTGATACTTTATGTATTCTATGGTTATGATGTGCTTAGCTATTATAATCACTATGTGAGTTATCTCAATTTCCTTTTACATTACTATTAATTTTTTTGTTAATATACAAAGTGCCATTAGGTGTTTATGTGTAATCTACTATAAATTCCTAGCACTCATATTTAGTGAGACTCATATTAAATGCATATTCCTAGTTCCTTTAGACTCTTTCCATTGTATGTTCTTGGAGGTATAACTTTAGTGAAACTCAATCTATAGTGGTATAACTATAGCATGGGAACTGGGTTTAATGGTTGATGCATTGACTTCATTATATATTTGGAGGATATATTTTCTACCTTACTCTTCCTTCTCTTTTTGTGTTTGTTCTTTAAAATTTAACTACCCTTTCCCCTTGTGTTTAGAAATATAAATCATAATCCTCAAATTATCATAATAATCTTTGATAATTAGACCTATGTGTATGAAATTTAAATTGAATTTTTGGTGGTAATAGTATATCTCTTAGAGACTGTTCACTCAGACTTTGTTCATGAAGTTAAATACTATAGTTATGCCCTGGGCTAATCTCATATTAGTCCTAAAATGGAGGATAAAAATACATATTTGTCCCCACCTTCCCTTTTATGCAATTCCCAATCTAATGGGTATTTCATGAATAGAGGATTTTGGAGTAAAAAATAGATGGAGGTATAAGGAGGTATTCTCATAAGAATACTTCATGCCTATCATTAATTGTTTTTTATGAGTGTGTGGAGAATGTGTTTATTGATAATAACATGTTAAATATTGTTTGACTATGAAGCATCCTAGATATGCTTTTGCTTATTACTAGGGCTAGGTCCCATTAAGGTAGATTGATAATTTCCCCTTGTTTTTCCATATAAAACCTAGGGTCAACCAACCTAGACATACCATAATTACCATCAATTCATCTCTACAACCATTTCCAAATTTATAAATTGAGATGGCCTAAATAGCTAGCTCTACCATTATCATCTCTAGAGTTATTTATGATTTACCTAGGAACCTTAAGATGTATCTTCCCCATTTCATACCTAGCATGGGATGAACTATGAAGAAACACATAACATCCTATAAAAATGACATGAGGCTTCTAAATGGAGAACATGAGGACATGGCATGTAGGATTTTCCCCTTCACACTAATAGATTTATCATATAATTAGTTCCTCAACCTTTTCAAAGACTCTATCCTAAGTTAGGACCATTTTATCACTACTTTCCTCACCCAATTTGGTAAATTGATATACCCCATTATCCTATATCAGTAGTTTGATTACATCAAGAAGGAACCTAATAAGCCTATTAGCAAATTCAATGCTAGGTTTTAAAATATGTATAACTATGTTAATGTGATTTATCAACCTAACCCTCAATTATCACTTGAAATTTATAATAATGCACTATAACCTTGGATGGACATGTTATTGAGGAGGGACATATCCATAACATACCTCTCCTTAGCTTATGTAGTGGCGATGAAATTATATAGGAAGCTAAACCTTCAAGGTCACATGATGACCCCTACTCCCAATATGTTAACATAGATTCCTACATTGAACTACTTTCCCAATGTTAATCATAATGCCCTAATGATTTAGCTGCTTCTTGCAATGAATCAAAACCCACTAGGTCATCTCCTTCAAAGCAACAAATGGGTTTCCTTGACCTTGGAATCCATGAAATAATCCCCAAGACTCAACATTAGGTGACATTGTTTATAAATAAAAATCTCTAAAACACACCTCTGGAGTCTGCCAAGACTGAATTAGATGCTATTATATGGATGGTACAAAAACTCAACAATAACTTTATATGGATACATATCTAGGTGAGTAAATCTAATTTGTAATGTTCTAATAAAAAATTCACATATTAAATACAAAATAATAACTATAACTACCCTCAAAATCCCCTAGGACCTTCACCCAATAAGCTACCCAAAATCAATATCTTTGTTATAGCCTTACCTAACTGGTGTTGATAAAATAAAAAAATATCACATGGGGAACTAGATTGCATATAATTTGTTTCTAATTTTGAAATCTTTCATAAATAAAGGGAAGAATGTGAGGTGGTTCCAAATCATCTTGAATCCTCTAACTCTAGTAAATCCCCTAGTATTGTTATGGTGTTATAAACCATATATTTCCCTATTGAGGAAGAAAATGAGCTAGAGGAGGGTATTAATGAGGTGTAAGAATTTTAGTAGTTCTAAAGGAGAAACTATGCCCTTAAGAATAGGAAATGACAATAACTCATAACAACCTCAATCCCCCTAATAATGGTGTAACCCAACTAGACCAAAATGTAAGGAACAATCCCCCACCTCTAAGACCTCAAGAACCTAAGGAACCTATGAAAACCCCACTAGTCTAAAGTAAAGGAGGTTAAAACATACTAGAATATATTCAAAAATATCAAGGTGAACATTACCCTTCATGAGCTTTCTTAAATTATATATAAAAATGATCTCCTACTAAAATCTTTGACTAAAAAATCAACCCCATAAGCCTGACCAAAATTGAGAACAACATATACTAGTGTTATCCTTCATAAAAATAGGATGGATTTTATCCCCTTTACTCTTAACCATCAATTTTTTTAGAAATAATCTACATAACGACTTATTAAATTTATGAGCATTAGCCAAGTGATGCCATTAAGCATATGTGATAAACTCAGGTTGGCCCTCATAAAGTCTGACAAGGTATTGGACTAGCTAAATGAGTTAAAATTAAAAGTGATAGGTGAATTTATAAATATCCACATCTAGTTGGAGACTAAGCCTAAGATCCAACACTTCATATACATCCAAGTAGTGGAGATCCCTAAAGCCTAAAACATGTTCATTAGTATAGATTGGTACAATGTCTTGAAAGGGTATATGGCCACAAATGTCTCCCATATATAGTTGTCATGGAGAGGATCAGCCAATCAAATAAGGGTAGATAAATAAACCTACATGAAACATATGATAACTAAGTATAATTCCATTAATAAGAAGGTAAATCTAGTTTTCTTAAACCTAGGCATTAACACATTGATCATAAAGCCTCATAAAGATCAAAGTAGCCACAACTCAAACCGATTAGGCCTATGGTCTCTCTCTATATATGAAGCTTGTTCCAAAAAAGGTAATGGGGCTAGTTTCTTATTTATATATCCCCTATGGATAAAACATTTAGCATCATATAGGTTGTAGTTCCCCTATAATAATAACCTAGTTGAGTATTAAAATCTAATCCTAGGATTGTAATTTGCATTAAAATATAAGGAAAATAAACTAAGAGTATAGAGTGATTCTAAGTTGGTAGTTAACTAGGTTAATACTAAATTTCAATGCAAGATATCATACCTTAGGAGGTATAAGTATAGGGATTTAAACCTAATCAATATGTTTAATGTATTTAATATCATCCCTATCCCTTGGGAGGAAAACTAAGTAGTCAACTCAATAGTATATGTGGAAGTAAATCTAAATCTCTTAGATGACACTGAGTTACAAGAGTTCTTTGTAGAAATCATTGTCACATCCTGATTCCTCACTAGACTTATTAACCTATTGATTCATAGATTTTTATGGTTATTATTTGAATAAATATGTTTAGTTAATCTTGATTTCATATTCTAATTATGGCAAGTTATACATTATTTAATTTACGTGATTGATTAGATATGGATTTAGCTAATTTTATATTTTGTACATAATAATTATGTTTATTAGTTTATACATTAGTATTTTATGGATTTTATATGTTTTGAGATAACTACATTCATTATTTTTAGGTGGATGTAGGATATATCCATTCCTTAGAGTGTGATGGAGGGAGGGAATCATCAGAGAGGGTGGTTTAGATGGAGGCATTAGGGGAAGATAGAGATAAAGACTATAAACTAATTCACACACCACAAGTAGATTAATATCTTTTGACCCATGATTATTTTAGATAGCTTTATCATGTCTTTGATTGATTATATGTTTTTTGTTATGATCTTTTTTATTTTTTGTGCTTATACTAATCTGGTTGTGTGATTGCACTTATGGTTATCATACTTAGATTTCCTCTATTATTATGTTTATATATCATGTAATTAAAATATATTTATGTTTTATTTTGACCAATTATTATCTTGGATATAGCTAAGTATAGTAATAAAATGTTTTTTTAGATGGGATTCTATTACTTTGCTTGATTTTTGTGTTGAGATGATTATCATGTGCACAAGATTATTATCATTTATAATAGTTTCATAGCCTTATGTTTAGTCAATATCAATAGTTTCATTATTAAATTATAATTGGAAAAATCATTATGTTTGATTTTGTGTTGATAAAATTTATAATATATATATTTCCAAACAATGGTTATATTGTTTAAATAACTGTGTAAAGTAGTTATGTTCAAGTAATGTATTTATGACTAATAGCAAAGATGAATTCTTTGATAATGTCTATTTGATTATTGATTTTTTTTGCTATGTTGCATTAACATTGAATTATATAATGTTTAATGACTTTTATAAAGTTGATTGCATGGTTAATATAGGAAGTCAATATACATGCATAATGTTTTAAATGATTATTATATTAATCATTAGAACATTCAAGATTAGGGTTTTTTAAATTACTTTTTAACTTGAGTTATCAATTAACTAGAAAAACCATCATTATATTTGGGATTTTTGCATAAATAAACAATGGTGGACTATTATTTATGTTTGTATTTTGATTACTTGAATTGACTAGGTCATTATTTTCACCAAGAAGCTTGGGGGTTATTATATTATGCTATCATAGATGATGTTAAAACTCTAAGACTTAATGTGTCTACTAACACAAACTTATTCTCATATTAAGTAGGAATAATAATTTTGTGTGATAGACTAGGAGGTGAGGGTACCTCAAATACCATTCATTTCATTGACCTAAATCAATTTATCACTGAGCAATTTTTTAAGTTGAATCAGATCCTCACAACCATTCAAGAAACTAGGGACTGAATCATGACCCTAGAATATAAATTTCATGGGCATGTTGAGGAAAATGTTTAGGAAGAACCTAAATAGTATCCTGCTAAGTGGGAAATTCCTCAAGAGCATAGACATGAGTATGTGCCAAAAGATGCAAGAGCTCGAGTATCTTAAGAGTTGGCATGAGATATGAAAAAGGTAAATCCACCAAAGTTTGATTGAAATAATTTAGTAAATGAGGGTGAATCATGGCTAATAGATATGGAAAAATATTTCAAGATTCATAATTACTCTGAAGTCACCAAAGTAGTCTAGGGAGCATATCATCTTGTTGGTGAAGTAGTAACTTGATGGGAAAATAAAAAGATTGATTTGAACCTTGACTCTATAGCCACCACTTGGGAATAATTTGTGGAACTATTTAGGTCATTATGGATTCAATATATATATATTTCAATTAGAAGCTAACATTTGTTTAGAATCTTAAGCAAGGATCCCTTTTCATGAATTAATACAAGGAGTAATTTACCAAGCTCCTAAAGTATGTAACTTGGTATCAGGGGGATGAGGATTAGGAAATTCAGTATGGGATTAAAACACCAAATTGTTTGTGAGGTAAATTTCATGGGCCATCTACCATATATTATGTCTTTGAGAAGGTAGTCAAGAAGGAAGAAAAAATGATATCTCTTGCACAAGTTAGAGATAAGTTCAAAAAAAAGTTTGGAAGTTATAAACAAACCTTCAAAAAAAATGGAAGAAAGGAATGGAGTGGAGACTCCAAAGTCCAATTCAAGTTACAAAATTCAAATTTCAATAGTGGCTTAGGGAATATGAAATTGGTAATGGTTTCAAGGGAAACCAATAATTTGGTAGGAAAGGACCACCTAGAGGTTAATTCATTTTTTGAGGTGACCATTATTCTTGAGAGTGTACTCAAGATAAGTTAATGAAAAAGGGTTATACTTCTCAATAGAGACTATTTTATTAGTGGATTCATGTATATGTTGACAATAATTAGGCGAAGTTTCAAGCTTCACTCATTAAACTATAAGGTATTTTGTTTGATCATCTAGTTTCTATTTTGATTGACATAGGGGATACAAAATGTTTTATTTCTCTTATAATTATTAGTAAGTTGTCTACAAAATTTATAGCTATATAAAAATGTATGGTTAGTATATTATGGGAATGAGTTGAAGGTTAAGACTAACAAGTGTTTATTAGAAGTTGATATAAGGTTGCCTAAATTCACTTCAGTAGTGGATATATATATGATGCTTGGTTAGAGTCATATGATGTGATCCTAGGAGTCAATTGGATTTTGGAAATAAAACCTAAGGTTAACTATTATTTGAATAAGGTTGAATGTAAAGATGATTTTGGAATTTAGGCATAATTTTAGGGTGAGAAAAGAGAGTTAAAGCTTAAGCAAATTTATGTAATTCAAATCAAGAAAGCTTAAAATAAGGGATGACAAGCATTTAGTATTAAGATAAATGATATGGAGGATTATAAGGAACCATCCATTGAGGATTATCATTTGATAAATGACTTTTAGGATGTGTTTTTAGAGGATTTATTATTGTCATTCAAGATTTAAAACCATAGATGCTCTACCACATAGGGATATTATACAATGGGATGTTAAGAGAAAATGCCTTATGCAAGGCACAAAAGTGTGTGGTGTTGGGTACAGAAGTGTTATTTATCACTTACATATGTTGAGCATTGGTTATCTCATCACAATGATGAGAACATCCCTAAGGCATTGGACCCTTGTATTCCTTGGGATGAGCCTCCACAGTAGGCTGGATTCTTTCTATTCTAAGTGTACTTAATTTAAGACTAGCACATAGACCTAAAGAGAGGAAAGGTAAATCTACCACTAATATAAACCTAATATTTTTTAGGTAAAAGTGAGGTAAAAGGCAATAATTTGTTAGAAAATAAAAGGTGATACACAGAGAATAGAACAAGTGCTCCTACTACCATGAACCCACTAAAAATCTTTAAGAAAAAAACATTATCACATAAAACTCTCCAATGCCACTGTAAATGCATAAATATTTTTCATGGAAGCATGGGAATTTAGTGAAACACAAATATGGATGATAAATGATCCACAAATAATGCCTACATAGACTTGAATGTGCATAGGATATGACCTGCAAGTGAGTTCTGAGTTTTACATAGAGGTGTTAGGGATGAACAATAATGAGAGGGGAAAATACTGCCCACATATAAGGATCAATAAACATATAAATAACACATCATGTAAGAAGAACACAAAGCGATGAACTTAGTTCTCATTAACATGTAAGGTTCATCTAATAGAAGTGCTCTTGGAGGGTATATTTTGGTATCATGAGGTTGCCTAAAACTATTGACCCTTTTGAAATGAAGAATAAGAATTTTATAAGATCAAGCCATTTTAAAATTAATACACCACTTGGGGTTATAGATATAATTTTTAATAATATTTTAGTTTTATACCCATAGTTCTTAAATTCTATCTAGTGACTTAGATTTAGGAGTTGGTGGTAGGGTTTTTCCTAGATCCACATGTGTGTCTGAGAGTGGAATATTTGGGGAAAAGTTAGGGGGTGAAATTTACTCATATTTTTATGTCTAACTATTTTTTCTACGTTTTCATATCTTGAGAAGGCTTCAAATTCTACTCAACTACTTTTCAAACTAACTCTTTATGCCTTGTTATCACTTGTCAATCACTACATGAACCTCCCCTGAATTACCATATCATTTATTTACAACTAAAATCTATGTCAATCTATTAATTAGTATGTTCACAACATATATCACAATATAAAATGTATGAAATTGTAGGAGTTAAAATATACAATTTGGTGGATACTTCATCCTAAAGGTATAATGAGCCTTAAAATAGGAAGACACACAAAATTAGAAGGACTTGGGTGCACTCCTTATAATTTAGAACTAATTCTTGTGTAACTCTACATATGTTATCTAAAGACTTGGGCTCTAAATTATTGAAATTTCATTCCACTTGGCTTGGGTGATGAACAATCTTGTATGGGATGTGCATTGAGAATACATAGTGGGCATGAATCATCACTTAGTTAATGCATAGGTTTGTGATGACTAATTTGGGCACATGAACGGATGGGAGGCATATATGCATAGTTTTTTTAAATAATCAAACACTTTTCAAGTGCACACATATTCTATAGGGCCTTTGTGAGTTTTGTGTAGGGTGGGGGTGACATAGAAGTTCAATACTTTAGGCAACCTCTATAGCCACTTTCCTACTAAGTGGGAATTATTTAACCTTTGAAGTGATCCATTGGGCATGGAGTATTTAAAATTTTTAGTCATTTCACCTAAGAATTAACTAGCTATGAATCCCTAATTTTTGAGTGAATTGAGACCCTCCTAGAAAAACAAGAACTATGCCAAAGGTATTTAGAGTAAATGACCTAAGCTATGATAACACTACACATAAGTGCTTAGATTAAATGAAACTATCCTAAAACAAGTTATGCAAAGAACTTAGGGAAATGAAAAATGTGAAATCTACTTATTTACAATTTATAAAAGAATCAATGGAGATATTATTTGAGATAGATCCCATTGACTGGGATAGTCAGTTCCTACCCATTAAATTTAGGAAGTTGGAAAGTGTTGGATTATTTGAAAATGGTTAAAATATAAATTACTCCATATAACATCAAAATTAGTATGACTTATAGATTTTTATCTATCTACATCCCACATAAGCACTAAATCTTCTTCCTAAAAACTTTTATTAGTGGCCCTCTTATCAAAAAAATTCTTCATCTAGGCCTGTTAGTAATCTAGTGTGTGCAACTCATGCTCTAGTCTCTTCAAGCTATATTATCTCTAGTAATCTTACTATGATGGGATATCTTTTGATCAATTATAATTTATGGGTGATATCTAATTAAGGTAACTCAAGAGATGTGGGAAATATTTCCTCCATTATATAGACTAACATGAAGGGTGAATTTCCCAATACTCTCTTGGGTGTGACTCGATTAACCCAAAGGGTAGTTCTAAGCTTAATATGCTAAGCTTGTTGATTACCTTCCATGGTCCTTTTTATGATGAAAATAAAATTCTTATTTGTGGAATCATATATATCATTAAATCGAGGGTAATAATTCCATGAGGCACTTAGATAGATGTTATGCTTGAAGGCCCATTTGTTGATCCTAGTTCCAAGGAAAGCTAATGCATTAGCATTGATATGGTGGCTAGGATTCTAGATCTTGTAACAATGCCTTTTTAGAAGTTCAGGATAGATGTCTCATTATCTAGCTTATGTTCTATTACTTATATCCACCTTGTGAAATAGTTTTTGGCTATGAGAATACATTTATGTCCATTTTTTGATGGTGGGTTAATCATGATTATGAAATCTAGGCCCACTACATAAAGGGTTGATCAGCTTATATTAGGCAAAATGGTAAGGTTGCTAGCCTTTATTTTCCTATTAAGAAGGCACATTTATTTTAAATTCACACATACGCATGAACATTTTTTAGTAGAGTTATCTGATTATAACTAGCTTGCATGATTTTCATAGTAGTAGTCTTGTGTGAGTAATGGCCTCCTACAGGGCCATTGTGTAATTCTTGAAGAATTCCACCCAGCTATTTTGATTCTATGCATCTCAAGAGGACTCCATTGAGGTCCTTCCAAAAAAATTCACTACTAAAAAACACATAGGTGTTAGAATCACAATAAATTAGAGGGGGGATTAATCAATCTTCAAAATATTTTAATCATTTACATCCACTCATTTATTAACTATGAAATCAACACGGTGATCTATTAATGCATTAATAACCAATCACATTAACATGAAATAAGATAACACATCACATATGTAGGAAACTCTCATTTTTAATAAAACCCACTAAAAAAAATCTTGGAATTTTTTTATTATAAGATAATGTATCAAATTTAGTTGACTACCAACCCAACATGGAACACCAACCCCATATTTATCAAGCACCCACTTGACTTTAGCAAGCACCCACTTGTTGGGAGGATACAACCCCCTATGACTAAACACCAAATCAATAAGAGGAAATTTATATAAGAAAAAACCTTAAAGGTATATCCAAATCCCTCTTGACAAATCACTAACTCCACCAAGACCAATTCATCAAGCACCAACTTGTAAGGAAGCTTCAACTCCCTCTTTGACCAAGCACTAATTTAGTGAATCACACTTCTTTCTTCTATTCTTCCACTCATCTCTCTATCTATTCCATCTAAACTCTATCCAGTATCATAAATTATGAACACATATTTGTTACAACTTTTATAACCTCTCATTATATAATGATATCTCCTTTATCTCTATTCCACTTGATCTCACTCAAAACTGCCTCTAGGCTTCTTCACTCAACTAGCCTCTTCAAGATTGAATAGGTCATATGACCTTGATATTAAATTGTGTAAAAACTATATGATATTCATGATATTATTATTTACTCTCTCTTTATTATTTATAACATGTTACCCAACCTCCTTAGGATCATTTATATATCAATTCATTCACTTACTCTAAGCTTATATAAATAGGCCTAAAATGCCTTATATATACTCATCTCTTGTTCATATACCACTTGGTCAGCCACACACCCTTAAAATATTTGGCCATACATATAATAATTATTATGACATATCATAAACATGATTCAAATTAAATTTGAGTTCTAACTTTATTAGACCTCATGACATTTACCACTTCATCTACTCTCAACAAATAAGATGCAATGTTTTCATCCTCCTTTATTATCAATCTTTCAAACTACCTTCAGTGAGTTTATAACTTTACCAACTTAACTTTAGTGTCTCTTTCATAGATGGTCTAAAAATTTTCCCAAATCTATTTGATTATATCAAAATTCATGAAATTAACAATTTTTTCTTCTTAAAGACCACACAAGATGGTATTAATTGCCTTATAGTTGTTCTCACTTGCCTTTTTTCCTACTACATTAGTTGGTGGTGTAGAGGGTGGAATAAATACATAAACAATATATTACCATATGATGTAACCCAAATAAATTAGATAAGTCTTCATTATGATGATCTAAAATTCATAAATAGTCCCATTTAAGAGAGGGGCCTTATTGGTTGAGAACCCTCCTTGTACTTGTTGACTAGACATGCTTATTATTCAATGATCTCATTCAAGCTATTAAGCCTACTTCAAATGACCAAGATCTGATACCAATTTTTAGAAGAATAATGATTGAGAGGAGGGGGTGAATCAATATTTAAAATCTTTCAATAAATTACATCCACTCATCTATGAATTATGAAATCAACACAATGATCTAGAAATGCATTAAGAAATAATCACATGATCATGAAATAAGACAACACATCACATATGTGAGAAACCCTCATGGGGAATAAAAAACATTGAAAAAAATATTATAAAAACTATAATATAATAAAATTTATCAAATTTAGTTTAGTATAAACCCAACATGGAGCACCAATCCCAAATTTATCAATCACCCACTTGAGTTTAACAAACACTTACTTGTTAGGAGGTTATAACCCCCTATGTCTGATCACCGACTCAATCAGAGGATACTTATGAAAGAAAAAAACTACAAGGCATATCCAAATCCCTCTTGAAAAATAAATAACTCATCCAAGACCAATTTTATAATCACCAACCTGTAAGGAAGCTTTAACTCCATCTTCGACCAAGCACAAACTTAGCCAATCACACTTCTTTGTTCTATTCTTCCACTTATCTCTCTATCTAATTGATATAAAATATATCCAATGTCATAGATAAGGAAAACATATTTTATTCAAATATTAAAACTTGTCAATAGATAATTATCACTCTTTCAACTCTACTCCACATGATCTCTCTTAGAACTACCTCTACACTTCTTCACTCAACTAGTCCTCTTCAAGACTAAATAGGTCATATAACCTTGATCTTAAACTACATAAAACTTGTATTATATTAATTATATGATTCTATACTCTCTTTTAATCATTTAAAAAATGTTACCCAACCTCCTTAGGCTCATTTACTTATCAATTCATTTGCTTACTTTGAGCTTATATAAATAGGCCTAAAATGCCTTGTATATATTCTCATCTCTTGTTCATATACCACTTAGTCAACCACACACCTTTAACCTCTTAGGTTAGATATAAAATAGGCTTAATTAAATATCATAAAAAATATTCAAATTATCTTTGAGTTCCTTTTGGTATTTCATAACTCTATTATACCTCATTTTACTTTTGGGTCTCATGAAGATCTAATTGTATTAAGCTTTTTTATCAACACGTTACCATTTGATCCCTTATAAAGAATTCAATATATATAAACAAAAAAATAATTTTGAAAAAAATCCAAAAATACCTTATCTCACATCTTATGATCTCCATAACACCTTTTAGGTCCAACCATTTCATGAAACCTTAACAGTACTCAATCCTATTAGGCTTGTGTACACCAAAAAGTTTACTTTTCAATACTATATCTCAAACACACTTAATCCACTCAAACATGATAAAAAAACTCATAAATATATAATATATTTTACCTCAAGTTAATTACCAAATGAATTATACACTTCCACTCATGAGATAAGGGCTCAAGAACATATCTGCAACTTACTCACTTATAACTACCAATTTTCATCAAAGACTAGTCATGGTGACTCAAACCTCCAATAACTATGTAGATAGTTTCCATGGCTCTTGATGTATGTAAAATATTATATTAAATATTCAAAACATCCTAAAACACAAAACTCATATGGTATAATATCAAAATATTGGTCTTTCAAACCAATCTCGTGACCTTGGATCACATAGTCTTATTTAAACTAGAAAGGTCATTTTGTGAACATATTTTCACCATATTCACTAACCTCAAAAAATTATTAAAAGCATTAAAATTAAATAAAAGTCATAAAAACATATAAATTCACTTGTTTTTTCTATTCTATCATGAATACACACTCAAATTCATCTTCTCACTTATGCCTAGGTTTTTCATTATTCACACCATTAGGTCTATCTATGATTGGCTAATTTGGATGACCAAATTAGAAAAATTTAAGTTTTTAACCTATCCAAAAATATTATTGGAATGTAATATTATTATTTATCTTATTTTTACATTAATTTATCTACTTTTACCAAGCTAGCTTTTGACTTCTAAAATAAATTCTTCACAAACAAGCTCTTTTCTTTAGGGTCTTCTCACTCACCTAAAAACTTAATACCACATGGAGGTGCCTAATATATTCAAATAAAATATAAAATATTTTTATTAATAATTTAAATCCATTCTAAGATGATTATAGTTTCATATTTTACATCTAGTCTTTATTAGGGTTTTTGGGTGGTTTAACACAGGTTTTGTTGTTAATAATTTTTCATAAAGGACTGCCCCTTAAATCCAAAAAAAATGCCTATATATATTATCTAGGACCATTAAAAATCTCTCATTAATATCTTAGTTTCCCATGTATAGGTTAGATAAGCCAAATAATACCTGAAAGTCCTTAAGTTTACATACTTTTAATATGTACACTGAAGAGACCTCAAAACCACTTTTTATGTCTTTTCCTGGAAACCATGACCTCATAATTCATGATCACTCCAAAAATAAATTGAATTAAATTTATAAATTATATCCTTAACACTTCAACTTGAAATATAATCGTCATGCTTCATTAGGCTAAGCGGGGCTAAATAATGGTCATGGTGTAGAACAAGACTAAAGGACCTATCTTCAAAGACACAATTTGAAACACTTATGAGTGTATCCACACATTATTTTCACTATTAAACAACATAAAAAACCTCTCACATGCCTAATTTCACTCACCTCATCATGTCACTAATTCATACCTTGACCATGCCATGACTAGGTTCATGCTTCCAATACACTTGACACCTTGACATATTCCTTCCATGTCATGACCTTAAAAAACATAAAACAAGAAAACACAAGACATCACTCCAAACTCATACCACTAAACCATTATATTTATAATTAAAACAATCTTCCACAACCTCATATATACCTAAAACCATATGACCAAGCTTCATATGACTTGATATCTCTTAATGCTCATTGTTACATCATATGCCTTTGTTCATTCATTTCACTATGCTTCCTTCACATGACTCACCCTAAAAATATTCATGTCAAGAATAATATCAACCATGTAACACTCTACCTTTTATTAATGACCTTACTCATGACAACTCTTATGACCAAAATATTCTTTTTTTGTGATGACACTCTTCTCTCTCATGGTAATACTCATGTGTACCTTGACATATCACATACTGCCATCTATTATTAATCACCTTTAACATCAACCTTGACATAAACATTGACATAAATGAACTATACTTTAATGAAACCATAATACATTAGTTTACTTCAAATTCTCTCTTTCCAACATCAACCTTTATCACTAATCACCTTTGACATCTTCATGCTGCCAATTGAGAACATACTCTCAACAAGCTACTTATATCCATAATACTTACTCATTGATCAACACTCTCTTGATGGTACTACCATGATCAAGCACTTGACCAAATATACCCTTGATGTTAATGACCATTATGCCTTTACATGATGCACCCTTTTGACATTAATGACAATAACATAATAATAATAGGGAAAAGCCTCCAACCTAAAATTCATGTGCTTAGCTTTATTTAAGCCAAAGGGGTATGATCCAATTTGAAGGAAGACCTTCATATCCTACATATCTTTAGTTTAATGTTATTATCCTATTAGTTCCTTTTTGTGTGACACCATGTATACCATATCTCCAAACTTTACTAATTCAACAAATTGTCCATATAGTCCCTTTACTCACACTATCTTGGTGACTTTGATGTTCATGTTGTACTCCATCACCTTTGTGACCCAAACATCCCTTTTCTCACTACTATCCTTACTGATCAAAAACTTTTTGACACTTTCATGTGTGATCATGAGTTGGATTTTTTTGCTAGAGAGAATATGCCTAAACTTATTAAGTGCTCTCATAACTGTAAAGATGTGATTCTCCACAAAGCTATAATGCAATTCATAATCCTTTAGTGCCTAGCTAAAGAAGGAAATCAACTACTCCAAATGATCATTGTTTTATTGTGTATGTATAATTGATATGCCTTCAATCCCACCACATTCATAAAGGATAAAATTCTTTCTATAATCTATATTGATCAACATCAAATCCTATATGATGACACACTTGATGGATTCAATATTTTCCCTAACTTTATGAGTATAATTGAACACAAAATTATTTTTTAGCATCATAATGAGGGTCTTATTTAGAGTGGGGAAATTAGGAATGAATCTTATGATAAATTTTATCCTTCCTAAGAATATATAGTTACTCTTTATGAAACTTGGGTGAGGGAGAGACAAGGTAGATTTGACTCACTCTAGATCGATTGCAAGTACCTCTTTGGAAAAAATGTGACCTAATAGATTACCTTGATAAATTATGAATATACAATTATTAGGGTTCAAAGATATTCCAAAATCTTGACACATTTCAAATACTTCCTCCATATGTCCTAAATAATCTTCTACACACTTGGAAAAGATAGTTATGTCACTGAATTAAACCAAGATGACCTTGTTGATGATCTCTTTAAATGTTATATCCATAGATCTTTAGAAGGTCTCTCCTAAATTTGTCAAACTAAATGAAATTCATTGGTATGCAAAGTTTCCCAATTTATTGGTGAATTTTATTTGTAATGATCACACTCTTTCATATGGATTTGGTTATAGTCTGAGTAACTATTTAACAATGAGAAAATTTATGCACCTATGACCATTTGTAAGAGATTATCCATTGGTGTGAGGGGATAGTGGTGTTTGAGGGAAGCCTTATTTAGGTCTCTAAATTACATAGATAAATATATTTCCTCATTCTTAATTTATATTGGAACTAAGTTAGGAACCTACTAAGAGTGTTTAATTGGGAGTATTATACTAGCTTCAATGAGATTTGATAGATCCTTTCTCATTAATGGCTTAAGCTTTGGATTGTTCAGCCTCTACTTTTGGTAGACTAACTATGAATAAAGTTTGAGCTTAATAATGTGTTTAACTAATCATATATTAACTCTTATAAGGTCCTTATAGATCCTTGCAAAGATATCATTGTATCTCCTGCTGAGTTTAATGAAGCTCTTAATTTCTAGTGGAGATCATACCTTGCCAGCTTTTAGGGCCTTTCCTTATGAACTAGTTACCTATATAGAGGCTTCCTCTTTTTATATCAGGACTTACCTTTATCCTTTGAATTGGTATTTATAATTTAATATTACTTCTAGGGTGACTATCCCTTTTGGTAGCTTGTTTCCCTTTAATCAAATGACTTGATGTTCATATTGGGCTTGCAGATGTGATTATTTCTTGTCATAAAACTCTCCCTCATCCTATAGGAAATAGATGATATAATTATAACTCTTTAAAACCTACTAATTATCTATATTATTAGGGACTATTGGTCTGATCATTAGTTTGACAAGCTATTCAAACTCCATTATATCACATAGGATGTCATATTGTGCACCTATGATTATGAGTCTATCTATATATTTATTGTATGATATTGGTATGTAAATAATATTGAATTCATATAATCCTTAAATCATATCCCATACTCTATGATTGTAATCTTTCATCAAGCCATTTTTTATCATGCTCTATGACCTAACCTAGTTAACAACTAGTTCACTATCACCCAATGCATGTAGTATCTTGATTCATCTCTTTTATGCAAGCTAGAGGCCTTAGATCAGATCTTCATATTATAAAGAATTTTTCATGAAAATTAACTACTATATAAAGTCATGGAAACATTACTCATTTTGAGGGGAGAATAACATTGTACCAGTTCTAGTACCATTTTTACTTTAAGAAGTATTGAAGTATAAGTACCACATACCCTTAGGCTTCTCTTCTTCTTTTTGAGCTCAGTAAGCATGTGATCTTCCTATAAGATATATTATGTACCTATCCCTATATCTTATTTATTATAATATGTATCAAACTCAAAAAAAATCATTTCCATTCCTCTAGTAAATCATTTGGTATCTCTTCAATTAGTGTTGTAGCTTCATAGAGATTTGGATTCTCCTCTTCATCAAACATTATGTAGTTTATTTCAACTAGGATAAAGTAGTATGGTTCAAAATGGATTTTATAGATAGGTTGATCCCAAATGGTCACCTTAGTCCCATATCTACTTCTTAGTATCATATGTAACCAATCTGATGATACATATATAGCCATGTTTATCATGAAGTCTCAAGAGAGACAAATGGTGAAGTAGGGATTAAGTCAATGACTAAGATATCCTACACTATTGAGGGATTTGGGCATGCATAAAGTGTATGATTAAAATCTTTTATGATTCCCATTGTTTTGACTATCGTGCCATTGATCTAGACCACTCCTTTTAAAATAGGGGAATACATAATTTTTAGCATATATGCAACCCTCTTTGGTAAAATCAAGCTATTTGATCTTGATTTGATCATAAAATTATGTACTAGATGTTGGCTAATGATTAAGGAGATGTATAATATGGGTGGCTTGGTGTTACTATATACTTGTGTTTCCTCTAATTTAGGTTGGCATAGACTCGTAGAGATGGAAAGCATAAGTTGGTATGTCTTACACTCATAAAATCTTTGTAGAGAATATTGTAGTAAATTCCTTTTAGATGGAATATCAAGAACATCACATATGGTTACATTTTGGCTTGTCCTCTTCATTTATTCAACAATATTGAATGTAATTTGAGATGCCTTTGACTATGGCTTCTAGATAATATCCTCTTCTTGCATCTATATACTATTCTAAAGCATCCATTCTCTTTGTGCATCCTATTTTTTATGAACTATAGGTTACATAAGCACCTTGTCTTGTGTATCTATGTGAGTAATATAAGTTGTTGAAGATGAGGTAATCAAGGTTAATATTTCCTCCCTTTTCACTCTTATTTTGAATCTTATTTTGAATTTTTCACCATGAGTGTTTAGTTCATGACCCCATTCATGTATGTAGCTTGATTATGTAGTTGGCCACATGGAAAAAACCATTTAGGATCCTACAAAAGATTATTTTATACTAATAAAAGGGATCTAAAGGCATTAGGAGCATCAAACTTTTACACATAATGAATTATATTATATGTGAGATAATTTTGTTCTTGTATGCCACCTTAGTAACTAGGTTTGCTTGACTGGTATTATTGAGTGATGGATTAATGAGGTCTGGGGTACTATGCTTGTTACCTTTTAAGAGCAACAAGATCATTCCCAAAACTACATTTTAACCTCATGTAATTTGTTAATTGAAATAATAGATGAATTTGGTGGGTTCACTGTGGTGGGGATAGGTGCTAACATAAATTTCACAATTGGTTGGATAGGAAGAGGCTCTATAAATATAAGCATTAAGGGTATAGGTGAAATCTTCTTTTCCTTAATCAAATAGTTTTCTACATGCACAATAACTTTAAAGTCATTAGATAGTATTATTCCTCTCATGGACTACATCATCACAACTATATCACTGTTAATAAATTTTAGAAAATATAAAAATGTAATGTTAGGAATTGGCTTACGCAAAGGTGGAATTTTATCCTAGACTCTCTAGAACCTAAAATTAAAGTCAACCATTATCTTGTGTAGGGATTGATTTATAGTGTTAAGCTCCTATATCAAGGATAAGTGGTTGTTCTAATCCTCAAATTATTTGTATAATTCATCCTCAAGTTCATGTTAGTTGTGAATAGAATTTGGACTCAAGCCTCAATACCATTGAAGATATTTCCTTTAAAAGAAGAGGCAAGTAACTTGACTATGATATTATCTTTAGTGACATGGTGAAATAAGCAGATATTCATGATAACTTGAATATGCTCCATAGGGGAAGTTACATTCTTCTCAATAAAGTAAGACAAGATTTTGAGGGTTGTGTTTAGAATGCCAACATATTAGGCAAGAATTAATGGATTGCCTCCATTAAAAGGTACAAATCACTAATTTTTGTTCACAACCATGACTTGGATAGGGATTAAGTTTCCTCTATGTGAAAGGACCCTTCCAAATGTAGGTGTAGACTAAGTTCTAGGAGATGACTGACTTAAGCCATTCATTCTTCTGAAAGGGGCCAAATATGCTCTTACTTTTCTTCTCTTAGAGGGTGCTAGAAGCTTAATTAAATGGAATTAAATACCCTTCATAGATGATCTAATTATTCTTGGCATGTAGATAAGAGGATTATCTTTATGAACCATAAATACTTGGAGTCATTAGGTACTCTTATTGAGTGTTTTCTACACTTTTTAGTTAAGGGTAGCATTGATTCCTTAGCCATTTATTAAAATTGGTCCCATCAAGCATGCCATAAGCTATTTTCATTTAAAATGTACACCCATGGATGCTTTATTTCATAGGGATGTTTTATGATGGGGAAATGGGCATGAATGCCTTGTATAGGATGAAGAAGTGTTTATTACTTGGTACAAAAGTGTTATTTCTCACATATATACATTGAGAATAAATTGTCTCTCTATAATGATGGGAATGTCCCCAAGGTGTGGGACACTTGTGCTCTTTCGGATGAGCCTCTAAAGTAGGCCATATTCCTTCTATTCTAAATTCACCTAGTTTAATACCAATATGCAACCCTAAAGATAAGAAATGTAAATCTAATGTCAATATAAACCTAATATTTTTTAGGTAAAAGGTAATAATTTTATAAGAAATAAAAGGTGATACACCAAGAATAGAGTGAGCACTCTTACTACCATGAACACACTAAAAATATTTAAGAATAAAACATTATCACATAGACTCTACTAAGGCCACTCTAAATGCATAAGTATTTAGCATAGATGTGTGGGAACATAGTACAACACCAAGAGGGATGATAAATTATCCATAGACAATGCCTACATAGACTTGAATGCACACATGATATGACATACAAGTGAGTTTTGAGTTTCACATAGAGGTTTTAGGGATGAACAAAGATGAGAGCCACAAGTACTACCCACAAACAAGGATCAACAAACATAGATAGAAAATAGGGTGTAAAAATAATAGAGAGAGGTGAACTTAAATATCTTTAACATGTAAGGTTCAACGAATAGAAGTGCTCTTGGAGGGAAAATTTTAGTACTGTGAGGTTGCCTAAAACTATTGACACTTTTATAATGAAGAATAAGGCTTTTATAAGATAAATCCATTTTATAATTAATGTGTCACTTGGGGTGGTAGATATAATTTTTAATTTTATTATAGTTTCATGCCCATACATCTTGAACTTTGTCTAGTAACTCAGATTTAGGAGTTCATGGTAGGTTACTTCCTGGGTCCACATTTGTGTTTCAGAGTGGAATATTCTTGGAAAAATCAAGGGGTGATGTGTACTCATATTATAATTTCTAAACTCAACTTATACATTTACTTATCCTGAAAAGGCTTTGAATGTTACTCAACTACTTTTATAACTACCTCTTATACCCTGCTACCACTTGTCAATCACTTTGTGGGCTTCTTGTGAACTACCATGTCATTTATTTACACCTAGGATCCATGTTAGTATATGAATTAGTATGTTCCTAACATATATTATATTCTATTATATATGATATTTTAAGAGAAAAAATATATGATATGGTTCAATATTTCATCCTAAAGGTATAAGGACCCTCAAAATAGGAAGGTGCATGAATCTAGGATCTAGGTACACTCCTTAAAATTTGTAAATATTGTAATTTGATACTAAGAGTAGGGTTGAATCATTTGATTAACAATTTATATTCAATTTCATTCATTATTCCATGAAGTATTCATTCACATAAAATATCAATACATAAACAAATAATTACACAAGCATATCATAGGAAAACACAAGAGATATGTGGTAAACCTATTTGGAAATAAAACCCATTGAAACATGAACATCGACTATAGTCATATAATTTTAATATCCAAATTTTATTTAAGTACCAAATTCAAAAGGAACTCCAACCTCTACCTAGTTAAGCACCCACTCAACAAGTCTTCTACAAGCTCTATCTTATAAGGAGATTCCAACCCCCTAGGTAACTTATCACCAAATAATTAACCTATGATATATTATCACCTTAAAAAACTTTTTTATAACTTAAAATATACATTAAAACCTTATTTTTCACTCTTTACCCTTCAATCTTACTCAAACAGCCTCTTAGATCTTCTCACTCAACTAGCCCTTTCCTTGGAAGCATTAGGTAAAATGACCTTGTTAAACACATATAAAATCATAGTTAAATATTTATTACATATTAAAAATACCTATATTATAGTATTAAACACCTTCAATTGGTTTTAAAACACCTATCTCATTCATTCATGTGCTCAACCTCTCAAGTAGTCAATTTAGGCCTATTAAGCCTTCTTAAGTACTTGGCCCTTTCTCTCACCCATCTTGGTGAGCCATGAACCTTTGAATACATGGATCATTATTATAATAGAAATTTTAAAATTTTACCATCATGAAACAACTCATTTTTTCTTTCATTACCTCATTAGCCCCAAAATTCAATTAGGCCTTAATGAGACCTAAAACAATTAGGCCTTAATGAGACCTAAAGCAATTAGGCCTACCCATGCACACATTACCACTTGGACCTCTTCAAACACATTGGGGATAAGAAGATTTATGATAAACTTTTAAAAAATTCCTATATATCTCTTATAATCTCATATAAGTCTCATAAATCCTAGAAGATCTAGTCAGCCCTTGAACCCCTTCATTTGAATTGTCCACCATTAGGCCTTCACACATAATAAAAGTCTATTTTGAGTATCTGAAGCATCATCTGATCTATCACAAAAATATTTACTCATAACACATGAATAATAATAATTAATTAAATAAAATATTAATCCCAATTATACATCACCACATATGTCAATAAGCCTCAATAACTCTCTTTCTATAGGTTCACTCAAAACTGTTAGTGCACACTAAAATTCAATCATGAACATTTAGGCCAAAAGAACACTTTTTCCAAACAATCATGGAAAAAAATTATATTTAAATACATATAATTAACTCAATGTAATCATGATAAACAATATAATCTTTGACTCAACCTTTGAAAAATCTAAACCTTCTCTATAAGAAGCTTACTTATAGCTACCAAACACTGCCAACACATAGTCAACAAACTTTGACTCTACACACCATCTTGAGAACATTATATGACTATTATTGAATTAAAATTATAATTATGGATATTAATAACATATTAATATGCATTTAATTCTTCAAATTAGGTCATAGGATCTCCAACTCATCATTCTCAAATGACTACTCAAACTCCCTGAGTGCTTTAGAAACATAGTCATGAAGAACTTTGTCATTACAACTTGAAAGGACACTTTCATTACATATCATGAACATATAAAGTTTATATTTTGTCTATATATCATTCAAAAATGGATATATATTAAAATATAGAGACAATAATTGGTATTATAGACCAATCTCTCAAGTTACATCCTTACTATCTTAACACAACTAGACAAGCCATTTTGGCTTCCACATTACAACTCTTTAGCCTATATATATATACCTTAAATAAATAATTAATAGATAATTCACTTAAAAATAAATAAAAAACTGCATTGGATATATTTTTTCTTATCATAAGGTCTTACATACTTCACTTCACTTGGCAAACCTAAAGCTATCATTTTGACTTAAGAACTAGTCATGGTGAACATGACTTCCCACACCTATATGAATAATTAGTTGAACTTATAATGGATTTTTAATATTATTAAATTTAATTATAACATATTAAATCACATAGGTATATAGTTAAAATTAAAAATATAGATCCATCTAATCAAACTTTGAACCTCACTCTTTCATTGTCTTCACTCACAGAGAGAGGTCATCTTGAGCGAAACTTATTTCTTGTGTATGATCATTTAAAAATATTATAAACTAAGTTAGGATGAGGAATAGGTATTTATTAAATAAAATAAATAAATTTATCCATTCCTAATAATTTATAACTCATCCCTAAATGCTTTCTCACTCTACCTAGTTTTCTTCACTAGTTTTCACTCTTAGCTAGTTTAGCAATAGGTCAACTTGGGTGACCAAAATAGTTGAAAAATAGGATATAACTTGAAAAAAAAAATTAACATAAATAATTATTCTTAGACTTAAACCTCCATCCACTTGTATGTATTGACCTAGTCAACACTACTTGTAGAATAAAATTCTTCATAAATAAGGTTTTTCTTTAGGTTCTGCTCACTGCCATGACACACCACTACCACCTAGAGATGTATGAAGGATTCATATAAAACATAAAAACATAAAAAATACTAACCAATCCATTTTTTCCATTCTCAATAATATTTATCTAATTGGGTCACTATAAGGGTTTTGAGAGGGTTATAGACCAATTCTATTATTAGTGATTATTCATATAGTATTGCCCCTCAAATGCCAAAATAATTCTTGGAGATGAAATATAAGACCCTTAAATATCTATATAATAAGTATTATGACACCATTAAAATTTTACACATGCCAATAAACATCTAAACTTTCTTCCTCAGTTTTCATCTCTTCATTTTACATGCATAGGAGACCTTAAAAGATGAATTATTGTATTATCCATCAATACATGACCTCAAACTTAATAAAAATTATTTTTAAAAAATTTAACATAACTAAAACCATTTTCACATGATAATTCTTACCTTTTAATCTAATTTTAATCCTCCATTTGGCCTCACTAGGTGTCTTGGCATATTAGGCCTTCAATTGCAAGTCACGTTAGGTCTAGAGTATGACCTTCTCATCACTATAGATTCTCTCAAAACCTCATATACACTATTATACAACATATAATGTGATCATACACTACTTGGAATCCTTTATAAACCTTGGTAACATCTCATTACTTCATTGGGTTAAGTGGAGTCTAGAGCAAGGTCTAGATGTAGACCTTCAATAAAGACTTTTATTCTTAGTCTCATTTTGGAAATAACCTAATTTCATAAAAAATTCATATAAATTCTCAATTAATTTAATATATCTTATTATACCTATGTTCGTATGTCTCATCATTGTCATGACTCTACAAACCATGCCCATGCTCAAAGAACTAGGCCATTAGCTGGGCCTACAAAGTACCACACCTTATTGAGACCTTGATAATATAGATGTAATTTGAAACTACTATCATTATAAACCACCTTTATACTACTATGTAATAATAATTCACATATTCTCATAAGATTTTCATATCAAAATATAGAGTCAAGATATTATGCAGAACTCAAGAATCTACTAGGCTATGCTTGAGTAATCATGTATGCTTACCTTGTCTCTTATCAAAAGAACCTATGGGACATAAATTAAATTTTAGTACCTTTGACATAAATGAAAACCTTAATTCCAAAAACACATCAATAGGAACATACCTCAATAGTAACGACTTCTTTTTGACCTCTACCTATGTTATTTGAAGACTAGGGTTTTATATCATTAAACTTGCATGCCACTTGGCTTATGTGAAAAAGGATGTTACATGGTACATGCATTAAGACTACCTAGTGGAAATGAATCATCACTTAGTTAATGTATAGGTCTAAACTAACTTTTTTGGGTGTAGGAGAAGACAAAAGGCATCTACACATAGTTTGTTTAAATAAACTAACACTTCGTAGGTGTGCAAATGTTATATAGGGCCTTTATGAATTATGTGTAGGATAGGGGTGAATTATAAAACTCACATTTGGGTGGTAATACAAGTAAATATTTACTTGTATTACCACCCAAATGTGAGTTTTACTTCTTTACTGACATCATACCTAGATCTAAATTATAGTCTAAGGCATCGTATAGGATGATAACTATCAAATTGGTTGAGTTAAAGGCTCAAATTTAGGATTTGTTATTGAAAAGGTTAATTCAACTAAATATGTCACCATGGGGTGAACTAGTAGTCTTCATCAAGATTAAGGATTGTCCTTGTAGGTGTATTAATTACATGATGTTTAATAAGGCAACAATCAATAACAAATATCCATTACCATGTATTGATGATATCTTTGATTAGATAAAATAGGAAACCAATTTTTCTAATGTTGATCTTATAATAGGTTATCATTAGATGAAAATTAGAGATGAGAATATTCTAAAAATAACATTCAAAACTTGATATGGGTACTATGAGTTCATAGTTTTACCTTTTAGGTGGACAAATGCTCTAGAAACATTTATGAATTTCATGAATAGTGTGTTCAGATATTATCTAGACCATTTTGTGTTGGTCTTTCAAGATGACATCCTTATCTATTATAAGGATTATTAAGAACATATTTAGTATCTAAAACTTGTTTTATGGTAGTTTCAAAATCATAAGTTCATAACAAGTTGTCCAAGTGTGTATTTTTCCAAAAGAAAGTGCAATATCTGGGACACTTTTTCTCTTTGGATGGAATTTTAGTGGATTTAGTAAAGATAATATCCATAATGGAATGGAAAGCACATAATAATGTGCATGAGGTATGGATTTTAATGGTATTATTAGGCTATTATAGGAAATTTATTTTTATTTTATCAAAGATAGCTAATCCAATTACCTCTCTTTGGTGGAAGAATTAGAGTTTTGTTTGGTCATACAAGTATTAGGAATAGTTATAAACACTAAAAAGTATGTTTATTTCAACACTAGTGCTAAGAGTTCTCTATCCTAATGGTTAATTATTAATGATAATGAATACTTCTTGGGATGGACTTGGAGGATTTCTTATGCAAGATGGTTTAGTTATAGCATACGAGTCCAAGAATTGAACCCATATGAGGTGAATTATACCCCTCATGACCTTGAAATTGCTATAATAATACATGCCTTGAAATTTTAGAGGCATTATATATTGGGGAAACTATTTGAGCTCAATGCTGACAACTTGTGATTCAATTACATCTTCACCCAATTGAACCTAAATGTACATTAGAGATGATGGTTATAATTATTATTTGATTACAATTTTGATATTAATTATATCAAGGGTAAGGAGAATAGAGTTGTTGATTCTCTGAGTCTTAAAAAGTACATAACAAATGTGGCTACTATTTGAAGTAATTTATATGATTAGGTAATAAATATCTTGATAAGAGATGAATTATATGTTTAAGTCAAGAAAAAATTATGAGAGAATTCTCAAAATCCTAGGCATAAGGGATTCAAGCTAGAGAGTGATGCTATTTTAAGGTATAATGGTAGGATGTATGTGCTTGATAGAGAGAATCTAAGGAGCATCATGACAAAATAATTTGACAATGCCCCATATTTAGGACACCCAAGTATAACCAAGCTCATGGTTGAGCTAAGACATCTCTATTTTTGGAAAGGGATAAAAAATGACGTAGTGGATTTTGTGTCTCATTATTTTAAATGTCAATGTGTGAAAGTTGAACATGTACTTAAGAGTTTTATAGCCACATGATATACTATAATGTATTTGATATGTTATTAGATTCAAATTTTTCTAAGTGTTGTCATTATCATAGAACTAACATGATATGGACTTAATAGTATTTGACAAACTAACCAAGTTAGATCACTTCATACTAGGTAACTTGACAGATGATTCACCTATTCTTGTGAAGAGATTCATAAAAGAGGTGTATCAATTGCATATATTTAAATAAAATATAATTTTAGATCAAGATTTTAGAATGATTTATATATTTTGGTAGAATTTGAATATAGATTTGGGTACATAGTTGAATTTTAGTACTGCTTATCACCTAGAAATCAATGGACAGATAGAGAGAGTTAACCATATTTTATAGCATCTCCTTCATATATATCACATAAATCAGCAATATAAGTCGGAGAAGTACCTTATATTGGTTGATTTTGATTATAAAAACTCATACCAATCAGTGTTAAATATGGATTTTTTTGAGGCATTATACAGAATGAGGTGTAGAACACCAATTATTTGGGATAGTTTAAAGAACAAGGTAGTCTTTGAACCTGAGATACTTGTGGAAATAGAAGAGAAGGTTAGAACAATCAGGTACAGGTTGGTCAAGGCCAATGATAGGAAAAAAATTTATGTTGATCTAAAGAGAAAAACAAGTCATTTTTAAATAGGTGATAAAGTATTTCTATGGGTTAAGCCTTAGAGAAGCTTAATTAAATTTAGGAAGTTAGTGAAACTTTCAACTAGATATGTGGGACCTTTTGAGGTTCTATAAGTGGTCAATCTTGTAGCATAGAGGATTGAATTTCCACCATATCTATCTCTTTTACATAATCTCTTACATTTGTCTTATCTTAAAAAATATGGTGTTAATCCTTCACATGTGTTGGATTAGAATGCTTTGTAGATTCTAGATCCCAAGGTGGTCATGATAAAACTAATCAGAATAATTGATACTCGTAAAGTCAGTTTGCATAATAGATAAGTGTCACAGTATAAGGTCAAGTGGGACTAATATTATGAAAATAGTGTGACTTGGGAGGATTATGATGATTTTTATAGGTTACTTTCACATTTGTTTACTTGATATGTTGTTGCATATTAGTTTCTTTCTACTAAATAATGTTTTTATTTCAGAACTTATGTTTGAATAAGTGTAATTAGAATGATGACCATTTTTAGGGGGGAGGATGTCACATCCCAATTCCTCACTAAAATTAATAACCTATTGATTCATGTATTTTTATGGTTATTATTTGCCTAACTACTATTTAGTTATGTTTGATTTCATATGTTGATTATGGGAAATTATATGTTGTTTAATTTACATGATTGATTAGCTATGGAGTTATTTGTACTTTTATATTTTTTAAATAATGATCATGTTTTTTAGTTTATAAAATAATATTTTATGTATTTTATATGTTTCAAGCTAATTACCTTCACTATTGTGAGGTGGATGCATGATAGATCCATCCCTTAGATTGTGACAGAGGAATGGCATCATAGAAGAGGGTGGCATAGATGGTGGCATTGGAGGAAGACAGAGGTAAAGACTAAAAACCCATACACACACCATAAGTAGATTAATATTTTTTAATCAATGGATATTTTAGATAGCTTTATCATGTCTTTGATTGTCTATATGTTTTTTCTTGTGATCTTGTTTATTATTTATGCTTACACTAATCTAGTTGTGGGATTTCAATTATGGTTGACATACTTATATTTCCTCTATTATGATGTTTCTATATCATGTAATTTGAATCCATTTATCTTATTTTAACTTACTATTATCTTGGATATAGCTGTGTGTAGTAAGACAATGTTTTGTTTTAGATGGGATTCTATTACTTTGCTTGATTTGTGTATTTATATAATTATAATGTGTAGAATATTATTATTATTATTTATAATAGTTTCATAACATTATGTTAAGTCAATATCAATAGTTTCATTGTTAAATTATAATGAGAAACTTCATTATGTTTGATTTTGTGTTGACAAAGTTATAATATTCATATTCCCAAATAATGTTTATATTGTTTAAATGAATACGTAATTTTATTATGTTTAAACAATGCGTTTATGACTAATAGTGAGGTCAAATTATTTGATAATATTTGTTTATTGAAGGTTTGTGTTATGTTATAGTAACATTGAATTATATAATGTTTAATGACTTTTGCTAAAGTAAATTGCATGGTTATTATAGGAAGTCAATATACATGCATGATGTTTTAAATGATTATTATATTAATCAAATTCACCTACTTTTTTAAAACTTGTGGATTTAGCTTTTTGGCTTGATTATTTTTAAAATAGATGATTTCCTTGAAATAAAGATATAAAATAATTATTAGAACATTCAATATTAGGGTTTTTTAAACTAGTTGTTTACTTGAGTTATCAAGCAATTAACAAAACCATCATTCTATTTGGGATTTTTGCATAAAGAAATAGTGGTACACTATTAGTTTTATTAGTGGTTTTATTACATGGATTGACTAGGTCATTATTTTGGCTAGGAAGTTTTGGGGTTGTTATACTCATCCATGTTCCTTTGTCTTGCACATAATGACAATTTTTCAAGTCTTTGAGGATGGCCAACAGATCATCTAATTCCTCGGCAGTAAGGGAATATTTGAGGCCCAAGTTATAGATGAGAAAGATAGAGACAATGCTATGAATGATTTGGATAAATATGGGATCCTAAATATTCATGGGAACTGGATCTCAAAGGGGATGATCTCATTGGAGAGAGCATTTAATGCTTTAAACCCCACTTTCCAAGAAAAAAATCTAAGTTTGAGGATCAAAAGTGCTGACTAATTATAGAAACTATAATTTTGTACACTATATACAATTTATTAGGTTTTTTATGCCCTTATTATTATTATTATTTTAATCTCCTAATATCCTTATTCTAAGGTTTAGTATATTTACTATCAGTAACCCAGTAATTTACTTTTACCAATTACATTTTCACCCCTTCTAACCACCTAATTCTAATTAACAACCTAGGGAATCCACCTTTTAACGACTTTACCCCAATATAACCTTGTTTCCAGAAACCTCATGATAATAAAGCACAATTTTACCCATGGTTTGAATAAACCTAATAATTTGGGTGAATCAGTGTCATTTCTTTCATGATCAGTGCTGATTCTCTGGATTGGTGTTGATCCATATATACCCAGCCAACCTTTGGCTTTAGGAATAAAAAAATTCTAAACATTAAAGTGTTGATTAGATTTTTAAGTGAATTAAGGAAGCCCTTAACATCACTCTATCATAATTTTTTTTCATATAATCTACATCTATTATCACTAGCCTAAAAGACTACCTGCATTTGGGAGAAGGAATTTATTCTATTTACAACCATGTCCAAGCTAAGTTACTTTATTATTTATTTCATTTTACATCAGTTTATTTTCTTTTATATTCTTATCCAATCCTTAAAATACAATCTATATCACTCTACATCTATTAATTAGTCTTTATCATCCAATTCAATCTATATTTTAATTAAATATAGTTTTAGAGAGAATCAATGCCAATTCATTCTCAATTGGCACTAATCCATTGTGATTATTTTATAAAACCATAGCCTTTAATCTTAGATTCCTGTCTTTAATTATTATTGATTTCCTATCCTTTTAAATGCAGATTTATTATGTAGATGACTCTACCAGTTATTTTTTATGACATCACTAATATCATTGATCTTCCTATAGTATCACAACCCCTTTTTATTGATCAGAGTGACATAGCCTTTGAGCTAGCACTTTGAATAAATTTTTACTCTCCCTCTTTTGAATCCATTGCTAACCAACTTGATTTCATACAAGAGGATGTGAATATTTCCATGAATTATTATGATTAATATTTTGATTATATGAAAAGCTTAAACAAATAAAAAATCATCATCATTATTGTTGTCATATCTTTATCTATTTTAATTTCAAGTATTGTGTATCCACTTAATTGTGTAAACTAGTGAGTTGACATCCACTTGAGGAAGTTCACAACTTCTCAGGACTGATTTCTAACTAGGAAACTCACCCATTTATCTATTAATCTATTTTTTCCAAGTTGTTTTTTTATGTTCAATTTATTATGTAGACACTAGAATTTTGTACCCTATATACAAATGATTAGGTGTTGTAGGCCACTATTTTTAGTTTTATTTAATCTCCTAAATAATTCCTACCCTAAGGATTAGTATATTTACCCTTGGTATCTAGATAAGCTGATTTTACCAATTAGATTTATACCCTCCCTAACCTTATAAATCCATTAATTTTTTATCATGTTCTTGAGATTCATTGATTGTCATTGATGTCAAGGTGATCTTAGTACATAATGCATTAATGATAAAGTGATAGGTTGCCAGTGGATTTGAGAGTGCATATCATGTGTGTAGGCATTTGAGGTGATTGACCATGTTTTAGGTTCAAATTAGGGGTAAAGAGTGATTTTTATAATTTTCTAAGTGAAAGGAATCCATTGGAATCGTCTTCTAAAAATATAAGTTATCCTAGTCATCTTAGCATAACTTCTAAAGTAAGCAGATTGATGACATCAACATTCACACATGTGAAAGTGTCATAAGAAAGTGGTCACATGGGTTTGTTCATATTTGTGCCTATATCTTTTGTTTCAAATTTTAGGTCTTGAAATGATGTATATTAAAAGTTATGGTAGTGCAAATTTAGTCTCCTAGGAAAATTTCACTAGTTTCCATAGTCAAATTTGCATTAAAAAGTGACCATTGGAATTCAAATATTTAAATTTACAAATGAAAACTTGTCTGTAGTATTCTATCTATAAATTATAATAATGGATGAATTTTATTGTGGTTTGAAAATAAAATTGGTAGATTAATTCTAGGTAAATACATTAAAATTGATTAGGAGGTTTTATTAGTTGTACAATTACATTTATTTCATGTGAGAGTTGACTATTATTGACTATGTTTTTTATGAATAAAACAAAGTGTAAAGAAATGATTGTAGAAGTAAAATTTTAGATAAAATCTTATTGGTATAAAAATAAAAAAATTTAATTAAACTAAATTTAAATCATAATAAAAGTGATTTGGAGTTTTGAATATCTATAAAGATGTAGTTATTACAAGTCAAAGTTGACTTTTATTGACTATAATTATTACAAGTTTGAGTAAGCTTCTTGCAATGGTGTTTATGAGACTTTGTAAGATTAATGAAGGATTATTATGGATTTAGTGATTTTATTTAGTTATTTATATTTCCATCCATATGTGGATTTTTCTTGGAAAGTTTATATATATTTAGTTTAAGCCTCATTTGTGAAGACAATGTTTCTAGGCTAATTAAGCCTAATAGGTCTTTAAGACCTAATAGAGGTTTCAAAATATGAGTGAATGATTTTATATTTATTAAGAATTTATAAAGCTTATATAGGATTTAAATAAAGTGTTTGAATTGGTTTGTATCATTGGTAAAGGCCATCTAGACCATAGTGGCTCAAAGTGTTCCAAGAAGGTGAATTAGGTCTCCATGGGACCTATTGAAGGCTTGAGGGCTAAAAGAGGTTTCATAAGGTAAGTGAATGACTTAGGTTGACTTGATAGTTAAATATGATAATTTATGATTGGGTCCAAGGTGTATAAATGTTTTTGTGTCATGGTATGTGTCTAATATATCATTTAGACTCATTAGTTGTTTGTTGAAAGGTGACACCTAATGCAATAAGGTTTATTAGGCCTAAAGAGGAGATTGAGGTCTAAATGTATATGTCCAACCTATGTTTTATATTTTAATAATTTTTTCATGAGATTAATATTTCCTAAGGGTTATTTAAAGAATACTTTTATTTGTATTATGCTTTGGCTGACCTAATGAGTTAGTATGAAAAAGACTAATATTTAAGCAAGGCTAGTTATACAATTGGACAATGAAGTGAATTGTATGAGAGTTTAAATAAGTGTGTGATTAAATTAAAATCATAATAATAACATTTTTAAAATTTCATGAATATATAAAAATCATTTTGAAAGTAATTAGTAAGTTTTTTGTATTGATTCAAGGCATGATTAGGCCTAGTTTGTCTAGATGACGTAGAGTGAAGAAGTGAATTGAATATATGCTAGAAGAGTAATGTAGAGGTTATGTATGACTGATATTCATGATTTTGAAAGATTTAATTTACATATAATAATATTATAGTGTGAATTAGGAATGGCCTCAAGGTTATTAGCATGTGTATGTGGGGTGTTTGAGTAAATAAGTGAAAGAGTTGTTGTATGCCTATGTAAGAGGCATATTTGTGTTTGTATGAACTATCATAAATTATATGAGGTAGATAGGAAAGTTTTTAGGTATTATATAAATAAAATACCATAATAAGGTGTTATATACATTATATGAAATGTGGAGATCATTTTTGAGGTGATTGATCATCTAGGGGGTTGTAACCTCCTTACTAGTTGGTGCTAGCTAAAGTTATAATAAGTGATTGACCAAATTGAGGGGTTGGTGTTCCTTGGTTAGTTGGTTCTAGTAAAAATTGAAGTAATACATTTATATTATAGTATTTCAAATCTTTTATCAATGGTTTTTCTCTGCCATGAGGTTTTTCCACATAATTCATGTGTTATGTGCTTTGATCTTGCATTATTTTCTTTGTTCATTACAATGAATGGTTTATATGATTCATGAATACTTGTTTTGAATGGTTAAGATTTTGAAAAATTGGAATTTAATTTTATTTTATTTCATCACTGATTCACTCCCTCCCCCTCAGTGATTGTGCTTTCGTAGCAAGTACTTCAAGAAGGCTTGATAGTGAGGAAGGTGGTCCTCGAAGCATAAAATGCCTAAGTAGCTAAGGAAAGAGAATAAAGAATAGAGATTTATGGTCAAAGGTATTAAATATTAGATTATTTATTTTTAGACAAGGAGGAGTAACTTTAACTCTAAGGAAGATGAATATGAAAATATCATCAAAAGTCTTAGAGAGTAAGTCAACTCCTTTATGGAATATGAAGAAAAAGTGAGTCATCTTCAAACCAAGTTTGAGATAATGATTGAAATAATAAAAGAATATAAGATGACTATTATTGATATTAATAATCATTTAAAGGTTGAAAATTCAATTTTTAGGTCAAAAAAAGCTGAGTGTGATCAATTGAAAACTGAGCTAGGCTCCTTGAAGGTTGAGCATGAGAGCTAGTGGTCAAAATGAGTAAGATTTAGCAAGAGTAATTAGATTAGGTCAAGAAGGATGAAAACATGAATATAAAGGTGAGAAGACTAGTAAGTCATCCTGATTACATGAGGCTTATTAATTAATCTCATATTCAATGTTATGCTTGTAATTAGTTTGCTCATAATGTAAGAAATTGTAAAAGGAGAGGTGACTTATCAAAAGGAGATAACAACCATCATCAAGTAAAATTTGTGAATGATATTTTTTTTTAGGTTTCATAGAGTTTTTTTGTATTTAAAAATATTTTAATAATAGGTTAAATGAGTTATCAATGCAAAATAAGGTGTATGGATCTCCTAATGTGCAAGGAAGAGGTCATACATAGATATGGAGACCTAAAAATATTAAGAGAGATAAATATTGAGTCAAGGATGAATTGGTTGATTATAATATCAGTCAAGATTGTTTATTTTATATATTAGATATCATGTCAAGACAATAGTATTATTTATCAGGGTGTGTTGATAACGGATTCAAAGAGAAGATAAATGAGCCAATCAAGCCTATGAGGAGGCTTAAGAAAGACAAGAAAACTAGTAATAATATGAATACTTGGGAATATCCTAATTTTTGGGTGTTATAAGTTCCTTCATAGGTGAGGTTTCTCTATTAGGATTCATAGAGTCATTACCCAATCATTTTAAGCATCATATAACGGTGTTCCAAGATTGATAACTGAGACACTATTCAATAGGTCAAGGTATGTTTTGTGTCTTGATATGCATATATTTGAGTATGGATTATTTAAATTGTTTTCAATATTTTAAAAGATGTATATCACCTTTTAAAAGTTATGAGAAGTGATTTTTAGGTCTGAAGTTGTTTGTGAAAGAATATCTTACTTTGAGTGTCATTGGTTGGCATAAGGATTTTAACACAATAAACCCTTGACATGGTGTATCTTGGGTTATATAATGAGTTGGATAACCAAAATTAGTGATAAATCATAAAATTTTGATATAAATGTGTTTAATGAGGCTATGGTGTGATAGAGGTAGACCCTTAGTGTAAAGGTATGAGAATTTCAACCTATATATCTTTGTTTGCAATGTACCTCTTTGAAGTGACTTAAAAGAGGAATATATATGCTTGTGTAAGAGAGAGATCCTTGAATGGATAATATTTTTAAGTTAAATTTATATTTAATTATAATTAAGGTATGAATGAAATTATATTTCATCCATAGATGGCCTAATAAGGTAGATTGAAGATCTCTTATAAGCATGGATTCAGTTAAGTTTAGTTGCTTTGATCATGTTGTTATTATTTATATCATTTGTGGTTGTTTGATTCATATGAGAATATTTTTAGACCATTTAAATATTTCATTTGAGCCCATGAATATTATCATTTCATTCATTTCTCTCATTAAGGATGTTGGATAGTTGTGGTAGCCTATGTGTGGTTGAAAATGGCTCCATTCAAGGTATGGTCTTGTAAGAGAGTTTACTTGTAAATGTTTGAAATATTATGATTTTATTCAAGTGGAATATGGATTTATGGGGATATAAATCAAGTTTATTTATGAGTATGTGAATTTTGGGCATGTTTTCTATAAGCTATGAATCAAGGAGCAATTAGGATAGAGGCATGTTCTCTTCAATTAAAAATATGCAAGGTATGTATAGAGTGAGGGGGAGCATATGTGAGATGTTACAATACCAAGGATATTTTGTGGTTGATTATGGTTTGATAATAGTTTATATGAGATTAACATGATGTTATGGGGAGATTTCTATCTATGTGAGCAATTTTTCAGGTCTAAGGATCAAGTTGGCATGTTGAGGAAGAGACCCTTTGTCATTAATGTCAAAGGGGGATAAAGATCAAAATGAAGGATTTATTCACTTTTGGAGAGAGCATTATGAAATGTATTTTCCATAAATGACAAACGGGGATATTTATTATCAATTGATATGCATTGATTGTCATTGATGCCAAGGTGATCTTAGTACGTAATGTAGTAATGACAAAGTGATAAGTTCCAATTGGAGTTGAGAGTGCATATCATATATGCAGGACTTTGAGGTGATTGAACATGTTTAATGGGTAAAATAAGTGGTAATTAGTGATTTGTGTACTTGTGTCATTGAAATTAATCCATTGGAATAGTATTTTGAAGATCTAGGTTATCCTAGTCATCTTGGCGAAACTTTTTGAGTAAGTAAATTAATGATGTTAGCATTCACATGTGTGAAAGTTTCAAAAGAAAGTATTCACATGGGTTTGTTAAAAAAATTTATTAGATAATGTGTTTAAAATTTTATGTCTTTAAAATATGTATATAAAAATTTGTTTCATGAAAATTTGGTCTCACAAGTAGATTTCACTAGTTTTCATAGTCAAATTTGCATTAAAAAGTGGTCGTTAGAATTCAAATATTTGAATTTACAAAGGAAAACTAGTCTATAGTATTTTGTTTATAAATTTTGATAATGGATGAATTTTATGGTGGCTTATAAATAAAAGTGGTATATTATTTCAAATTAAATCTATGAAAATTGATTAAAAGGTTTGATTGGTTGTACAATTTCATTTATTGCACATGAGAGTTAACTATTTTTTACTATGTTTTTTCTGGATAAACTCAAGTGCAAAGAACTGATTTTAGAAGTCAAAATATTTATAAAACCCTATTGGTATAAAAATAAAAAATAAATTATACTCCATTTGTTTCATCATCAAAGTGATTTTGAGTTTTGAATGTCTATAAAGATGTAGTTATTTTAGGTCAAATTTGACTTTTGTTGACTATAATTATTACATGTTTGAGTAGGCTTATTGCAGTGGTATTTATGAGACTTTCAAGGATGAATGAAGGTGTATTTTTGATTATATGATGTTCTTAAGGTATTTATAATTCCATCCATATGTGGATTTTTCTTGGAAATTTTATAAATAGTTAGTTTGAGCCTCATTTGTGAAGATAATGTTTATGTGTTGAATAAGCGTAATAGGTCTTTAAGACCTAATGGAGGTTTTAGAATATGAGAAAATTATTTGATGTTTCTTAAGCATGGATAAGGATCATAGAGTATGAAATTAAAGTTTTTGAAGTGTTCTTGATCATTGGTAAAGCCCATCTAGACCATAGTGGCTCAAAGTGTTCTATGAAGGTGAATTAGGTCTCCATAGGACCTATTAAAGGCTTGAGGGTTATAAGAGGTTTCATAAGGTAAGAGAATAAATTAATTTGAATTGATCATGAAATATGATAATGGAGTATTTTTTAAAGTGTTTATAACAAAAAATTGGATCATGATATGGGTCTAATATATCATTTAGATTCATTGGTTGTTTATTGAAAGGTGAGACCTAATGCAATAAGGTCTATTAGGCCTAAAGAGGAGAATGAAGTCTAAATGTATATGAACAAACTATGTTTGATATTTTAGTAAATATTTAAAAAAATTAAATTTTCATAATAGTGATTAAAATAATAATTTAATTTGTATTGTGATTTGTTTGACCTAATGAGTTAGTATGAAAAAGACTAGTATTTAAGCAAGGCTAGTTTGGCCTTTCTGGACTAGTTAGACAATTAGATAGTGAAGCGAATTGTATGAGAGTTTATAGAAGTGTATGAGGACAATTAAATAATCATAATAAAATGTTTAAAATTTATTTAATATATAATCATTGTTTTCAAGGTAATCAATAATTTTTTTGTATTGAATCAAGGCATGATTAGGCCTAGTTTGTGTAGATGACCTAGAGTGACGAAGTGCATTGAAAATATGCTATAAGCGTAATGTATAGGTTTTGTATGAATGATATTAATGATGTTTAAATATTATTTTTATGTATAATAATATCATAGTGTGAAGAAGGAATGGCCTCAATGTCATTAGCATCTGTATGAGGGGTGTTTGAGTAAAGAAGAGAAAGAGTTGTTATATGCCTATGTGAGAAGCAAATTTGTGTTTGTATAAACTACCATCAGTTGTATGAGATAGAGATGTAGGTTTTCAGTTGTTAAAAAAACATAATACCATCATCAGGTGTGTTATACATCAAACAAAGGTGGATATTATTTTGGAGGTGATTGAGTTGGTGTTCGATCATCTAAGGGTTGTAGCCTCCTTACTAGTTGGTGTTAGATAAAGGTCAAGTAGGTAATTGACCAAATTTGGGGGTGGGTTCTCCTTGATAAATTGGTTTTGATATAAATTAAATAAATACATTTATAGTATAATATCCCAAATCTTTTTTTAGTGGGTTTTATCTCTCATGAGGGTTTTTCACATAATTCATGTGTTATGTGCTTTGATCTTGCATTATTTTACTTTTTCATTGCAACAAATGGTTTATATGATTCATGAATTTTTATGTTTAATGGTTAAAAGTTTTAATAATTTAAATTTGATTTTATTTTATTGCATCACTGATTCACCCCCCAATGATTGTGCTTCCAACATTAATAACCTAGGAAATCTACCTCTCAACCACTTTACACTCATATGATTTTGTTACCAATAACCTTATGATCATCAAATCCAATTTTACTTATGGTTGGAAAAAATTTCCTATTTTCCCATGATTTGTGTTGATTCTGTAGATTGACATCAATATATAAGCACCCATCCAAATTTTGGATTATAAACCTAGAAACTATGAACCTCAAATTGATGATAGATTTATTAGAGAATTAAAGACATCCTTAATGAGACTCTACTAGAATTTTGTTGCATTCAATATTTATCCATTTTCACAAGACTAAAAGACTATCTATGTTTGTGAATAAGTATTTTAGTCTATTTTTAACCATGTCCAAGGTAAGTCATTGTGTATTTCTTTTATTTTCTATCAATCTTTCAAATTTTATTTTCTTATCTTGTCCTTATAATATTTTCCATATCCCTTAGTATTCATCAATCATCCTTTGTTATCCCATTTGTTCTCTACTTTAATTAAGCTTAGATACTAAGAGAATCAACATTGATTCATTCTGAATTGGCATCGATTCTAAAAATTGACACCAATCCTATCAAGATCAGCATCAATCCACTATGTTTTATTTTTAGAGCTTGAGACCTTATTCCTAGATCCTTGGCTACAATATTTACTGATTTCTTATCCTTTTAAACATGGATTTGTATGTAGATGACTCTACCAAGAATGTTACATGATATAATCAATATCATTGATCTTTATATAGTATCATAACCCCTATTTGCTAATTAGAGTGACATAGCTTTTGAGCTAGCTCTTTGCATTATTAATTTTTATCCCTCTTTTGAATCCACTACTAACCTACTAGATGACATATTTTATGATGTAAATGTTGCCATGGCTTATTATGATGAATAATTTTTTTATATATTGATAGCTTAAATGAGGATTGAATATTAATTATCATTTTTATCATATATATTATCTATTATAATTTCATATGTTGTTTATCCACTTGATTATATAAAAAAGTGAGTTGACATCAATTTGAGGAAGCTCACTACTTTTCAGGACTAGTTCCTAACCAAGCAGCTCACCTAGTTATCTATTAATTTATTTTGGTCTAAGTTGTTTATATGTGTGCATGTTATTCTTCCTAGCCAAAAATAAGATCCCTCATTTGTTGGATTTAAAGTGGTGCACAACATCTCTAAATCTCCAGGTATTCATCATAAACCATGATTTCCATTTGAATTTTTAGTAATTTTAAATTTAAAGAAAAATGAAAAACTACTATAACATTCTAACTTGTCCGATGGGACTAATAGGGTCTCATTTTTCATATTAAAATTAATAGTGAATTTATCCATATTTCTCTCCCTTTCTCATTTTTATTATTTTCATTCAAAAAAAATCCAAAATTGTTTTTGCCTTTCAAAAAGTTAAAAATAAATGCATCCATTTTTTCTTGTTTAGGTAATTTATATAGAATAATCTAGGTAATTAATTTGTCATAGCTATCACTTCTCTCACAATCAATCCAAACCACTTGCATAAGAAACTCACCAAATATTAACATAATGGAGCTAATTGGGATTTCATCAACTAGAGGTAACCTTATTCCTAGCTATCCCACTTGGATTTCACCACCAAGGAGAGAACCAACTCAGTATGTTGACTAAGTATAAACCCTAGTTTTTTAATATATACTAGCTAAGTACCTAATACCCTTATTCTATGACGTATGAAGTGAGGGGTAGGCCTTAATACTAGGACAATTATTTATTCAAATACAAAGATGTTTTTGAGCCTAAACAAACCTAAAACCATCCTTATATTATCATTTCTTAGGAACCTAGATAACCTTTTATTTTCTTTTATCACACTTTAAAGCAAAAAAGTAAAATATTTTTAGGTACATCTTTAGTGTGTGTATATTTTTATTTTCACTTAATATGAAATAATCACAAAGATTTTTTTGGGATTTTTTATTTTAATTTTTGTTTTCTATTTATCACTACATGGTTTTGATGTAATAGTAGTCATAAAAGAAAACCAAACCCGCAGATTCATCCTCATCTATGGAGAATTCTCGTAGTCCTCCTACTTCCCCTGAGTCCATAGGGGAAGGTATTCCTTAGTATTATACCCAAGGTGATCTTTAAATCACCACTATATTATATATCAACCCAATCATGATTAACCATTACCTAAGATCTTAAGCTATACACATCCCAATTTCTCCCCATACATAATTTTATTAAAACCCATATAGCATGCCTTTAGAGGAAGGTGTAGGGTTTACCACCACTATGGTGTATTCACATATCAATCCCCCTCTGACTAGTTCTAACACTACTACTATGCAACCCTTAGGCAATCTACCTATGGTAAAATCTAGTGTTCCATCCCAAACTAATACCTAAGCTTAGAATGTCACTATACCTCAACCTACATCTACTCATCCTATTACCACAATACTTCTAAACCTAGTTATCTTAATCTTGGCAACCCTTCCCCCAATCCAAACTAGTGTACCTTTAAATACCTAAACTCATCCTTTACAACAAACCCCTATAAGTCAACTACCTCAAAAATATACTCGTTTGACCACCTAATACATATCACCTACATAATTTATTAGGTCTGCTTAAATCCCTTACAAGCCCCATAGTATATGGTAGCATCCCAACTAATCATAACCACACCATTTGGTTATCCTTTATGCCAACCTTTTTTCACTCAGCTTCTTATGTATCAAATCCCATAATAAAATGTTTTAGGAGGTATCCCTCGATACAATTCCCAACTAGACATTATGAGCATCCTTATGAATAGGATGGCCAATTTGGAAACCTACAACTTTAGATAGAATAACATACTCACTTTTGAGTGAATCTATAATGAGCCTATTAAGCCATCTTTCCCCATCAGACCTTACCCTCCATAGTTGGAGCTTCCAAAGTTTATGAAGTTTCAAAATAAGGAGGATCCTCAATAGCCCCTTTAATAATTTATATATGCTTGATACCTTATAGCCCATGATGACACACTTCTTCTTAGGACATTTCCTATGTCGCTATCCAGACCTGCCCTAGATTGGTATAGCTTGATTCCTCAGCATTCCTTTTTTTCCTTTGGGAAACTATCTAATATTTTCATAGATCAATTCTATATTAATCTCATAATAAAAATCACTATCACTAAACTTTATGCCATCCAATATTTTAATGATTCATTTTTCATTGATTTTATGGCTACATGGAGGAGTCTCATAAACTAACTCACCTTTTCCCTTTCACAACCTAAACTAATTAAATTATTCACAAGAGGACATGTTAAACATATCTCATCAATGTTATGAGTGTAATATTTTTAAACCTTTGATGAGGTCTTTTCAATGGCTTGTAAACTAGAAATTAGAGCCCTAGAAGAAGGGAAAGTGAAATTATGAAGTGTAAACTTCAAGCCTAATCCTTCTAAAGGGAATAAAAATAGCAATACAACCAAATGAATCTTTAATGTCATAATTTTAAAATTAGCGCCACCATAAGAAAAAAGTTGATCTAAGCCCTTCACCTCTTAGGCACAATCTCAAAAAAAATTGGCATGTTTTCCCTCACAACAATATACAGCTTTAGGGGAGTCTTATGCATCTATTTTAAAGGTCTAATATAGAACTTTATTGATCAAGGTGAATTAAAACTAGATAATTTTAACACACCCCCTAATTAGTCTATAGACATCTTCAGATATTCATTCCTTAATCATGCCTCCACATCTAATTTCATGAAGGCCAATTTAGGATCCACCTCAGAATATGAAACTCATGTAAACAACAAATCCATTACCAGCTTCTACCTAAAGTAATTACCTCTATCACTAATATCCTTACAATAGACATCTTCAAACCATCATAACTAAGTGCAAATATCCCAAAAACATCCTCAAGCTTTCCAAATCTCATTATTTGGAATCCACTTGAGGAAATAATATCTAAGAACATTTAAGATAATCAACCATAAATTAAAGAGGAAAATACTATTGAAGAAAAAGCTTGCTTACATGGTCTAAAAGATATGCATACCATTCCTCATGTCATCACAACACCTACATATAACATACCCATTCCCTCTATCTTATTACCCCTTGAGGAAACTATCATGTTACCTCAATCTAGCTCAATATAAATTCCCCCCATTACAAGGGAAAAACTAAATCCTATAGAAATCAATGGAAAATCTATATATATCAAAAACAAAAACCTCAAGGCCCAAAGAGGAAAATATTTACAACATCCTCCCATTATGATTGAACTCCATAAAGAGGACATCCCCACTATCCATGAATAAATTTGAAAAAGAAAAGAAACTTTGCCACCTATTTAGACAAAATCATCTATATTAGGGCCCCATCCTTCAATAAGGATAAAAGCCACTATCATAGAATCCTCTACTAAATTTCATGTACCATCACAAATGGATCTTCCCACCATGATAATGCTAATACATAGCTCTTTAAACCCATATTATCCAAAAGGTTTAGGTGTAAGGCCTTTTCCTAAACACAAAGTACATGTAGTAGGGAATGTTCAAATAATTAGTTCAAAAGGCCAAGGTTCAAATTCATGTACCTCTTCCCTACCAGTGCCTCAAAAGATTGAAAAAACTACTCAAGATCCATTAAATAGATATTATTATAAAATCCTAGATCAAATTCTCTAAATCTCCCTTATCACCGTAACACCCATAAAGCTTGTCAATCCTCATATTCAAAAACCAATGTGGTATCAAGAAAATAGGAAATGCACATATCACTAAATAGTAAGTCATGGCATATAAATTTGTAACACATTAAAATTTATGGTTCAAAACTTATTATAAGAGAATGATATTTTAATGGAGTAGATAGATCATGACCATCCCCACATTCAAACTACTAGGATCACAACCACCTCATGAAGTAGCACACTAGCCATAGTATTAGAACGAGTTGTAGAAGACAAATTTTTTGATAGAGCTTAGTATCAACCTCTCTTTAACCCTCAAGATGGGGATGATTCTTGAAATGTAATAAATGCTCCTTTGTTTCATATAGATGTAGTTTAGATAGCTACATGATCCTAAGCCTTGGGTTATAAAACCCACAATCATGAAAAATTGAAAGTGACTATTGCCAAAGCACTAGCTCCTACCAAAAATAGTCCAATTATGCCTAATCTAAAACTCAAAATTTCCATTTTAGGAAAATCACAAAATAATAATGCCTCAAAACTCATACAGATATATTTTCTAAAGTAGATTCATCATCTTCTAATCAAGATGTTCCTATATGAACTTGACCAAAATTCTCCATAGCATTATGAGGCTATGATAGAATCCTTTTGTGTGAGAAATATCCAATATAATTAACCACAACCTTTATCAACTTTCATTGCATCACTATAAAATCCATTATCCATAATATTTCATGATTTGGAAATACCACCTTTATAACTTGATGACTAGGATCATGCACTATTTATCATTACCTAGATTAATCAAAATCAAATGAGTCATAATTGATAATTATGCCACTATAAATATCATCTTTTCTCATGAATTTAAATAACTATAGTTGCTTCAAATAGTTGTAACCCAATCCCCCATCATTTTATGAACTTTTAATTATACTATCACCCCTAAATTATGAATGGTAGTTCTTCACATTCAACTAGGCATGCATGTTCTACCTAAGTAATTTTATGTACTAGAAGGGGAGTTTCAATACAACATTCTATTAGGGCATCCTTGGATACATGTTATGCACTGCATCCCTTATACCCTGCATTGATGTATTAAATTTGAACATAAAGGTAAAATTCACAACATTCTATATGATCCCCATCCATTCAAAACTTGCAACCTCACCTTTTGACCAAATGACATCTTAATACCATTATAAAGTGATAACCCATCATCATCTAATTAAGCATCCTCTTGTACAATAATCCATGTATCAAGGATTAGTAAGGAATCGATTGATTCTACATTTTAGTATCTATCATTTTGAGAGTATCAATTATTGACATGCAATACTCTCCTCACTCCATAGGAATATGTATGTCTAGACAAACGATAGGTTTATTATCCAAATTTGTGGAAAATTATTCCCTTGGATCTATATTTCCTCTACACCCATTTGATTTATGTTAGAATTAATTATCCTTCTTTAGGCCTTTCTAACCAAAACCACATTAAACCATTTAGCTCAAAATTTTCATTCATTGGCAAACCCCACTTTAAAAAGACATACATATAATAGTGTGATTGGAAGGGTTTCAACAAAGGATGCTACAAATAAGGCAACATGAGGTTGCATTGGGATATTTTAGGAAACCCCATGAAAATCATGGCCTTGATTTTTAAAAAAATCCCAAAGCTACCCCAGAGGTTACTATCCTTCCTATCCTTGAAGAGAACATGCCATCCTCACCATCCAACATGCCTTTTTTTATAGACATTGTCATATCCATTCCCCCAAACTTTTTTTAGTTAATGCCATTATTATATAACCTTTCATCTCTCATAATGATGGGGAGGTCAGAACATTCCTCTATCCTAACTAGATATGATAGGGTAGGATTTTCCCACCATCCCTATCCTATAGTGCTAGGATGATGAGTCTATCTTAACTCCTTTAGGTGTAGATAACTCTTATCTATGTAATTACCTTCTACCTGAAACCTCTAGTCTATTAAATGTGGCCACCATTGATGTTAACATAAGATCTCATGAGACTCCATGAATAGCTAAGGTCAGCAAATCTTTAGATCCCTAGGATTATCAAGATTTCATTGATTTTCTAATAGATCACAATAAAGCATTCACTTGGTCCTATAGTGATATGTCTAGTATTGATCTTGCTATTGTCATCCATGACATTGTCACATTCCCTAATGATAAAACTATCAAGTAAAATCTCCAAAAAATGCATCCTCATGTTGCACTCTTATTCATATAAGAATTATAACATCTATTATCTGTTAACTTCATCCAACATATTGATAAACCTCAATGGGTATCTAATATTTTTCTCATCACCAAACCTACTAGGGGACTATGCCTTTATACTAAATTTTGAAGCCTTAATCTCACTTGTCCTAAGGATGATTTCCCTCTCCCTAATATTAACCAATTAGTGGATTTAACCACTGGACATGAAATGTTGTCTCTTATGGATGGTTTATATTGATATAATTAGATCTTTGTTACACTAGAAGACCAATATAAAACTTCATTTATTACTCCTTGGGGAACCTTTTACTATTGTGTTATGCCTTTCAGCCTAAATAATGCATGATACACCTATCAAAGAGCCATGAATTATATCTTCCATGATATTATCCATAAAATTATTAAGGATTATGTTGATGATATCCTTAGTAAGTCAAAATCACGAAAATATGACCTTTCAATATTAAAGGTAATCTCTGATTACTTAATCCAATTTTGTGTCTGTCTAAAATTTAAGAAATACATTTTTGGAGTATTGATGGGTAAGATCTTAGGAATTATTTTCCCCATTCATGGGATAGAATTCGACCCTACCAAAATAAAATTCATTTTATAAATTCCACCTCCATATATATTAAGTATCTTTGTAGCTTGTAAGGTAAATTATAATCTATCCATCATTTTATCTCCCATATATTCGATTGATGTCAACCATTCCATCACCTTCTAAGGAAATATATCCATTTTAATTAGGACTCTAGTTATTAGGAGGCCTTTAAATATTTTAAGAGCTACCTTCTTTCACCCCCAATTCTTACTCCTCCCAAATAAGGGAAACTATTCTTCTTGTATATTTTTTCTTTAGATCATGCCCTTGGAGCCATGCTTGACCATCATGATTAGAAACATAAAGAGAAATCAATTTACTATATCAATCACACACTTTTTGAGTATGATTTGTGTTATTATCATAAAGAGAATTTAAGTCTAGCTTTGGTATTTGTAGCTTCTAAGATTCACCATTTTCTACTCAATCATAAAACCTACGTGGTCATAAACATTATTACCCTAAAGTTTATGCATTCAAATCCTTATCAAAATTAGTGAATGGCCAAATAGATCATGCTTTTTCCAAAATTTGACCTAGAGTTTAGCCATAAAAAATTAGTTAAAAGTCAAATCATTGTTGATCATCTTGTTGAGGTGCCTCTTTCTAATAACCAACTAGTTAAATGACTATATTCTTTGATGGATCTAAATGTTAACATAGTGGGGGAGCTATAATTATCCTAATCCCTCTTGGGGGGACACCTATCCCTCTATATTTTAAGCTTGATTTTGACTAAGCTAATAATATAGTAGAATATGAGGCTTTAATCATAGGTTTCTAAACTGCGTTAGCCTTGGGTATTAAAAAAATTAGCATCTATGGTGACTCTCAACTTATGGCTAAACAAATAAAGGGAAATTATAAATGTAGTAATAATACCATTTATAATTATAAAACCTTGGTTGATCATTTTCTAGCCACTTTTGAGCATTATGCTATCTAAGCCACTGCTCTGTTAACTAAAAAATTTATGCATACTATGGCTTCTTTGGCATCCTTTATCCCATCTTCATCTCAGGTATCTAATTTATTTGTCCTTTTCCATAGGATAAATAAACCTTCCTTTACCAAAACTAATCTTCCTTCCATTTATAGTGTTGAGTAAAATCTCTCAAATCTCTAGTACACAAAGATATTTGATAATCCATCAAGGGGGATTATTCCAATGGATCTATCTATAAATGGAAAATGAGCATTACAACATCATTTCACACATTTTTTCATCTATGGGGTGTTATTTATAATCACGTTTTTTATGGTTTCCTTCTTCATAGTTTCCAGGATCATAAAGCTACCCTCACTATCAAAGAAGCCTATGACAGGTCATGTGGTGGACATTTTAGTGGCAACACCATCGTTAAAATAATATTACGATTAGGTTATTCTTGTCTAACCTTAAATATGGATTGTTATTAATAAATTAATAAATTCATAAAGTGCTAATAACATGCCAACTTAGCCCATGTCCCTAGTCAAGCATTATAGGTAGCATATGATGTTTAGCCTTTTTCCCAATGGGGTATCGATCTTATAGGTTATATTAACCCTAAATCTTCCCAACATCATGGATTTATCATTATCACCATTGATTATTATACTAATTAGTGGAGGCTATCCCCCTTATCTTGAATAAAGCAAACAAAATTATTGAATTCATTAGTCAACATATTATTTGTCACTTTGACATCCCTCATAAGATTATCACAGATAATGGAAAATATTTTAAGAATAAATGGTTCAAGAGATCTATGATTCCTTGGGCATTAAGCTCAAATTATCCTTTCCTTACTATCCTCAAGCTAATGGATAAGTTGAGGCATCCAATAAAAATATTATCAAAATCCTAACTAAAGTCATTAATGATGTAGAGAACTAGAATTTTCATATTTTATTTACCTTATGGACTTATCAAACTAGTATTCAAACCCCTATAGGTGCTACTCCTTTTTTCCTAGTCTATGGTACTGAAGTTTTACTTCCTCTATAGGTTCATGTTATTTCCTATCACATCTCCCTTAAAAATATCATTTTTTAGGTTGACTTTCATCAAGAACAATTAGCCCAGCTCAAACTCTTGGATGAGCATCAATCAGCTACCTTTGACCATCTCCAAGTATATTAGGAATAAACAAAATACACATAATAAACATCTAAAAGAACATGAATTTAATATTGGTGACCTTATCTTAAAATAAAATCAACATGTCACTAATATGGAAAAAATTAGAATAGGAAACTTTTCTTTGAATTGGCTCCAACCATATATCATCACCCATAAGTATGTATATGGGGCATATCAGTTAGCCTCTCTTGATGGAATATTATAATGAGAACCTCTTAACGTATTGCATAGACATCCTTTCTACTGTTAATGAATCTTAATTACTTTGGTCTACCTATTTTAGTTTCTCAATTTCATAAATCATATCCCTATTATTCTTATACCAAATAATGATATATAGAGACATGTAGTTATCTGGTAGCATTTCCCATTTTTAAACTTGAATATGAATACCCTGAATCTTTTCACATCATGCTCAAATTAGATAAGCTTCACCTATAATGGGAAGGATCCCCAAATCATTATCCTCTAAAATTCCTCCCTATCACTAATTCATTTTAAGAATAAGTGTATTATCTTGCGTAACAAAGCTTCAAAAAACTATCCTAGGATATCTAAGGCCAATCCATCAATACATATAAAATTGGGATAAAAAATTAATGAAATCATTTGCAACACAAATCAAAATAAATATATTTCTTCTTTAAAAGACAACTATAAAAATTACAAAATCTGTAAAAATATACAAAAGATCAAAAGTGCAAACTATTCCCTTGAAGGACAACTACATTGAAAAACATATATAAAATATAGACCATTCCCTCAAAGGATTTCTATCATGCATAAAATATCCCAAGAAAGCTTCCCATATTGATCAATTTTCTTTAATTTAGTAGAATTCTCACATTAATCAGTCTACATGGATTGACACTAAAGGATTCTAGGTTTGACCTTAGTTTTGGGTATGCAAGATGGAAACATATTCTTCTTAGAATCCACTTTCTATCAAATAATTAAAATATTCCATCTCAAAATCCATAATATCATGAACTTAGTTGACCTAAATTTGTTAAGATCATTATTAGCTTTTGATTAAGGATGCACATGCATTCCTTTCAAACAGTTTTATTGGGTCATGGTACAAGCCACTAACAAGAAATAAAGCCCTTTATAAATTAAATTTGTGCTAATTTAATTACATATTTTCCACATATATTAACAAATATCCTAATCTAATAATTCAAAAAACTATAAACATGAAATCAGTAATCTATAAATTACATCCATAATAATCATAATCCATAAACAGTTTTCATAATCCTTAATTTAATCCAAAATCCATAATCTAATCCAAAATCATAATTTATGAAATTTTAACATCTTAAATCCATAATCCATAATCAAATCACATAAAATGTATGATCCTTAATAAAATAATAAAATATATATCCATAATCCATAAATATTTTACATAAAAACCAATAATCCATAATCTAATCAACTCATTAAATCCATACTCACATAATCAAAGTCAAATCCATATTAATTTAATCATTAAAATTTTAAACACCAATCCATATCACATCAATTATACATAAATCATAATCCATAAGCATTTTATAACATTTAAAATCCATAGTCAAATAATCCAATCACATCATGTAAAATCCATAATCACATCACATAAAATCTATAATCTAATAAAAAATCATAATCATAAACATCCATAATCTATAAAAAATTCATAATACCCATAGTCCATAAACATTTAAAATATAAATCCATCCCATGTAACAACAATAATAAATCACATCATTTAAATCCATAATCACATAATCCATAAAATATAAGCATCTATGTAAGCATAATCCATAAGCATCCATAATACATAAATCACATCCATAAGAACAATATAACTCATAATCATGAATCATATATATAAAATAATTAGTGTACATCAAAGTATATGTATACAATTTTATGGCTCTCTGGCCAGTATATTGAATATAAATACATCAATAGTTGGGCTACTGTGTAAACTATAGCCTATTCAGATGAATGCTCTTAAGGGCTCCACCACCATCTCCACTCACATCTCTTCCCCCATCTCCTCCTATATCATTGTCCCTATCTCTCCTCTAGGATACACTCCCCATGCTCACTAACTCTATATGCATGTGCTTAGAAGACCTGACCTTTGTGGTTAGATGGGAAATGTAGTATAGAATATTTAGATGTAGATCAAGTATGATATGATCATAATATCACATGTCCATAGCCAACTCCATAAATGCTTATGATCCCCATCTATATTTTATTCCTCCCAACCACCTCTCCAACTATTTACATTGATGGCTTTCCCTCCCCCATCCTTAGTTTATCTATCTCTACTTGATATTAATCTTTAACCTTCACCACCATATCATGACTCAATTATAATTAGTCAAACCCCACATATAGTGCATCCAATCAAGTCTGATATGTGTCCCTCTAAATCTACACTATGGTAAGAGTCCCCTATGATGTAGCTAGTTATCCATGTAAGGTGATACATTGAACCCTCAATGTATCCCTCTCTATGATAAGCTCTACCATATTTATCTCCTCCTCCTTTATCTCTTCTTATTGTATAAAAGGGTTATTTATTTAAGTCATTTACTCCATCAAGAATTTATCTAGTTATCCAAGTTAGTTCTAGACTTGTTACAACTAGGCACAATCATGGAATAAACTTATGGTGTTTAACATTTGTCACTCAACTACACTAGAATAAATTTGCATAATGTGTAAGCCTTATACAAATCACCTAAAGCACAATAGAGAAATAACTAGGGCCCATGTTGGGCTAGTCATGCCATGTTGTAACTCATTATTCAAGGGACTTGGTTATCTACAATAATGGTGTTTTCAAGTTTATAGGCATAGGTCATTGTAGGCTAGGCTTAGGGTTTATAGGTGTAAATCCTATTTAGATAGCTAATTTTGGTCATATGGGAACAATCCTATATTAGGTTTCTCTATAGTCTTATGGGCACAAGCTAATGTTTGATCATGCTTAACATCCTTTAGGTTCTTGGAGGTTTCAATGGAATATCTTAGATCAAGGATACATGTTGGGTTAGTGATTTAAGCATAGGTATCATGGCTTGTCATAGAATATTTCCTACACTTAGAGGATTTCCACATAATATGTTGACTTCATCCTAAACTACAAAGATGCCATGAATGCCATGAATTAAAGATTGAAAATAATAGCATTCAAATTTTATTTATCACACTAAAATCATAGCATTAATTATGCATTTAAATCACAAAGATAAGATATTAACCCATGAACACCATGCATTACTTTAACCATTATTCATATACTTAATGCTCCAAATACAGAGTATAATTCATATGGAAAAAATAGATTAATCACTTATCTAAACTACTAAAGGCCCAAAGGCTCAAAGGCAAGCTTGGGAACTATAATGTGAAGCCTCAAGGGCATCAATGCTAATATTAAGTTTTTATGGTGGTTGTTTCTCTATGTCTGAAACTAATTCATCAAGGCTTTTCTATATTAAAATTGCATTATTGCATACTAGTTAGAGCTTTCTTTTATTACCTATAGGATCACCTTATGCCAAGGTGGAGCTGCACATGCCAGTTACTGAGCTAGATATTTTCTCAATCATTTTATTAGCTCCTTTAATTTATGCCTTTCATGTTGTGATCTCCATGTGCTTCCACTCTTTGAATATTCCCAAAACATTATAGAATTATTTAGTCACTTGCTAGATGGTGCAAGGTGTATATCAATTCATCCAACTAGCATAAAAGATATCAAAATAGCAATCATCCTAAATGAATGCCTCACACTAAAGTGTCTACTAAGTTGGCATGGATCCATACTTACCCCAAAAGGGGCCAAATAATTACCCCATACAAAATTATTAGTCCACCCTCAGACTAGTCTTTTAATTCCCTTGGTGCATAGAACTTTGGTGCACTTTTATTTAGTTTAGTGCTAAAGTCCTCAAATCCCTTGATAGCAAACTTGATTTCTTCAATGGTAATGTCAATCTCTATTGAGAAAATAAATGTGAGAACATAAATTTTATCTAAATTTTTTTAAGGCCTCTAACCTTTCCTTTACCCTCATCACTCCTCCATCTAAGATTTCCCATTGATCATTATCCTTCGTTTGCAAGACATGAAAAAGTTCTTCTAGGTTTTTCTCCTAGTTCTTGATCTAGGTGCTTAGGGTATTAAAATTTTCCATGATTTATGCATGCTTGGTCCTACTAATAGTGTACACCTTTGCCATTAGCTCTTCCCTCTCCCGCTTTTGGTACTTGAGGCACATGTCAATGACTAACATTTGGTTGAATAATTTCATGAATATGGCATCGAATACCTCTACACATTATTTAAATTACGTAGAGAGGTATTCCACCTCTTTGAGCTTGTTTGTTAGATATTTCTATAGGATGGTGCAAGTGTCCTCTTCTTCTTCCTATGCCAATTCTACTTTCAACCATATGATCATTTTCTCCACTATCATGCACACCTTGTCCACCTTCAAGAAGTTCTAAGTGTCAATTTAATTTAAGAGGGATGGTTTGACTTCCTCTACATGATAAGCTAGTTGTTACAATTTAAACTTCAAGGCATTTATTTCCACTTCCACTTCTAACATGATATTATTTCACTCTGAATCCATAACATAATTAATGATGTTATTTCATGCTACTTTAGAGGCCATTCAGATGAGTGTGTTGGCTAGCCTGATTGGGTTTATTACATGAGGGTTTATGAGAAGTAAATCATGCCCTTATTTTGGTTTCTCTACACCTAGTAAAGTCGTTTGTAGTAACTCAAAATGAGGCTCATCCATATAACTGTCAAACATAAATGATAATTTTTGTTGCATATTTATTGTGGTAGCTCTAAGGGGAATGTATTAAAACATATAATATTCTTCATTGGTCCATGATTTCTACATCTTTTCTCTAAATCTTGGCTTGACACCTTCTTATTCAATGATGGCCATCTCCATTTGTTCTTGTTCTTCTTATTAAATACCAGTGCTCTCTTCAATTATTTCCTCTGAGACTTATTCATCTAACTCATCCACTTGGTCTATTTATACCTCTACCTTGGTTCCAACTTCACCCTCTTATTTCTACTAGGTTTCTTCAACACTTTCTATTTGCTCTTTTAAGTCACCAATATCACCTTCCTTGTCTCTAGGAACCCATTCACTACTTGGGTGTGCCTATGGTGCATCTTCTTCTATTATGATAGTGGGGGCGCTAAGTGCCTTTAATGCTCTCTCCTCCATTGGTTTTATGCTTGTTGTAGCCTTATTTTCTTCTTTTTCTTTCTTTCCCCTTTCTTCCTAAGCCTTATTTTTATCTACCTTCCTCCTCTTTATTATTTCCATGGTATTTTCTTCTTCATCCCTTATTTCATTTGCCTCAACCTTATCAATCTCTTGTTTGGTCATGCCATATGCCTTCATGGTCACTCTTTTTTCTCTAGTTCCAATGCCATCTCTATATGTTCTTTTTTTATGCACATTTTCTTCCACTAGCTTCTCTTTTCCTCTTTAGTCTACAAAGGCTATGTTGAGGGCTCTTTGGATGAGGCACTGGGTAGCTTTTCCACCTCTCTAAAAATAGTGGTAGTATCACCTTGGAGGTCCTACTTCACTTATTTTGTGTTGGGATATTCTTCTATTCCTTCTTATTAGATGATGTAAAATTTTGTCCCTCTTTCTTCTTCATCCATTTCTTTACATGCCTCTTGTGCTTCCAATTTCTCATATGCCTCTTGTGCCTCCATCTCTACCAAGGTTATTTTGGGCATTAGAACTAGCCCCATTGACTTCTTTTTATTTTCTCATAGCTTGGGAGAAGAAATCCTTGACATGAATGCCACATGATTCTTCTTTGGTGTATAGGGACTAGCCTCATCATCAAAGGAGATCTTCAATCTAATGTACTCTTAAATTTCCTCAAGTGTTTCCCCCTTTTTCTGTTGGGGATATTTATTCTACACTATTGGTGATAGCTTCCCTTCATCATCAATCAAAAGGGGGAGGTAATCATCCTTATTGGTTCTTATACCCTTCTTTCTTGGATTCATCTAATATTATTGCATGTGCATGTGCCTGGGAATGACTTCCTTTTAGAGGGGATGGATGTCAATATAATCCAAGTCATCCACTTCATCCTTGGTCACATTCCCTCCTAGGCATAAATATTTTTGTCACAACCTACTTCATTCTAAATCCATGATTTTCACTGGGATGTCTAACTACTACATGTTTGGAATTCTTCTTAGTGCATCTCTAAAGTATTTTGTTGAAAATGTGTAGGGGATCTTCAGCCAGCCAAATTAGTTACCATATATGAAATCTAGCCACACTACATAGAAGTGATTTATAATGGTGAAGGTTATCATTCCAAACATGTTTTAAGGGAGATAATATAGTATATGCCATTCCTCTTTGAATTCTTTAATATACTAGGTGTAAAACCCCATTACTATAGTCTTATAATTCTAAGAGAAGGTGCAAGGGCAGGTGAAGTATTAGAACTTATGCACTAGGGAGTCCTAGTGTATTAGGAAGATGCAAAGATTATCCTCATCACCATCAATCATGTTGATCTCATCCATCACAATTAAAATTAACATAAACCCCCACTGAAAGGTCTCTCATGTTGTATGAAACTCAAGTGCATTCTTTTGCATATCGTCTATAATGAAATTTGCTATATTAAATTTTACCCCTTGCATCATGTGGTAGGCAATTCATAAGGAGGTCTTGGTGATGTCTATCCATTAACCATTAGGGAAAAGTTTTGAACTTATGAGGTGTGAATTTTCCCTCATTATGGGTTCCTTGATGTCTTTGATTAGGAATGTGAAACCTCCCTTACATTATCCCAAGAGCTTTCTAACCCTTTTAACTTTAGCATCATCCACCATCATTCAATGAATGCCTATGCTAGAGTTTGGGAGCCCATTTATTTTTGTAATGAGGTTTTTTTATAACCTCATGTTCCTCCATACAAATTAGAAGTGGTCCCTATAGATTTGCAAGAGGAGGAACTACATGAGTTCCTTTGGCTTCTTGAAATAGGTAAACTCATAGAGTTGAGTTGTGCTAGTGGGTTCAATTTTGTCTCAAATGGAGACATCAAATAATGTCACACCTACTTTAGTATCGGTCCTTGTATCAACCATATAGTTTTGTGTTAGGTATTGCACATCACTTGAGGTATAGTGGTTGTATTCTTTAAGTTATCAGGTGTATGTAAAAGATGCCCATCTCTCTCTTACAAAGACCTCCTTAAGAAATTGCATCTCTTGGTAGGACATTTTTATAAGTACCTCTAGATTAACCTTAGTAATGATAACTCCCTCTACTATCTATGCTTTCTTATTTTTTACATCCACTTATTCTATCATTAAATCCCTTTTGAAATCTTTATGCACTTGTGATAGGATGGAACTCATGTAATTTTTCCCCATTATGAACTAGATGGTGTTGAAACATGGCCTATTTACTTTGTTAAAGCTTGTAATTTTTGTTGTCACTCCTCATAGTCATGAGATCTATGACTGTTACTTCAGCTCTAAAGCTTCACTTATCATTAATGGTGGCCATAACATCAATTTAGTTTTTTTATACCTAGTTCTTACATAATCTATGCCCCACACTTCTCTATGCCAATCTTGAAGTAAACATAATGCCTTTTGTTTTCAATCATTCACTTTTAGCATTTATGGGTGCTCAAGGGTTTACTCTGGTAGTAGTTATTTGCTTCATCTCTAGTTTACTATTCTATTTTGGGTGAAAATTATATCAAGGTTTGTAACCTAGACTAATTAGCCTCTTTCTAATTTATACCCTAATTTCAGTTACCATCTTTAATGCAGGTGAACAATGGCATGGAGGTACCTAGAGTTCTTGGAAACTATAAAATCATATAAAATACATGAAAACCCACTACCACCTACACATTAAATATGCATCTTTATTTTTTCCATCATCACCTCAATAACTCTTCCTAATGGTATTTTTGGTGAGTGATGTGTAGCTCAAATAGTCACTTCCTGCCTCACTTTAGGTGGATACTATCTTGTCCTGATGATATTTCTCTTATGATTTGTTCACTTAATGTAACTTTCACATTCCTTATGTAAATGTGGGTTTAATCCCTCACATACATGTGATATATCTTCCATGGTCCCATCTTATCTTCTTAATTCACTTTCATTTCAAACATGTTTTCTTATCTTGGTCAATTTCTCTACACTTTTGTCTCTTACCTTAGCCTGTCCTACCCCATAAAATCCCATTAGGTTGGTCCTCTATTACTTCAATCTCATTTTATCTCTTGTGCATAATCATTTTGTTCATCTTCACTCTCCTTGTGAACTTTCATCTTGTGCACCTCTTTTCATCACCTGGTACTCATATTTTTAGTCTAACAACCTCCTTATGCCCATAAACATAAGTGTCTAGCCTTAGGTACTGAGAAAGCATCCTCACTAGACTCATTAAACTAGGATTATGATTGGAAGTGATAGAATGGTTCTCTTTTAGGATTGAAATCACCCTACATATTGACTCTTATTCACATAGAGTTTTTTCACCAACCTCTTGAGTCTATAAACCTTTATGTCCCCATTACCTAGGTGTCTAGCCTCAAGAACTTGGAAAGAATCCATGCTCGACTCACATGATTAGAGTTATGCATGTAAGTGATAAATTATTTTACCATTAGGATTCAAAGCGATACTTATTCAATCTATAATAAAAACAATCACAAAATACAAGGAGATGTTTGGCTTGTGCCAACACAAATAACTTATGACTGATAAGTTGGTTTATGATGGTGTAAGTGCCATTATATTGATATGTCTTTAATTAATTGTCATTGAAATACCCAAGGATAATTTCACTATCCATCATGTGTAACATACATTTACCTATCTCTAATATGTGGTGGATGAAATATGGGCCCATCCACCTTATCTATAGCTTGCCTAGGTGCCTTAAGTACTTAGAGCCATAGAGAAATACTAATGCTCCTTTAGTCAGTACTTTCAACCTAATATGCCTATCATGCCACAAATTATAATTTTGTTTCTTAATCTATTGGCTCCATCTTGCTTAGGTGCACACCTCATCTAATTATTCTAATTCTTCTAGCCTTACACTCTATAAAGCTTAGTCATCCAAGTGACCAATTTGTGTAATGTACAATGATGGTACCAAAAACTCTATCAGTCAATTTTCCTTCATGCCAAACACTAGTTGGAATGGTGTAGCCTTATTCAGGAACTTATAGGTTGTGCAGTATGCCCATATAGCTATCAACTCTTGATCATCCTAATATTTGAGACCAACATCACATATTTTTGTGAGGCGCATTCCTAATATCTTATTAAATGCCTTAACTTTGCCATTCATTGGGGGATGATATGAGGTGGTCTTGTAGTACACCACCATGTCCTTAACCAATATGATTTTCATAGTTTTATTCAGGAAGTGTGTTCCTCTATTGCTAGTTAAACTAAGTGGGCACCTATAAAGACTTATAATATTTTCCCATAATAACCTTATAGTATGGTGTTAGTGTAGTTTTTAATAGAAATTTCCTCATCCCACTTTATAAAATAATTGGTGGCTACCAAAATATACCTTACACCTATGCATATTGTTGCAGGAGTGATCAGCCTAACAAAATCAATGCCCCATTTTTCAAATGGTGCCTGGGAAAGAATGGGGATGAGAGGAATCTCATCCCATAATTATTTCTTCCCTATGTATTGGGATATGTCACATACCTTAACACAATATTTTGAATCTTGAAATAATCTTGGCCACCACAAACCTAATTACAACACTTTGTTTGTCATTATTTCTCTAGTGTAATGGCCTTCTATGATCCCCTAATGCACCTTACATAGAATGGAATCCCTTTCACGTTCCAAAATAAATCAATGTAATAATTTATCTCAGCTTAATTTATACAACTCCCCATTAATGATCTAAAAGCGTGTGGCATGAATGGTGAGTTTCTTCTTCTATTAAGTTGTCATGGTTTAGGGTGCAAACCTAGACATTAAAAATGTAGATATCTCCACCAAGTATTTAGGAACATGTTGGAATCTATAGAGTTATACATTTTTCATGTCATATTCAATTGGAACTATCATATCTCTAGATTCAATGAGGGATATATGGTCTAGTCCTAATTTTTCCTTCTTAAGTTTCACCACAATTGAGAACTAAAATTCCTCAAATAGAACTATCCATCTAAAATTGCACCCATAGAGAATGGGATTATTTATAAGTTATTTAAGTACCTCATGATGGGTGAAATAAATGAATGGGGTTACCAAAAAGTATTTCCTAAATTTATAAAAGGTGTAGACAATGGCCAATGCCTCACACTTGATAGTTATGCAATTTTTCTCTCTTGGGGTGAATTTGTGACTTGAAAATGAGATAGGATGATCTATCTTACCTTTATTGAGTTATGCTAGAATAGTTCCAATTATAGAGTTAGATTCATTGACATGGATTTAAAATGGAGTCATCCAGTTTGGAAATTGAAGGATAGGTATGCTAGCCAACTTGAGATTCAAATTTTTAAAGGCATCCTCTTGCATTGTACCATAATGAAATGTGTCGTCCTTATGTAAAATCTCATATAAGGGCATTATGATCCTTGCATAACTCCTTATAAACTTTTTATAATAACCATAATGGCCAAGAAAGGCATGAATGTCTTTTTATATGGAAGGGGTCTAGAGCTGTATAATAATATAAATCTTTATGGGGTCAATGAGCAGACCATCTCTACAGATGATGTACCCAAGTAACTTTTTAAATGGTGTGAAAAAGACACACTTATTAAGGTTTAAGGATATTTATAGCTATTTTCACATCTCAAACATAATGTGTAAGTTATCGTAATGGTCTCTCATGAGCCCATACATAGTCCAATTATCAAAGTACACTTGGATGAACTTAAGGATAAAATCCTTAAATGCAGTTCTGACCACTATGGAGAATATGGCTAGTGCATTTTAATCCCAAAAGGCATCATATTATATTCAAACACCCCCATTATATCACAAAGGTTTTCTTAGGCTTGTCTTCCTCTTCAATTTGGACTTCATGGTATCTATAGAAACCATTAGTGAAAGTATAGATATCATAGCCTATGACTCCATCCAAGACTTCATTAGTGAATGGAGTTGGGAAGGGGCCAGTGACATATAGGGCATTTAAAAATTGATAATCATCACAAATATAAATATGCCCATACTTTTTAATGTTAATCACCATTAGGCTTACCCATTCTAAATCTTACACTGGGTAGATCATTCATATGGCTAGCATACCATTAATCTCCATTTTGACCTTTGTACAGAGATTAGGGCTTATTCTATAGGAGCACTTATTGATAGGTTTCATACCATCCACTATCTTTATGTTCATTTTTACAAGGGATGGGTAGGTACCCTTCATGTCCCAGTAATTAAATGGAAATAAATCTTGAAACCCCTTTAGGATATCCATAATTCATGATAGCTCTACATTGGACTAATTACACCTAGAGTAGTCACCTTTGGTTTGCCTTCCATACTGATATCAAACTAGGTGGTCATGACTAGTGTGTGGTAGGGCTTATTTATATCTTGATGTGTGTCCTCAACTTGCCTAATCCCCTTGTTTATTTTGATGTGGATATGAGTAGGGCCTTCCTCATATGGGCACCATCATCCACTTGGTGCATGATCTTCCTTTTTCCTATCAAGGACATCAAATTTCATGCTTTCTACACATTTGTATCTTCAACATTAGAGTCATTCTAAGTTCCTTATCCTTAGATAAAGTTAGTAGTGATAATCATTTCTCCCCAAACATATCTCATAGGTGTTCTTCTAAGATTGTAGTGTCCTAAGATAGTGCTCTTCTAATGACTTATAATAGCTCAATAAATTCTAGGTTATGTGAAGAAAAGGAGAAGTTGTGCACAAACTTCTCCTTCAAGACATCCCAAATGGATATCTCATGGTGAATGTCATTGACCACATACCAAGCTCAAGCCTACATCTTTAAATTTATGTAGATGGTGTGCATCCATAGGTTCCTTAGGGAGTTTGTATCATAGTCAATCCATGTTTCTTCGCACAATCATATGTGTGTTATTTGGTCTAAATCACCAAAGTATGCAAAAATATCTAGGTCCTCATTTCTTTTTCTAAATATAGTGTAGATGGCTGATTTTACATCTTGCCAAGTTGGAAAGGTAAACCATTATGATGCCCACCAATGAGTATCAATGCTTTTAAAAATATACACTAGTGTGCCCATCCTATTTACTTCCTTTGAGACATAGGACTCTAAGTCAGAAACATATTATTCTACAAAATTGCACCATTCATATTGTGGCAATGCTGCAAGTTTACCTTTGCTTAGGTGAAACACTATGTTTCCCTTCATCTTATTGGAAGGGTCTCTTTATGAAGTGTGATCAATATAGAACCAACCATTCCTCATAGGTTTTGGCACTTTGGCACTCACTACATGGAAAATATAACCAGTGGTTTTGTAATCTTTTTTGAACCATTAGTCATATGCTACATTGATAATGTCTAAGGCTAACTATCTATCACCTAGGAAAGCACTCTTTGGTCATTATGGTTGATAATTTTGATTCCTTATATTGTGATGTTATAGATAACGTTGATCTCATCTTCAATATCAATGATTTATACATAAGGGGGTCCATAGTCTCTTGAGACGGATATGATGACCCTCTCCTTAACCTTTTCAAAGGTCATATAGTGCTTATTTAAGTGCATGTCATCATTATTCACATAACATCATGGCCTACCTAGGAGTGTTCGATAATTATCTTACTCAACCAACTCAATCACTTCAAAGTTAGTTATGAAACTATATGCCCATAATATCTACAATAGCACCTTTTATTATTTTGATTAGTTGCATCCTAGATTTATTGGCCATGAAAAGAACATGAGGGGAAGGCCTCAAAGCTATCTTACCCATCTTCTCCCATGTGTTACTTGTTAATATTTTGACCTCAATACCTATGTCTATAAGTAATTTACATACAAATCATCCATAAATGGTGGAATTTATCAAGAGATCTTGATTTTAATCCATGTTCTATGTATGCTTAAGCTCTCAGGCCCTTTCTATGCATGACACAACAATTTCAATTAGCTTCTTCCTAACATGTTCTAAAATTAAATTATTTAATAAGGGTAGCATCCATTATATCTATAAGAGGAACATTATCTCCATTAGCTCTTTTACCTCAAACTCTTGGTTATTTTTCTTCTTGTGGGAGGTAATAGCTTGCACCTATAGATCCCATGCTAGTTGAAGTTCTCCTTGTAGATTTTAAATAACCCTCACAGCCTATTGTAAGAAATCCTTCTAGTTTAGGGTTAGGGTAAAGCATAGATTTGGGTTTAGGCCACATGATACGCATAGTGTGACTCATATCCCCATATTCTAGGTATAACTCTAGTACTAGAATAACTGAAGGCTAAGTGGTGATTCCACTATGAGTAGGTACCTACACTTTGATTAGCTCTGTATAATTTGGTTACATATTTGGAGTCCATTTATCTACTTTAGGCTTGTGCCTGATCATTCCTATGCCTTTTTATACATTAGGCCATCCTTGGGTTAACTTTTCATATAATTTAGGGCATTCTTTGACCTTATGTGTTGCTTGATAATACTTAGATGTTGAATGTATAGGGAAGTCATATTGATAGTGCTCAGTCAAACTATACTTATACCATGATAATGGTAAAAATATTCCTCTATCATGTCTTCCACCCCACCTTATGGCATCTCTTTACATTTCATATCCTTTATTATATTGGCCATAGCCTACATACTACTAACCATAGCCCCTTTTCCTTGGATTGCCTACCCTCTAGCTACTATAGTTTCTTGTCATGCACCTCTCTCCATATTTTCATTCATCTCATTGATTACATGAAAATAAATTGTGGTGTGAGTGTAGGCATCAAAAAATTGATAATATATGGTTGTATTAACCTGAGTGGCACATTGTAATAAAGGGTAATTGGAAAACTCATGTACCTTACAATAAACCTCAGAGCTTTGAAGTAATGTACACACATTCCTTTAAGGGTAGTTATTCCTATTATGGCTATTATACCAAACACACCCCATTTCTAAAAATGAGGACCCTTGTTCAAAATTTGGTAGTTTTGTGTTATAAATTTGGTGTTTAGCTTGATCAGGAATTAGTTTTGAGTATCTTGTGATGATCTAATTTATATGGGTCTATTAGCACATAATCTTCATTACCATTCATCTAAGTTTCTAACATATGATTCTTATGTTTCCATCATGTAGGTTTAATGGGGTCTCATTAGTGTGAACACTGCCTAGGGTTTTACACCTTAATGCAAAATTGACTCTTTGATTTTGATTAACCCTTGGTCTCTTATTTATTAAATTGAATCTATGTTGTAAATCATGTTAAAACTTTAGCCTAATTTTTTATCCTATTTTTTTTGAAATAGATTCAAATTTTATGCAAGTTCAAAATTACTACAAAACACTTTATTATATTATAGAGTTAGTTTAATATTTTATCATAGGTCCTTATCATATCTATGTTAGGGTGTGGAGATAAAAGCTTAAACTTATTGCAAACAAAGAAAAGGAGGTTATTGAAGACCCAAAAGTACCAGCATCAGCAGCATGACCAACGTCAGTCATTATCAGTGTAGAAGGCAACTAGCATCGGTACGAAGTCAGCCGATGTCGACAGAACCAGGAAAGCAGGGACCGGCATCGATCACCTGTGTGTTCCAGAACTACTCATTACACAAACAATTAGTTTATTGAATGGAGTGTTTGCATGTAAAGGCTATTTTGAGTCTTCAGCTACATGGATAATTATAGTAAACTAAGAGTCTAAGTTATTGTTCAAGTTTGGGATCTATTTAGAGACCCATTGTCATGTATTGTAAAGTGTGCTAGTGAAGAGAACAAAGTGTGTGTTTCTCCTAGTTCCACTAATGAGCTAGAAAGGAAGGCAAGCAAGATCCTTCCATTGTAAGTATGGTCTATTGAATTGTAAGTTACAGGTTCATGGGAGATCAACTTGAAGTACTATAAAGTGCTTGGTGTACTGGCAGGGTTATTACTGACTAGTTGGAGAGGTGAACACCAATTCTGTGTGTGAGTTGGTTGTTGGGACTATTTTTTCAGTAGGAGAGTGTTTTGAAGAAGAATTACTAGACACTTGAGGTGTGGGAAGCCTCTATAAGGTGGAAGCATGTGGCAGCTCTTTATTGTATTCTTTTCTGTACAAATGTTAATACAAGATAGTGTATTGTCTCTCATAGTCTGTGCTATTGGTGAATTCTAGTTACTTGTGTTTCTGGTTATTTTTGCATTTTTAATTGCTTAAGTTTGGTAATCATATTGTGCTCTTTTTGAGGAGCAAGATCCTAACAAGTGGGATCAGAACAAGTGTGTTTGTTCTTGGATTCCCTGACAACTGGTATCAGAGCTTTTGGTTGGGATACTAATAGGTTGGATTAGATCTGGTTAATGTGTGTTGATTACAGGTTACTCATAGGGGTTTCTATTTGAGTGGGAGTAGAGCAATGGCAGAAGATAGTAAGCTACGAATGGAGAAGTTTAATGGAAGGAGGTCCAAGTTTAGGTATGGCAGAATAACTTGTTGGAGATATGGAAAGAAAGAGTAGGAAAAGAAAGATTGTTGGTTGGCAGCAGATCAACATGAAGGACATGAAGAAGAAGCAGGTGTTGCAGATTTTGTTACACATGGTGCTGTGGTATGTTCTTTAGATAAAGTAGAATCTTGGATTTTAGATTCTGGTGCCTCTTTTCATGCATCCCCTATTAGGGAATTTTTTCATGAGTATGTCTAGGGAAACTTTGGAGCAATTTGTGTAGGGGATGGAAAGCCTTGTCAGATGGTTGGCAAAGGGAAAGTGAAGCTGAAATTGCAGATGGATAACACATGGGTGTTAAAGGAGGTCATGCATATCCCAATTCTAGAGCAAAATTTGATTTCTGTAAGAAGTTTGGGTGATGAGGGTTGTACAGTAACTCTCACAGTGGACTCTTAGAAGGTTACCAAGGGTGCACTTGTTGTAGCAAGAGGTAAGAAAGTAGGTATGCTTTATCTATCTACTTGTATTACTGATTCTCTTTTTGGGTTATCTACTTTAGCTGTAGATTTAGAGATGTGGTTTAACAGGATTGGTCACATGAATAAGAAGGAGATGCATGTTCTTGAGTCAAAGGGTATGCTTTCAGATTTGAAGAGCATAGATCGAGGTTTCTGTATGCAGAAGACGAAGGTGACGTTTCTTGAGGAATCCGATGTTAGTGACAAGAACAGGAAAGCCTTGGTTTTTAAGGAGAAGGTGATGGATAGAGTTCAACACAAGGGGTAGAAGAATTCTGAGCAGAGTAAGGATGATTTGGACAAGGGTTTGATCCAAAAAGAGCTCATGGGAAAAGGTCAGTTCTCACAAGCAAAACATAGAGACCGACGTCGGTAGGAAAACTAGCATCGATGTCTAGATAGGGACTGACGTCAGCTATGTGTAGACTGACATTGGTGACTCAGGGAAGGTAAACACTGGTGTTAACAAGGGAGGAATCGACGTTGGTGATGAGGTAGTCATAGGAAACTGACATTGGTCGGGTGCAGACTGGAATGTGACTGGCGTCGATCACTGAGACAAATTTTGGGTGGACAGTAAGCTGTCAAGGAGTCTCTAGCGCCCATATGGAGGACTTAAAGGGTATGTAAGCCTCAAATTAATGATTTCCCTTCTTTACACTACTTATTTCTCACTTATGGTATCAAACTAGGGAGTTGTTAAAGAAGCAGAGCAGGTAGATCTAGGAAACAGTGGGAGCTTGGTATGGATGGAAGATGTGATTCCTTAGAGGAGAACCAAATAGGAGTTTTGGATGGAGTTTCCAGTTGGATGTAAGCATTGAGAGATGAATGGATGTTCATGATGACGAAGAGTGGAAATGGATACGTGAGACAGAAGATTAGTGTATATGGTCTTGTATAAGATGTAGGGAAATGGAGGTTTGATCATTGTCTTTCTCTTTACCAGGTTGGATACTATTAGCTACATTATCTTATTACTGTATGATGTACTTGTTGCAGGGTTACATATATAGGGTATTGCTAAACTAAAGGTAAAACTAGTTCAAAATTATGTCATAAGGAATCTGGGAGCAGCAAGGCTCTTTGGCATGAGTGTGTTCTAGGGACATGGAAGGTCATATGTTGACTTTGTTTCAGGATGATTGTGTGAGATCGATTAGCACGCTGATGGTTGGACAGTTCACAGAATAGGGTCTTGATTCACATAATGAGGTTAAGTGCATGGTATGTACTAGACCTGAGTTTTCCCAAGCAGTGGGAGTTGTCACAAGGTTGGAGCCAATCCGAGAAAGAAGCATTGGAGGGAAGTTCAGTGGATTCTTAGAGGGACTAGTAGCAGGTGCACATGCTATGCAAGTTCAAGTTATTTTCTACATGGTTTGTAGATGTGGATGTGGCAGGTGATTTGGGTGATAGGTGTTACACTACAATTTTTGTGGTGGTTGGTCTTTAAGAGTGATCTTGAGGAGGGATACAGAGCCAAGGGAACAAACTAGACGGTGTATAGGTATAGGTATAGTTGTTTATCTCCAAGTGGGAGATTGTTAGGGTGTGGAGCTAAAAGCTTCAACTTGTTGTAGACAAAGAAAAGGAGGTTGTTGAAGACCCAGAAGTACCAACATTGGTAGCATGACTGACATTGGTCATTATCAGTGTAGAAGGCAATTAGCATCGGTAGGAAGTCGGCCAACGTAGGCAGAACCAGGCAAGCAGGGACCGACATCGGTCGCCTATGTGTTCTAGAACTGCTGGTTGCATGAATAGTTAGTTTAGTGAATAGAGTGTTTGCATGTAAATGCTATTTTGAGTCTTGAGTTGTGTGGATAATTATAGTAAACTAAGAGTCTAAGTTATTGCTCAAGTCTAGGATCTATTTATAGACCCATTGGCATGTATTGTAAAGTGTGCTAGTGAAGAGAACAAAGTGTGTGTTTCTCCTAGTTCCACTAATGAGCTAGAAAGGAAGGCAAGGAAGATCCTTTCATTTTAAGTATGGTCTATTGAATTGCAGGTTGCAGGTTCATCGGAGATCAACTTGAAGTACTATATAGTGCTTGGTGTACTAGTAGGGTTTTTACTAACTGGTTGGAGAGGTGAACACAAATTCTGTGTGTGAGTTGGTTGTTGGGACCCTTTTTTGGGTAGGAGAGTGTTTTGAAGAAGAATTACTATACAATTGAGGTGTGGGAAGCCTCTATAAGGTGGAAGAGTGTGGCAGCTCTTTATTGTATTCTTTTTTGTATAAATGTTAATACAAGATAGTGTATTGTCTCTCATATTCTGTGTTATTGGTGAATTCTAGTTACTTGTGTTTCTGGTTCTTTACGCATGTTTAATTGCTTAAGTTTGGTAATCATATTGTGCTCTTTTTGAGGAGCAAGATCCTAACAAGTGGGATCAGAACAAGTGTGTTTGTTCTTGGATTCCACGACAATCTATTAATACAACAAAGACTTTAGTCAAAGATATTTATGCTAAGCACTTTATATCTTACAGTTCATGAGGACTAAATTAACAAAGGGACTCTTTTATTACATTTTAATCTTAGCTTAAAAGTTTCTATTAAAGTTTAATCATGATTTTTAACATGACAAAAAAAAACTTAGTCTTAATTCTTTATGCTAAGACATTTAAAGTCTCCAAAACAATTATGACTTTAATTTTACACCTGTAGAAATGGATAAACCTAAAGGTGATAGGTGGCAAGATCTCAGTGCCTCAAATGAAGATACAATGACATGAGAAAAGGGTTGAAATATCAAAGGTTTCAAAAGCCTTGAAAGAGTGATAAGTGTCATCATCTCAGGGGGTAGCCTAAATATCTAATGGTATGGGGCATAGTTCATAATTTGAGACCCTATGAAGTGATCTGAGAGTGGCAAGTGGCAACATCTCAAGAGCTTAGATGGTAGATCCAATGTTCTATAGGCCCTTCCCAAGGTCAACAATTCAATAGATCAAAGCCCTCATGGAGGTGCCATGTGGCACATGCATAGAGCATAAAGTCTCAAGGAAGTGATAAGTGTCAAATCTTGTGGGAGTCAATTAATTCAAGTAACTAAAATTTATGGTGCATGTTAACTCATGTACCAGAGATCTAATGATGCATAATCAAGATCACAGCAATGAAGGCTTTTCAAAAGTGAATGCAATGGTGATAATTCTCACCATTATGGGAGTACTTAATAGAGATCTAATGATTTATGGGCCCTTTCATAAGGTTAACAAGTCAATAGATTGAATCCCCCAAGGAGCTACCCAAGTGGCACAACATGAGAATTTTATTTTATTTTAGAAACTTAGTTAAGGACTTTACCCTATTGTTTTTTTCCTTGTTTATTAACACAAATAAAACCTTAGGTTAGATTTATGTTCTAAATTCTTTGTTTTAAAAGACCTTAGTCTATGTTTATTTATGCTAAGCCATTTTATGCTTTTGTTTATAGGGATTCCCAAGTAAATGATATGTGTTAATCTTTCATGAATTCAAAGTTCAATCACCAAGATCTATGATTCAAATGAACTCAAACACCATAGATCTAACCATATGAGATTAACATCAAAGATAAAAGCTTTTTAAAGTGAACATAAGGGTGACAAGTGTCACCATCATGGGAGCATTTATTAAAGTTCTAATAAAGTGAGATTAAGGTTAACATTTCAATTAAGTGATAGGGAGACAAGTGTCACCATCATGGGGACCCTGCCAAAGATTCAATGGTATGTAGAGATAAGGACATAACCAAGTGGATAAAAATCTATGGACTGCATTGATTCATATAAATATATCTAATGGTGTGATATTAATGAGAATTTTCAAATGTCCCAGAGCTAGTAGAAAATTGACACTTGTCATGATCTCATGAAATCAGAGGTAATAATTGAATTTGGTCTCATTTTAAAAAATCATGAAGTGAGGATATGTGTCCAAAGATAATAGTGGTCATGTTTTAATTAAATGGATAACTCATAATGGACATGACACATTGGATTGCAAACCAATGAAGAACACATGAGTCTTATACTTAATCTAGTTAGTGAATATAAAAAGGAAGATTTTGTAGTAGAATAAGAGAAGATTGAATTTATTAATGCATTTAAAAGATTAAGTTGACAGAACATATTATTTTAAGATAAATACCCTATAAATCCTTTCAAAGGAATTTTCTATTTTGTAAAGGTAGGGGAAACATGCAATGCACAGTTATGATTAGATTAGTCATATTTAAATAGTGTCATTAGTTTTGAGGTATTGGTAAGGGAATACTTGTCCTTCATATGTTTTTTAATTCCATTTTAAAGTGATTAACTTAAAATATTGAAAAGGTTGTTCTCATAACTTATAAGAGAAGATATTATCATTTAAATGCATATATTTAGTTTTCATGTATTTGAGTTGTAATTGTAAAAGTTACCCTTCTTTACACATGCATATATTACATAACTATTACAAAGGCTAACTTAAATTGATAATTTTAAGTAGACTCATATGGTTTTAAGAACAGTTAAAATTCATGTTCTTACTATCACATGTAATGACTTTGCATGACTTGGAAGATGAGGTGACTCCTTCCCCAAGTTTACTTAAATAATCATAATCCACTAGTTGGAGGTGTGGGAAAATTTTTAATATACAAGAGTAGAAGAAATTTAAATTGTTAGAAAATGTGTTTGTGTATTCTCTCTCCAATTTCTATGTGATTAGGCTTATCTTTTTGGTTGTATGACTCAATAATTTTTAGTGTGCAATAGCTACAATGAATTATTTATTGTTTTGATTGATATGTTAGTCTTAAATATGAAAAATCTATTGTAGGATTAATAAATTACATTTATTATTTATAATTAAGTTGATTGATTAATGTTTTAAATGTGTATGAGTTCTTTCTTTTGATGTAATTTTCTATGTGTGCACAAAATCTATCTCAGATACCTCATTAGACTGATCCATAATCTCTTGATTAAGGGTGTGTAATAGATTATCTAAAAGGGGAAACCTTTTATTGAGGATTATGAGTTTTTTGTATTAGTATCCCCTTAGACTTATAAATTATGTATGATTTTGTGTGTGCAATAGTTGCTTGCAATAGACATAGTTTTTGAAAGCGCTTGTCCATTTAGAAACTAGCTAGAGTGATGAATCCTGAAACCATAAATTCTTCTTTTGTACCTTACCCTTCCATCATTTTAAAGTTTTTTTTAGATTTATCCACTTTATATTAGTAACTAACCACCCATCCAACTCATGTAGGAATTAAATACCCTGTAGGAACCACACCTCCATCCAAAAACATTATCAAAAACTTGCATGCCCTACCAGTTATTCCATCAATAGGTTGTTCAAACTACATACCTACAACTCATGCCCTGGACTGGAGTTTACCTCTATTGAGATCTTCAAATGTTAAATTCTTCCTCATTTATTTTGGTGTGCATTAAAACCACATCAAAAATTTCACTAGTGATAGAAGGAGGGCCTACCCCTTGATAATAGTAGCTATTCTTTGCATAGAGTTGCACTAGATTGACCTAGGAGAGTGACCAGATCTAATTCCCAAGTTGGTTTTCTAGTATCACCCTTTTCAAATCATAGGAGACCTATAATTATACCAACATCCCTAGTTCATAAAAATCTACCTCCTCCAACTAGGAACCCTTCACCTATTAGTCATCTAATGTCTCAACCACCTTGGTTAGTTGGATCTACTATTTCCATCCCGAGAGATGTGCATGATTTACCTAGGAATCTTGATAATTATCTACCATCCTTTTCTCCTTCAAGAAAAATGATAATGGAAGAACATATCAAATATTTCAAAGTTGCTTTGATATTAATGAATATTGTTGATGAATATGTTCCATGCAAATTATTCCCTTTTAAATTAATGGATGTTGCATATGATTGATGTTTAATTCTAACATAGAAATACATCACTTCTTAGGATGAATGTCAATTTACTTTTCTTACACAATTTAAATAGGTTACCAGTACCATCATAATATATCATCTCTTCACTAGTATGAAGAGATAGATTAATGAGCCTAGCCATGCTTTCAATGCAAATTTTTGAAATATGTACAATTAGTTAACTCCAAACTATGAGCCAATGGAATCATTAACATTGGAGATATAAAATAATACACTAGATCTAATTACTATAGTGTTCTTGAGAAGAGTTGTTTTAGCTAAAAATTTGGCACATGCATTTGAAGAAGCCAATAATATTGATAGATAGATCAATCCTTAGGTTCCCACTATGTCCAATGTCCACAACAACTTTACCATGTTGAATCTGATACCACATGCAAGGCAAAATATCTTGATGTTTAATTAGAACCATCTATATACATTTCCTCCCATGACACAAAGTAGCCAAATTATGGATCCTTGAACAATCACCTATAAGGCAATAGTTACCAATAAAATCAACAATTGACTATGTCTCCTAGTGTTGTTCTATTAGGAACTGACTTTGTGAAGGAAAAACTCAAGGATATTTATAATATAGTCTAAAAGCTAAGAAATAACTTGTTAGGCATGTAAAGGATGATGGGTAATGCTAAAATCCCAAATAGAAATCAAAATCATATATTTCATAGGTATGATAGGCCATTCAATAAGCCCATGAATAATATGGAGTAGCCTAACAGGATCCTAGAGATCAACATGATATAAATATATCTTCCCAATTGGCATATAATTCACAATGATTTGAAGCATGGTGAGCTCAATTGTGTTGATTTTTATGTAGCATTCAAAATATTTCAAAGAGAGGTGGTTAGGCAAGACCATATGCATAATCTACCCAAGCCTCATTTGGGTCCTATCCCTTCCATCATTGTCATGTTCTTTGAAAATCATGAGTTTTTATTTCTAGGTGAATATGATAATGAGCTAGATGACAACATGGATGAAGTTCATACTTTATAGTAATTCCAAAAAGGTGGCTAGAATCTAAGGAATAAGTAACCACTAAAAATGTCAAGTCTAAATACTAATGAAATTCTACCTAATCCTAAAATTGATAATAGTCCACCTCCTCCAAGTGGGAATGATCAAACTCAGACCAAGGAAGAAGCTAATAAGGGAGGATATAACATTGTTGAAGACATGAAGAATATCAAAATAAATATAAATCTTCGTGAGTTAGCTCAGATTACCAAACAAAAAAAGTTGCTCTATAAGTTGATTACTAGGAAGATACTTATGGAGAAAGTGAAAGTGTCTACAGACAAGTCAAAAGAATATAACACTAATGTTATCTACAAGAGTAAGCTAAAATCTCTACCTTTTTTCTAACTATAAAGACATTCAATAATAATATTCATAATTATTTAGTTGATTCTAGAGCTTCTACAACTATCATGCCTACTTATATATGCCAAAAGATTGGTTTGATGTTGAGCCCTTCAAAGAGGACACTTTCACAATTAGAAAAGATAGTAGTGCCTATAGTTGGCAAACTGAGGGGCATGCATATCCAAGTAGCATCTAAACCATACATTCAAATGATCATTGATATCTTGATGGTGGAAATACCTAAAGGCTATGATCTACTACTAAGTAGAGACTAGTCGAAAGCACTCTACGGATATCTTTTGATAGATTTATCTCATATATGGCTACTATGGAAAGGAGTTACAAATCAAATTAGAATTGATAGAGAGCTGAGAATGAATTATCCCATCATGAAATTCAATTTCAAGAATTAAGAGGTAAAGTATCAGTCTCCTAGCCTTGGTATTTACACTTTTACTACTCAAAATCAAGTTCAAAATCCAAAACCTGAAGGTTCCAAATAGCTATGGAATTCACACTTTGATGGTGCTATATCTAAGTAAGGATCAGGCATGGGATTTGAGGTAATTGATTGACATGGTAAAAATTTATTGGAAGCATATAGTTTGCAATTTCCATGCACAAATAATAAAGATGAGTATGAGGCTTTAATTATAAGATTACAATTTACACTTACAAATAATGTGAAATATATATTAGTATTTGGTGACTTATAACTATTGGTTAACCAAGTCAGAAACAAATATCAATACAAGCTATCTTATTTGAAAAGGTACAAACATAGAGCATGGGACCTGATTGAAATCTTTGAAGCTTTCAATATAAAATTTCTTCCTAGAGATCAAAATCAAGCTATCAATTTGTTACTTATTGCCACTACTGATTTGGATCCCTTTCAATAATCTAAGGTAAAGAGGTTTTCTATCAAATTGGTGTCGTGTCCCTATGTTACTAACAATGTGGAAAATTTTCAAGTTTTTGATGATGACCATCAAGTTATTTAGTTTATAATTAATTAAGGGGAATTTGAGTCCCAAATCATTGATTACAAGGACATTTATCACCTATATCAAGAAGAATTAGATAGGAAAGGTATTCCCTAACTCAAATAAAATTGTGTCCTAGTTGGGTTGGTCTCTTTGGAGAGGTCATTTGATATTGACACCCAAACGCACAATTAGCCCAAGGTTAATGAATAAAACTTCAAAATAGAACATATATGAGATGAGCATAGCCCATGATATGTTAATATTAGTCTTAGCTATACCCTAGAAGAGATACAATGAATGAAGGATATAATAACTTGATGTAGGGATGTCATTGGTTAGACATATAAAGACTTGAAAGTATATGACCCATAGGTCATTACTCATATGATTCCCTTGAATCTAGATCATAAGCCATTTAAATAGAGGCATATACCAATCAATCCTATCCTAGAGCCTCACATCTAGAGAGAAGTGGAGAAGCTATTAAGTATAAAAATCATCTTTCCCATAAGACATTCTACTTGGGTAGCTAATTTGGTCCTATTAAGAAATAAAAAGGGTGAGATCAGATTATGTGTATATTTTAAGAATCTAAATAAGGATTCTAAAAAGGAAAATTATCGCATACATTCTCTAGATGAGGTGATATAAATACTAAGTGGTTTTGAAATGATGTCCTTTCTGGATGGATTCTCAGGATATAATCAGGTACTATTGTAATCTAAGGATAGAATGAAGATAATATTTACCATGAAATGGGGAACTTATGCATATAAGAGGATGTCATTTGGCCAAATAAATGTAGGGGCTACTTTTATCATACCATGGATCATGTATTCAAAGGATTAATGGGAAAATTCATAATAATTTACATGGATGATCTTATGATGTTTTCAAAGCATACAAAGGATCATATAAGTCACCTATAGTCCATATTTGAGAGATGTAGAAGGTTTGGTATTTCACTAAAATGAAATAAAATTATATATGGAGTCATTGAAGGAAATATATTGGGGTACATCATCACCAAGAATGAGATAACCATTGATCTAGATAGAATTTAGGAAATTTTAATGATTACACCACCAAATATCAATAAGGAGATCAAGTCATAATTAAAAAAGATTAACTTCATAAGGAAATTCATATTAAGAATTATAGAGATTATGAGGCCTATTGAGAATCACAGATATTATGAGGCCTATGAACACCATTCTCAATTAAGATGCAGAAATAGAGTGGATAGCTAAAGCCTATAATTCCTTCCATGACACTAAAGATATATAATCATAGGATCAATTATCAATCAGTCTAGATTTTATGTAAGATTTCTACCTATATTAATTTGCTTTAAAACATACAATTATTGTTATCATAACATAAAAGAGGAATTATACATAGCATTCAATCACATTCATGAGCACAAATTTGAATGATGTAAAACTCAGATACTCTATGATAAAAAAAATGGCCCTTTTCAAAGTAGTAAATAAATTTTGACATTACATCTTAAAAAATAAAATCATTACCATTATCCTTGATCCTACTATCAAGTTCACCCTATCATAGAATGAATAAGGGGAACATTGAGGCAAATAAATGGCAAATCTACAAGAATTTGATATATAAATCAAGCCTATAAAAATCATTCGAGGTCAAGGCATCATTTAGCTCATGATTAGACTTGATCCAAACATCACCATTAAAGAGATATGTGAGGCTCAAGTATCCAAAGGAGAATGGTATACTAATATCATATAATATTTGATTATATATACTTCTTACCTAGAACTTAACAAAGAATGAATGATAGGTTTGACCCTTAAATTTTATCATTACATTATTAAGAAGGGAGTTCTCTACAGAAGAAATTATGAATGTATTTACCTTAGGAGTGTGTCTATAGATGAAGCTAAATAAATTTTAGAAAACTTGCATCATAAAATAGGGAGTGGTCATCCTTTTTGGAGTACCATATCCCATAAGATCTTAAGAATAGGCTACTATTGGCCAAACATTTTCAAGGATGCTCACACTCACATGAGGATGTAGCATGAAACTTAATCTCTAGCCAAATAAAACTACATGTAATAATGCACTTTCAATTGATTGTTGAATGAAGGCCATTTGTCTAATGGGGTTTAGACTTCATTAGTGTCATTAATCCAAATTCCTTAGCTACACATAAATTCATGCTTACTGCTACTGACTACTTCACTAGATTGATCAAATCCATAGCCATAAAGAATTTTAGACCACAAGATGTGATTCATTTCTTAGAGGAACACATAACAACTAAATTTGAAATGCCCATTGTTTTGGTTTGTGATAATGGATTGGCTTTCATATTAGTAGAACTTACTGAGTGGGCACACAACAACCAGATTATTATCAGGTTAGCGTCTACCCATTATCCTTAGGGAAATGGACTGGTAAAATCAATGAACAAGAATATAATATATGAAATTAATAAATTAGTAGGGGACAAGCCTAGGGACAGGCACAACTTGTTAAAGTATGCTCTTTGGGTAGACTAAACAAGATATAAACAATCCCTTAAAAATTCACCCTATCTATTGGTGTATGGATGCAAACCTATATTCCCCATTATGCTAAAGTTACCCACTTACCAATTCATGTGTGACTAAATGGAACCATGTGATAAAACAAATTCAATATTGTTAGACATAATAAAAATGGAAGATTCAAGGATTGAGACTTTATATACATTCATCAAACATCAAGACATGGTCAAGAGGTGGTTTGATAAGAGAGTGAAGGTCAAAGCATTCAAAATTTATAATCTAGTGGTACTTTGGGATAAATCCCATGAGAATAAAGGACAACATGATAAGTTTGCCCCGCTATGAATTAGACCATGCTAGATTCTGAAGATCATGGGCAATAATGTGTTTCATTTGAAGGCCCTTCGAGGCAATGAACTTACATATATAGTCAATAGATATTTCCTAAAGTACTGATTTAGGGTTATGCCATATATAAATATTATTGATTAATTAAGGATATACAAATGTAGCTATAGGTTTAATTTAGTTTCTTGCTTTATTAGTTTAGTTTGTTTCTTTCTTAGATTAGTTTCTTGTTTTCTTAGATTGGTTTCCTGCTTTCTTAGATTAGTTTCCTATTTTATTATATTAGTTGTTTTTCTATAAATATAAATTATGTTTACTTTGACTATAACCAAGATAAAGATCCCAAGAAATTGAGCTTATAACTTGTTAAAAAGGGGGAAATTAAAAATTTGATAATTTGGGACTAGTTTACAAATTGGGCATATCTCTGTGTTTTGAGTCTTCAAGATAAAGGTATGTAATCATAAACCATTCTAAATATTGTCACAATTGAATACTTTTAATAGACATGTAGAAGTTTCTCTCAGATTAATTCATACAAATTTATAAAATTTTCTTCTGTTATTGGATCAAAAACACTTATTAAATTAAATACTTGTTGGAAATGATAATATTGGGTATAGATGTAGTTAGCAAGGACATTATGGTAATGATTTGTTTTATAATTCTACCAACTCATTAGGGTTTTAACACTTCTCTTTTCATTCAAGAACAAAATAAAAATAAAATAAGAAAATAATTTATGGGTTCAAAAGAGAAAAATAAAATCAAAAGTATCACATGATGAAATAAGGTTAATGTACGATGCATCATGATTAAAATAAAATGATGGAAAGAGGATAAAGGAGCATAAGGTATCTTTGTCGTGGATATGGACACCTGGATATCATCAAAGAAATGTCAAATATTCCTTTGATTTAATGATATTTAAGATATACTAGAATGAAACCTATAGATTCATCAAGCCTTTGAAAAACTCATCATAGCAAGGTTGAATGAATCACACATTTAACACACATAGATCCCAAAAAATTGGAAGGAAAGTATGTTGTGTGAATCAGCTTATGAGTCTCTTTAATATTTATAATTTATGTATTCTTTTGTGACAAAATTCATGATTGATTTACATATTTCTAACCAAAGTTATGGTTTCTTGAAATACTAAAAAGTATTCCCCATGTGATTCACCATTTGTTATACCCAACACACTCCATTTCTAAACACAAGGACTCTTGTTCAATTTTATGTAAATTTTTGCTATATATTTAGCATTCAAAATGATTAGGAATTAGTTTTTAATATCTTGTGTTGATCTAGTTTATATGGGTTTGTTATCACATAATCTTCATTAGACTTCATCTAAGATGCTAACATTTTGTTCTTATACTTCCATGATGTAGGTTTAATGGGGTCACATTGGTTTCAACACTACCTAGGGTTTTGCACCCTAATTCTAAATTGACTCTTCAATTTTGATTAACCATTGGTCTTTTATTAATTAAATTGAATCTATGTTTTAAATAATGTTAAAACATTAGCCTAATTTGTTTAGCCTAAAGTCTTTTTAAAATAGATTCAAAATTTATGTAGGGTTAAAATTACTAAAGAACACTTTATTATATTATAGCCTTAGTTTAAGATTTTAGCCTAGATCCTTATTGTATTTATTAATATAAAAAAGATGTTTGTCTAAGATCTTTATGTTGGGTCCTTTATATCTTGTGGATCATGAGGAATAAATTAACAAGGGGATTCTTTTATTATGTTTTAAACTTAGATTAAAAGTTTATATTAAAGTTTAATCATGCTTTTTAACACAGCAAAAAAAATTAGTTTGAATTATTTATGCTAAGACCTTTAGAGTCTCTAAAACACTTATGACTTAAATTTTATGCCAAAAAAAATGGAAAAACCTAAATACAACATGTGGTGAGATCTTAGTGCCTCAAATGGAGATCTAACGACATGAGAACAGGGTTGAAATGTCAAATGTTTCAAAATCTGCACAAGAGTGACAAGTGTCACCATCTTAGAGGGAATCCTAAACAATGTAAGGAAGAGTTCATAAATCAAGACCCTATGTAATGACCTGAGAGTGCCAACTGGCAACATCTTGAGAACCAAAACAGTAGATCTAATAATCTATGGGCCCTTCTCAGGGTAAACAAGTCAATAGATCTAAGCCCCCATGGAGCTTCCATGTGGCACTCACATAGATAAAAAATTATCATGGAAGTGACAAGTACCAAAGCTTGTGGGAGTCAATTAAATCAAGCACATAAGATCTATGGTTTGCATTAACTTATGTATGGAAGATTTAATAGTGTATAATCGATATCAAATCAATGAAGGATTTTCAAAATTGAACATAGTGGTTATAATTGTCACCATAATTGGAGAATTTAATATAGATCCAATAGTCTATGGGCCCTTACCTAGGGTAAACAAGTCAATAGATCAAAGCCTCCAAGGAGATGGTCAAGTTGCACAACATGAGAACTTTATTTTATTTTAAAAAATTAGCTAAGGAATTTATCCTAAGATTTTTTTTCCATGTTTATTGACATGAATAAGACCTTAGGATAGATTTATGTTCTAAGTTCTTTTTTTTAATAGACCTTAATCTAAGTTTATTTATGCTAAGTCATTTTATTTTTTTGTTCGTAGTAAGTCCTAAGTAAATAACAAGTTTCAAGATTACATGAAGTCAAAGGTCAAGCACCAAGATCTATAGTGCACATTTACTTATACACCACATATCTAATAGCTCAATATCAACATCGAATATAAAGAATTTTGAAATCTAATGTGAGGGTGACAAGTATCACCATTGAAAAAGCATTTAATAAATATCTAACAAAGTGAGATTAAGGTTGACATTTAAATGAACCAATAGGGCGACAAGTGTCACCATCATGAGGACCTTATCATAGATCCAATGGTATGTCAACCTAAGGATAGGACCAAGTGGATAAAGATCTATGGACTGCATTGATTCATATAAACAAATCCAATGATGCTAGATTAATGAGACTTTTCAAAGGTTCTAGAGCTAATATAGAATTGACACTTGTCATGATCTCATGAGCTCAGAGATAATAAATTAATTTGGTCTCATTTCAATAAATCACAAAGTGGGGACATGCGTCCAAATGTAATAATGGCCATGTTTTAATTAAATGGACATCTTGGCATGGATACAATGCATTGGATTATGAAAAAATGAATAACACATGAGTCTTAGTCTTAATCTAGTTAGTGAATATGAAAAGGAATATTTAGAAGTAGAACAAGAGAAGACTATAGTTATTTAGGCATCTCAAAGATTAAGTTGACACAACATAATTTTTTAAGATAAAGACCTTACAAATCCTTTTACATGAATTTTATAATCTATAAAGGAAGGGGTAACATGCAATGCATAGTTATGATTAGATTAGTCAAATTTAAATAGTGTCATTGGTCTCGAGGTATTGGTAAAGGAATACTTATCCTTCATAAGTGCCTGAATTCCATTTAAAAGTGGTTAACTTAAAATACATGATAGGTTGATATCACAACCTATAAGAGAAGCTATTGTCATTTAAATGCATATATTTAGTATTCATGAAGTTTGAACTATAATTGTAAAATTTTTCCTTCTTTACACATGCACGTGTTACATAGCTTTTGCAAAAGCTAACTTAAATTGATAACTATAAGTAGAGTCATATAGTTTTGATCACAGTTATAACTCAAGTTATGACTATCACATGTAATGACTTTGCATGACTTGGAGGATGAGGTGACCCCTTCCCCAAGGCTATTTAAATAATTATAATCCACTAGATAGAGGTGTGGGAAAATTTTCAATATACTGGAGTTGAAGCAATTTTGATTGTTAGTAAATGTGTTTGTGTATTCTCTCTTCAATTTTTGTGTGATTAGGATTATCTTTTGGTTGTATGATTCAATAATTTTTAGTGTACAAAAACATTAATGAATTCTTTCTTATCTTGATTTATATGTTAGTCTTAGATGTGTAAAATACATTGAAGGATTATAAAATTGCATTGATTATTGGTAATTAATTTGATTGATTCATGTTTTGAATGTGTATGAGTGATTTATTTTGATGTAGTTTTATATGCATGTGAAAAATCTACCTCAGATACCTCATTAACCTGAGCCATAATATCCTAACTAAGGGTGTGCAAAAACTACTGTAAAAGGGGTAACCTTTGACTAAGGCTTATGAGTTTCCTAGATCAGTATCCCTTTAGACTTCTAAACTGTGTCTATGTGTGTGAAATGGCTACTTGTAACAACCATAGGTTTTGAAAGTACTTGTCCATTTAGAAACCATCCAGAGAGGTGATTCCCAAAAACCATAGAGTCTTCTTTTCTACCTTACCCTTCCCTCCTTTTTGAGTTTTTTTATATCTCTCCACTTTATATTAGCAACTAGACACCCATCCAACTCATGTAGGAATTACCTACCTTTTAGGAGCCACACATCCATCCAAAAATCTTGTTAACAACCTTCATACCCTACCAACTATTACATCAACAAGTTATTCAACCACATACCTACAACTCATTCTCTAGAATGGAGTTTACCTCCATTAAGATCCTAAAATGTTATAAGCTACCTCATTGACTATGGTGTGAGTAAAAACTACATCAATAGTGGCCTTCTATCTTGTAATTAGTGCACCATAATCTACTTTGAGTGTCTTGTGATGAACTAGTGGTCATTTTTTAGAGTTAGCTAGACATGGATGCAATATGTGCTTTTATGAATGGTTTAATCCTAGTGTCATGATTTCCAACTACCTTGGTTCCAAGCATAGCTTAAAGTGCTTCTCAAGGATCTATGAATGTCTTCATAGAGAGTATTCTTTTAAATGGGAGGGGTGAATGCCATAAGGAAGTTTGGAAAGAAGAGTTTTAAACCTAGATTCATATAGACACATGCTCTTTGATAACCCTTAGCTAATTTATTTGAGCATAGTGATGCTCTAATATTTAAACTTAGGTATGTTGAATTCCTTTAGAAATGCTTCCTTCAAGGTTTCATAATCAATCATAGCTTGGTTAGGATCAAATTTCCTAAGCAAAGTATGAGTATGATCAAGTAGAATTTTTGCAAATTGGGTTTCCTTACACTGTAGCTAAGCTATACCCTAAGTATGCCATTGAAGCTCACATTTTAACACATGCTTTTTGGAATTATCTATGCCATGATATTCTAGCAAGTGCATTACCATCTCATAATATATTTGATGTGAGTGGAGCTAGCATTTGAGGCACTTTTCCCCTACTACTTATCCTCTAAGTGGTCCTCTAATGCCTCTAATCACTAGGTTGGGTATCAAACTCATTATTGTGGTTAGAATCATTGAAGATTATAATGTAATGATACTCACTTGTGTCATTATGCCACTTCTTATGGGCTATGGCCCACTCTATGTAGCTGACATTTACTAAACTAGAATGCTTACACTCATGTTCTATGTTATCGAGATGGCACCCAAAGGTCTAGAGGTATCCTCACTTATATATTCATAATGAATAACTTGTTAAATCAAAAATTTATAGTCCAAGTCTACAAAATGGTAAAATTTAATGTGGTAGATAGGTTTAGTTATCACTCTTATTTTTTTCATGGGAGATCTAGTGCATGATCTAACATCATAGGTTCAAAAAGCGTAGGTGCTTCTAGCACATCTTTAATGGTCAAATTATGTAGGGATCTAGTGTATTATTCACTCATCAATAAGTGATCTCTATCTATTACTGCATTATTCCTCTCCTCATGCTAATGCAATTCAATAGATCCTTCCCCATGCCCTTCCCACTCACTATAGGTTCTTTTTTTGATTTCAAGTTCTAAATATTCCATCAGCCTATGCCTTCTCTTGTTATAAGTCTATCACATGAGCTCTTAGGTATCAATATATTCATCCCCTTTTATTGTACTTCACCTAAACATCCCTTTCTTCTCCATTGCATTACTCATATGTGAAAATATGTTAACCTTACATTCTTATAGTTTTGAAGATATAATCCACCCTCAATTTATTAAGCTCTATATTGAATTATTTCATAAATGTGCCTCCCAGCTCATGTAAGAATTGATACTATAATTATTTAGGGTAGGAGTATTTTGATACTATGAAATCAAGCATGCAACTATTTAGTGCTCTTTACCACCATTTATCTATAAATTTGGTCCAAGTAGCATCAAGGTTATCAATCTTTTCTAGGCACTCTTGCATCCACTCAAGGCATTATCCATAAATTTATTTTCTATGGGTTACATAGGTAGATAACCATTGATACACATGCTTTATCAAAATAATAACTCATATATAACATCATATAGTTTGTTTTGGACCCACTTCCTTGGCTTCTATTCTTTATAGGATGGATGCTTTAGTGAAAAGTTGTCTTCCACCTATTCTAGCCAGTGCTCGATGTTCTCAAGGGAGAGTTAGAGCATTGTTACTTTTCACCATTGCAACAACAAAATTTAACATAGGAACTAGCAACAAAACCAAAATCTTGTAAAAAAGGGTCGATTGTCTAAGTCATTTACTCTATCATGTACTTATTTGGTTATCTATGTTGGTTATAGACTTGTTACAACTAGGTAAAAACATGTAATAAACTCATGGTGCTCAACATATTTCACTCGACTACACTAACATTAGTTCACATAAGGTGCAAGTCTTATGTGCTCACCTAAAGCACAATAGAGAAAAAATTGGGGACTACATTGGGCTAGTCATGCCATTGTACAAATTATTATTTAAGGAACTTGGTCATCTGTAATAATGGTATTTGAAAATTCATAGATGTAGGCCATTTTAGGCTAGGTTAAGGTTCTATAGGAGCAAAGCCTATCTAGGTAGCTACATTTAGTCATATGAGTATAATCTTATATCAGGTTGCTCTATAGTCTTATGGGTACAAGCTAATGTTGTATCATGTTTAACATCCTTCAGGTGCTTGGAGGGTTTAATTGAATATCTTAGATCAAAGATTCATACTAGGTTGGCATTTAAAACACAAGTATTATGGCTTAGCATGGGATATTTCCTACACTTAGAGGATTTCTGCATAATATGATGACATCATTCTAAACTATAAAGATTCCATGAACACTATAAATCAAATATTACAAACAACATTCAAATTGAGTTTATCACACTAAAATAATATCATTCATTATGTATTTCAATCACAAATATAAGATATTAACCTAGGAACACCATGTATTACTTTAACCATTATTCATATACTTAATTATCCAAACATAGAGTATAGTTCATATGGAAAAAGTAGAGTAATATATTATCTAAACTAATAAAGGCCCAAAGGCTCATAGGCAAGCTTTGGCACTATAATATGGAGCCTTAAGGGCATCCATGCTAATATTAAGTTTCAAAGGTAGTTACTTCACTATGTTTATAACCAATTATATATGGATTTACTATATCAAAGTCATCTCATTTCATATTAGTTTGAGCTTGGTTTTATAACCTACAGGAGCACCTTCTACTAGGGTGAAATTACACATGTCAATTGTTAAGCTAGATCTTTTCTCAATCATTCTATTGGATCCATTACTTCATTCCATTCACATTATGATCATCACATGCTTATACTCTTTTAAGATGCTCAAAACATCATAGAATTTATTAGCCTCCTACCAACTGGTCTAAGTTGTGCATTGATTCATCCAAACGACATAAAAGATATCAAAATAGTAATCATCCTGAATGATTGCCTCATGATAAAATGTTTACTAAGTTGGAATGGATCCATACTTATCCAAAGAGAGGCTCAAAATCTCCTCTCCCCCATCTTATACCCCATCCTCATCATCTCCAATCTCATCCTCTCCTCCATCCTCCTCAACCTCCTCCATGTCTTCATCCCCTACCTCATGGCATGGATGTACCAACCTATCCTACATGACCACCCATTGTCCTACCCATCATGATGTAAATGTTAGAGTTCATCTCTCATCCTCAATATCATCTCCTACTAGTTCCACATCCTTCATAAGGACATCCCCAATGACTATCCCTGTGAGATCCCACTTTGTCTCATTTTACCTATATACACGTGGGGCACATGAAATATCATGTACCATCTTAACTACCACAACACTCACCCAAAATGGACATACTCTAGGTATTCCATCTTCTTCCTTGTCTCCCACCTCTCCCTCCATATGTTTTTTAGCTCTACCTCCACCCTAGGATATGTAATAAATATGACATAAGGTCTTTATAAGATATCTACATCTCTTAACCCATCTAGGATCCCTTGATAATAATTAAGGTCTTGAATAATACCATATGTAAAATTTCATTCTAGATTGACCTTCCATTTAGTAATGCCACACTGTACTCTATCTCATATCACCATATCCATATGGTACCAATGGGATACACTATCTTAATATGTTCATAGGCCCAACAATATAAAATAATGATAACATCCAAACCATATTTACTTTAGGTCCTCTAACTTTAGAACTTCCTATAAATCTAAGATAGTAAAGTAGATGTCAATGTAAAAGTTATCTAGTGTTCCAGCATATCAGTAACCACCCTAGTTAAACTCCATGGAAATATGCCTCCCCCTAAGTTTGGGAGTGAATAACAAGATATTTCCAATAACATCATAATAAGTACACCTCTCCCAAATATATCAGTCACATATAGAGGCTAAAAATAAAATCCACTAGCAAAAAATTTTATATTCTCTACATCCTTATCGTATAAGAATGTTAGTGATGCTCCCATCCCTACTCATCTATGGGTACTATAGACACTCCCTACATAGGAAGTTATATAATCTAGTAAATATCCTCCTCAATGATGGTCATCTCTCTAGTAAGAAGCTATAATATCCCAATTGTAACATCTTAGTGCTCTAACAAGGCAACCAACAAGCTCATATCTCAATAGATGCATCTATAGTGATGTACTCCTTCCAAGCTTATTTCTTCTTGGTGGGCCCAATAATCATCATCAAGCTATATTTGTAGTCACTCCAATAAGGGTGAAACTCAATCTCACATATGCAGTAGAGTCTATGCCTATCACCAACATCCCTTATAAGCCTAAATTCTCTTAAAAACTCTAACTTAGCCTAACTCTAGACTCTAATCTAAGCTCTCCACATTTATTTATGTGAATCAGCACTAATCCCTTATAGATCAACATCATTCCATCTAGATTAGTGTTATTTCAATGAAATGACATTGATTCCTAATGAATAATCATTGATTCACTAGGGAATCAATTTCAATTTTATGGCACCATCTTACCCTAGTCCTAGCACCTATCTTAACTCCATAAAACCAAAAAACTAAAAAAATTAAAAAAATTCAAAAATTAATAAAATAATGTACCTACCTCATCTTATGAACATCATCAATGCCTTAATCTACTACTACTAACCTTTATCTCTTATCATAGCACACTCATTTTTTGAGCTCTCAAGCGTCATTTTATTTTCAAAAATATAAAAATGAACCCTTTTGCACATAAAACTTGCTTATATACCTAACTTTGGATCTATGTTGATCTATTTTATATCAACACTAATTTGGTGGATGGATGCTAATTCATTTTGAATTGGTGATAATTTTCCATTTTTTCACTAATTTCAATTTGCATACATGCAATCCTACTCCTTATCTTCATCTTAATACCTTTCCACACCTACCCTATCATTTTTCCTATAACATTTTAGGTTTGTGGATTTTAATCCCCTTTTGGTCCCACATCTTGCATAAGGCATGTACTCTTTTGGGTATCTCCCTCAGTGGGTCCTGAGAGACCATTTTCTCTTGATAAAAGTTGTTTATAGGTAGCACACACACTATATAGCACACTAGATTATTCTATTAGATAATCCTATCATTTGGTCTCTTGTTTATCCTTCCTTTAATCCTACCTATTTATGTTTGTGGAATTTTATTATGGGAGTTATCTCAGGGCATCTCTACCTATATTACCTTATATCTTGTTAGTGCAAAACATATAATTCATGTTATGCATCCACATTTATTAAAACTCATCTATTATCTACCCATCCTATCCATTATTCCATATTTCAAACCTATCACCCATTCTTTATCTTACCTTGACTCCCAATTTGAGGTGGGATACCACCTCACATAAACTTGGGGCATTGGACCTCTCATGGTTTTTATCTTGCAACACATATTCCATACCACTCCACAAAAGGAGGCAAATGTAGACACTACAATTTCATACCCTATATATGAATTCCCTTATTTTTATTCAATCTCCTAAGTAATTCCTATCCTAAGGTTTTGTATATTTACCCTTGGTAACCTAGTAATTTACTTTTACCAATTACCTTCCTACCCTCCCTAACCTCCTAAATATATTAATAACCTAGGTAATCTACCTCTTAACCACTTTACCTCATATGATTTCATTACCAACAACCTCATGCTCATAAAAGCCAATTTTACCCATGGTTCAAATAAACCTACCAATTCAGATGAATTGATTCCGATTCACCCATGATAAGCACCAATTTTTTAGATCAACATCGATCCATAAGTACCTAACCAACCTTTGGCTTCTATATCTAAAAACTTTGAACCTCAAATTACTGCTACATTTCTTAGAGAATTAAGGACATCCTTAATGATACTCTATTGGAATTTTATCGAATTTAATCTTTATCCATTATTAGAAGCCTAAAAGACTACCTATGTTTGTGAAGAAGGATTTCAATCTATTTACAACCAAATCCAAGGTAAGTCATCATGTATTTATTTTATTTTCTATTAATCTTTCTACTTTTTTTTTATTGTCTAGTCCTTAGAATATTATCTATATCCCTCAGTATTTGTTAATAAACCTCTATTATCCCATTTGTTCTCTATTTTAATTAAGATTAGATATAGATAAAATCAATGTTGATTCATTCTAAATCAAGACCAATCCTATCGGGATCAACACTTATCCAGTATGTTTAATTTTAAGAGCCTAAAACCTTAATCCTAGAGCCTTGGTTACAATATTTACTAATTTCCTATCCTTTTAAACATGGATTTGTATGTAGATGACTTTACTAGGCATATTACATGATTTAATAAATATCATTGATCTTACTATAGTATCCCAACCCCTATTTACTAATTAGAGTGATATAGCTTTCAAGATAGCTCTCTATGCTAGTTTTTTCCTCCCTCTTTCAAATTCACTATCAACCAATTACATGTCATACACGATGATGAAAATGTTGCCATGGATTATTGGGATGAATATTTCACTTATATTGATATATTAAATGAGTATTGAATATTAATTATCATTGTTATCATATCTTTTATCTATTTTAATTTCATATGTGTTTATCCACTTGATTGTGTAAATGAGTGAGCTGACATCCATTTAAGGAAGCTCATTACTTCCTAGGATTGGTTCCTAACTAGGTAGTTCACCCAATTATCTATTAATCTATCTTTTTCCAAGTTGTTTTCATCTATGTAGGTTATTCTTCCCAACCAAAGAGAAGTTCCCTCAGTCATTGGATTCAAAGTGGTGTGCAACATCTCCAAATCTCTAGGTATTCATTATAAACCCTAATTTCCATTTGAGTTTTTAGTAAGAAATTTTAAATTTAAAAAAAAAATAAAAACTACTATAATCTATTCTTCTCAACCAAAAATAATATCCCTAAATTATTGGTTTCAAGTGGTTTACAATCATCTCCTAATATTCAAGTATTCATCATAAACCTTGATTTTCATTGAGTTTATTTAGTTAATTTAAATTAAAGATAAAATTAAAAACTAATATAACATTCTATCATTCCTAATGGGACCCATAAGGTCTCATTTTTTTAATTAAAATTCATTGTGAATTTATCCATCTTTTTCTTCTTTTCTCTTGATTGTTGTCTTCATTCAAAAGAAAATCCAAAATCATTGTTTTCCTTTCTAAAGGTTAAAAAGAACTGCATCCAATTTTTATTGATTAGGTAATTCATATAAAATAACCTAGGTGGGTTGAATTATCATAGTAATCACTTATTACACACACATACTAGACTACTTACATAATAAACTCAGTAAACATTAACATAAGGAAGTCGACTAGGATTTCAACACCTAGTGGTAACCTTATTCCTGGCTATCCTACTTGTATTTCACCACCAAGGGAAGAACCAACTTAGTACATTAAATAAGTATAAACCCTATTTATTTGATATATACTGGTTAAGCACTTGACATCCTTTTGCTATAATGTTTGAAGTGAGGGGGTAGGCCCCAATACTAGGCCAAGTGTTGATTCTAGTACAAAGATATTTTTGAGCCTAAACAAACATGAAACCATCTTTAGGTTTTCATTTATTATGACACTCGATAACCTTTTATTTTATTTTATCAAACATTAAAGTTAAAAATTAAAATCTTTCTAGGAATGTTTTAGCATGTGTGACTATATTTTTCACTAAATATGAGATAATCAAAAAAAAATTATGTGATTTTTTATTTCTATTTTTATTTTCCTTTCTCACTACATGGTTTTAGCATGATAAAAATCACTCAAGTAGACTAACCCCTAGCTTCATCTTCATCCATGTATAATTATCCTATTCATACTTCCATTAAGTCTATAGGGGAAGGTATTCCCTAATATTATACTCAAGGTGATCCGTATTTTACCACCATATTTGAGAGTAATCTAATATTGATTAATAATTACCTTAGATCTCAAGCTATATTCATCCCACTTCCCCCATATGCAATTTTATAGGAATGCTTATGGAATACCTTTAGAGGAAGGTGAAGGTTTACTACTACTATGGTGTCTGCCCATAATTGTCCTCCCCTAATAAGTTCTGACACCAACACTACATAACCTTTAGGCAATCTACCTCTTGTAATGTTTAGTGTTCCATTCCTAACTAGTACCCAAGCTCAGAATGTCACCAAGCCTCAACCTACATCTACTTTGCCTCTTACCACTACACTTTAAAACCTAGTTATCTCAATCCCAACAACCCTTCCACTGGTCCAAAATGATGTATCTTTAAATACCCAAACTCAACCTTTCTAAAAAGACTTTTTAAGTCACCCACCTTAACAATATATCCCATTAACCACATAATACATAACACCTACACAAGTTATTGGTTCTACTTATATCCCCTTATAAGCCCCATAGTATTTGGTGGCATCCCAACCAATCATGACCACCTCAATTGGTTATCCCTTATCCTAGCCTTTTCTCACTCAACTTCCTACTTATCAACTCCCACAATAAAATGTCTTATGAGGGATCCCTCAATACAATACCCAACTAGACCTTATAAGCATCCTCATGAATAGGATAGCCAATTTAGAAGCCTTTACCTCTAGGTAAAAAAACATGCTCACTTATGATAAAATATGTAAATAATCTATTAACCCAATTATCCCAATTAGAACTTATCCTCTAAGTGGGAGATTCTTAAATTTAAAAAGTTTCAAAAATAGGATGATCCTTAGCAACACCTTTGAGCGTTCAGATACGCTTGGTACCTTATAACTCATGATGATGCACTTTTTCATGGGACATTTCGCATGTCTCTATCTAGACCTACCTTATATTGGTACATCTCAATTCCTTATCATTCCCTGATCTCTTTTGGTTAGCTAGCCCAAATATTATTAGAGCACTTTTCTATCAGCATCGCAAGAAAATTCACTATCACTGAACTCTATGTCATCAAGAAATTTGATGATGAATCTATCACTAATTTCATGGCTAGATGGAGGAGTTTCATAAACCTATTCACTTTTTCCCTTCCACAACCCAAACTAATTAAAATTTATGAGAACATGTGCTAAACATATCTCATAGACATTATGAGTGCAATCCTTCAAAACCTTTGATGATGCCTTTTTGATGGACTAAAAATTGGAAATTAGAGCCCTAGAAGAAGGGAAAGTTAAGTTACATGGTAAAAACTTCAAATCTAATAACTATAGAGGGACTAAAAATAATAATAAAACCAAAGAAGATGTTAATGCCATAGTTGTAAACTCATCATCACCACAAATAAAAATCCAATCTAAGCCCTCTACCTCTCAGGCACAATCTCAAAAACCGTTGACATATTTCTCTCCATGATAGTATACACCTTTAGGATAGTTTTACATGTATATCTTAGATAATCTCTTAAATTCATATCTCATCTAACTTACTCTGGTTAGACCTCTTGATGATTCTTTCCCTTTTGCCTATCTAGTTTAAGGAAAATGACTTTTGCAACTCCCACTGTGTAATAGGTCATGACGTTAGTAGGTGTCATTATTTCAAGGGTCTAGTAAAAAATTGTATTGATTAAGGGGAGTTATAACTAGATAACCTTAACACAACCCCTAATCAATCTATAAACATCTCTAGGTAGTCATTCCCTAATCACACTTCCACATCCAATTTCATGTAGGCTAATTTTAGATCCACATTAGACCACAAAACTCATGTAATCAGCATGATCCATGATCAAATTCTACATAAAGAAGTTGATATTACTTCTATCCCTGATCTCCTTATAAGAGACCTTTAAACCATCTAAATTAATATAAGTTATCCCAAAAATGCACTCAATTTTTTTAGATCTCATTATATGGGATCCTCTTAAAGAAATTATAGTTGAAAACATTTAGGATGGTTAATTAAAAGTAAAAGAGGAAAATACTATCAAATAAAAGGCTTTCTTAGACATTCCACAAAATAAACATATCATTCATTGTGTCATATAAATATTGTCATCTAGCATACCCATCCCCTTTATCTTACTACCCCTTGAGGAAATTATCACATTACCTCAAACCAACTCAAGACTAGTTTTCCCCATTACTTGAGAGGAGCTAAATGTTAGAGAAATCAAGGGAAAAGCTATAAATATCACAAGGAAAATATTTATAACATCTTAAAATTATTATTAAAATCCATGAAGAGGATATCCCCACTACCCCTCATCAGATTCAAGAAGAGAAGGTGTCTATGACACTTATTTGAACAAAAGCCTCTATATGAGGACCCTATCCTTTAGCAAGACTAAAACACACCATTATGTAATATTATACTAAAAAACATGTATCATCACAAAGGGGTCTTCCCACCATGATAATGATAATACATAACCCTTTAAACCCCTATTACCCATAAGGCTTACATGTAAGGGCTTATCCTATGCACAAAGTACCTATTATAGGGAATATCTAAACAACTAGTTCAAAAGGTCAAGGTTCAAATTCAAATACCTCTTCCCTACCACTAACTCAAAGGATTGAAAAACCTAGTCTAGATTCATTGAAGGGGTCTTATTCTAAGATCCTCAATTGGCTTCTCTAAACCTCCCTTATCACTCTACCACCCATAAAACCCATTAACCCTCATATTTAGAAAATAGTGTGGTATCAAAAAAATAGGAAATATGCATTCATCAGATAGTAGGTCATGATACAAAACATTGTAATGCATTAAAAGTTATGGTCCAAAATTTATTAGAATAAGATGATTTTTTGATGGAATAGATACATCATGACCATCCCCATAGTCAAACTACTAGGGTCATATCCACCTCAAGAAGTAGCATACTACCAACAATACCAGAAAAAGCTATAAAAGAAGATAAAACCTTTGATAGAGCTTAGTATAAATCTCTTCTTTATTTGGATGAGTCTGAGAACATGATAAATCCCCCTTTATTTTAGATAGACATAGTTCACATAGTTATGTGATCCCAATCCTAGGGTCATAAGAACCAAAATCATGATAAAGCCAAAGTGACTATTGCAAAAGCACCAATTCCTACCACAAATAGTCCTATAATGTCCACTCTGAAACCTAAAGTTTATATTTTAGGTAAACCACAAAATAATAATGCTTCAAAATTAATAGATATCTATTCTAAATCAACTTCATTAGCTCCTGATCAAGATGTCTCTATATGAACTTGTCCACAATTCTCCACAACATTACAAGGCTATGATAGAATCCTTATGAGCCATTGAGATACAAGTTCATGAACCTTAACCTCTATCAAATTTCATCACATCACTTTAAAAGGAATTATCCATAACATTCTGTGATTTGGAAATACCACCCCTACCACCTGATGACTAGGATCCCACACTATATATTAATACCCAAATTGATCAGAATCAAATCAAATGTGTAATGATTGATAATGGTGAAAATATAAATATCATCTACTCTCATGAATTTAAATAATTATAGTTACTTGAAATAGTTTTAGCCCAATCCCCCACCATTTTATGAGCTTTCAATGATACTATCACCCCTACATTAGGAATGGTAGTCCTTTACATTCAATTAGGTGTACATATTCTACCTAAATTATTTTATGTATTAGAAGGGAAGTTTCAATACAACATCTTATTATATCATCCTTGGATATACAATAAATATCATTTCCACTCTACCTTTCATCAATATATTAAATTTGAACATGAAGGTAAAATCCATAATGTTGCATCTGATCCCCATCCATTTAAAACCTAAAACCTCACCTTTGGATCAAATGACATATTAATTCAATTACAAAGTGTTACCCCATCATTGTCCAATGAGGCATCCTCTAGTATGATAATCCTTGCATCAAGGATTGGTAAGGAGTCTATTGATTCCATTTTTTAGGAGGTTTAAATTAAAGAATATCTATTATTGGCATTCAATACTCTACCCACTCCCTAGGAATATGGGCATCTAAACAAACAACATGATTATTGTCCAAATTTAGGATAAAGTATTCCCTTTGGTCCACTTTTCCTTTGTACCCATTTGGTCTATGGTGGGATTGATCAACCTTCTTCAATCCAACTAAACCCATGCCAAACTATTTACTTCAAATTTTGTATTCCTTGATAATCCTTACTTTGTAAAGACATACCTACAATGATGTGCTTAGAAGGGTTTTGACATAGGATGCTATGAATAAGGTCCACACGAGGTTAGGTTAGGATATTTAAGAAACCTCATGAAAAGCATGGCCTCAATTTTAATAAAAATCCAAAAACTACCCTAGAGATTGCTCTCCTTATCCTTGAAGATCACACACCATCCTCATCATCTAGTACCCCTTATTTTATAGACAATGTCATATCCAATCCCCGCAAATTTTTTTATTTAATGCTATTATTATAGAACCTCTCATCTATCATTATGATGGTGATTTCAAAACCATTCTGTTATCCTACCCAAACATCATAGGGTAGGATTTTCCCACCATACTTGTTCTTAAATGCTAGGATGATGATCAATCTTAACTTATTTAGGCATAGAGAACTCCCATCTCAATAAATCCCTTCCATCTGAAACTTTTAGTCCATTAAATGAGGTTACCGTTGACATTAACATAGGATCTCATGAGACTCCATGAATAGTTAAGGTCAATAAATCTTTAGATCCTCAGGAGCACCATGATTTCACTACATTTCTAATAGATCATAATAAACCATTCACTTGGTCCTATAGTGACATACTTGGCATCGATCTTATTATTTTTATGCATAACATTATCATATTTTCTAACACCAAACCGATAAATCAAAAGCTCCCAAAGATGCATCCTCACATTACACTCTTAGTAAAAGAAGAGAATAAAACATCTCTTATTTGTTAACTTTATCTATCTTATTGATTACCCTCAATGGATATCTAATATCATTCCTACCACAAATCCCATATGGTATTATGTGTTTATACTAACCTTTATGGCCTTAATCTCACTTGTCCTAAGGATGATTTAACTCTCCCTAATATTGACCAATTAGTGGATTTAACAATTGGAAATAAAATGTTGTCACTTATGGATGGTTTTTATGGATATAATTAGATTCTTGTCTCACCAAAAGGCCAACATAAGACTTTGTTTATTACTCCCTATGGGACCTTCTACTATCATATTATTCCTTTCATTATAAATAATGCAAGAGACACCTATCAAAGAGACATGAATTATATATGCCATGATATCATCCATAAAATTGTTGAGGATTATGTGGATGATTTCCTTGGTAAATCAAAATTATGAAAAGACCATCTTTTGGTCCTAAAGGTAATATTCACTCACTTAATCTAGTTTCATGTCTATCTAAATTCTAATAAATGTAGTTTTAGAGTATTGATGGGTAAGATTTTAGGATTTATTATCTCTATTTTAGAGATAGAATTCAACCCTACTAAGTTCAAATCCATTTTATAAATGCCACCCTAATTTAATCTTAATTATCTCTATAGTTTATAGGGAAATTTACAGTCTATCTATAATTTTATCTCTCAACTATTTGATCAATGTCAACCATTCCATCAAATTATAAGGAAAGATATCCATTTTAATTAGGACTCTATTTTTTAGGAGGCATTTGATGCTCTTAAGAGATACCTTATCTCACCACTAGTTCTCACTCCCCTAAAATAAGGACAACCATTCTTCCTATATATTTTATCTATGGATCATGCCCTTATAGCTATGCTTGCCCATCATGATGAGTAACATAAAGAGCAAGAAATTTACTATGTCAGTCACACACTTGCTAAATATGATATGTGTTATTGTCACATAGATAAGTTATGCCTATCTCTGGTCTTTGTAATTTCTAAACTTTGACATTATTTGCTCAATCACAAAACCTATATGGTCACAAACATTGATCCCCTAAATTTATACATTCATAGCCTTATTAGAATTAGAAAATTGTTAAATGGCTTATGATTTTGGTAGAATTTGATCTAGATTTTAGTTAGCACAATACTTTTGATCTTTTCCATAGTAGGGGCTCAATTTTATAGGTCACATGAATCCTAAATATTCCTAGTGTCATGGATTTATCATTACCACCACTAAGTATTTTACTCAGTGGGTGGAGGTTATCCCCCTTATCTTGACCAAAGCAAAAAAAATTATTGAATTCATTAATCAACATATTGTTTGTCACTTTAGTGTTCCTCATAAGATCATCATGGATAATTGAAAATTTTTTAAGAATAAAACATTTAAAGATATCTATGACTATTTTAGCATTAATCTAAGCTTCTTCTCACCTTACTATCAGTAAACTAATAGACAGGCTAAGGAATCTAATAAAACTTTGATCAAAATTCTAACTAAAATCATTAATGAATTAAGAAATAACTCACATCTTCATGTCCCCTGTGCCTTATGGGCTTATCAAACTAGTATTCAAACCCCTATGGGTGTTATCACTTTCTCCCTAGTCTATGGTACTAAATCTATACTTCCTCTCGAGGTTTATATTCCTTACCTTCACATCTCCTTTAAATATATCATTTATGAGGATTACTTCCATCAAGAATGATTAGCCTAGCTCAAACTCTTGGATGAGCATTGATCACCTACCCTTGAACATCTCCATGTATATCAAGAATGAATAAAGTGTTCCTATAATAATCATCTAAAATAACACAAATTTAATATTGGTGACCTTGTATTAAAATAAAATCAACATGTCACTAATATGAAAAAAGATAAACAAGGAGAATTTGTTTAAAATTGGCTTGAACCATATATTATCACCAATAAGTATGGATCTAAGGCATATCTCTTTTCCTTTCTTGGTGGAAAATCAAAATTAAAACCTCTTAATGCATTGCATTTTCCTCATTTCTACTGTTTATAAGTCTTAATCACTTTGGTCTACCTAGTTTAGTTTCTTGGGTTCATTCAACCAAACCATATCCATATTATTCTTATAACAAATAATGATATGTAGATACATGTAGTTGTTTGGTAGCATTGCCAATTTTTAACCTTGAATATTAATACCCTAGATATATTCATAGCATGCTCTAATTGGATAAGCTTTACCTATAATGGGAAGGATCTAGAAGTCATTATTCCCTAAAATCCCTCTCTATCAATAATTCATTTTGAGAATAAATGTATTATTGTGTGTAACAAAGTTTAGGAAAATTATCTGAGTATACCTAAGGATAACACATAAGAAATAATACCACTGTGATCAAAATAAAAATAAAGCATCTAAAATATAAGCAAAAATAATAGACTAGTCCCTCAAAGGACAACTATGAAATCTATAAAATATACAAAATATCAAAAGTGCATACTTCTCCCTTGAAGGATAGTTTATTTGAAAGGCATATCTCAAAATATAGACCATTCCCTTAAAGCATGGATATCATGCATAAAATATCCCAAGAAAACTTCCCACATTGATCAGCTTTATTTAATTTAATATACTTTTTGCATTGATCAATCTACATGGATTGGCAAAAAAGGAATCTAGGTTTGACCTTAGTTTTGGGTGTATAATATTAAAGAATATTCTTCTTAAAATAATCCACTTTATATCAAATTCTAAAATAAATCCTCATAATTTTACATCTCAAATCAATAAGATCTTGAACTTAGTTGACTTAAAGTTGTTATGATAATTATTATTAGTTGGTAAAGCACACACATGAATTCATTTCAAATGGCTTTCTCATATCATGGTACATGCAAATAGTGAGTAATAAAATACTTAGTAAATAAAATTTATCCTATTTATTCATATATTTTCCACATATATCAATGAATATCCAATTCTCATAATTCAAAAATTTATAAACATGAAATCTATAATCTATAGTTTGCATCCATAATAATCATGATCTATGCACATTTTTCATAATACACAAAATCCATAACCAATAATCTAATATACATCCATAATCCATAAACATTTTTACATAAAATCCCATAATCTAATAAAACTCCTAATCACATAATCAAAGTCACATCCATATTAATTTATTCATGAACATTTTAGAATCACATAAGTCCATAATAATATAATCTAAATCACATCCATAATAACATAATCATGATCTATAAACATTTTATAAAAAATTAAATCCATTAAATCCATATTCTAAACCCATAAACATAACATGTAAAATCAATAATCTATGATCTAATACACATTTATATTACCCACAATCCATAAACATTCCAATATAAATTCTTCACATGTAAAAACCATAATCTATCACAATATTTAATAAGCTAAATCCATAATCACATTATCTAAATACAAACATCCATGATAAGAATAATCCATAAATATCCATAATCCATAAATAGAATCCATATGAACATCCAAAATCATAATCATGAATCATATATAAATAATCAAGGTGTACGTCACAAATATAAATATACATGTATGTGGATCTCTAGCTAGTATAATGAATAAAAGACAATAATGAATGAATTACTCTAAAATATATCCTACTAAAATGGATATTCCCCAAAGCTCTACCTCCATCTATGCTCCCATCCCCCATCTCCTCATCTACCCATGTCTCTCCTCTGATCACTCCCATGAGATATGATACCCATGCTCATTGACCATGTATGAGTGCACCTAGAAAACCTACCCTATATAGCTAGATGGGAAACATATAGAGGAATTATTGGATGTAGATCTAGTACTATATACTCATAGTAATGCATTTTTACTGCTAACTTCCTATATTTATCAATGCTCACTATCCATACCTATCCTATGCTAGGCTCAGCCACACCTAGAATTACATTGTACTTATGAATATCCATCCCCCTCCCTAAGATATCCCTCTCCATTTGGTTATGATAATTAGCCTCTACTACCAGGTCATGACTCAATTGTAATGAGTTAAACTCCACCTATAAGGTATCCAATCTAATCTACAAGGTGTCTTGTTCAATTTTTACTATGGTGAGATCCCTCTATGTCATGGCCACCTATCTTTATAAGGCTATACATGTATCCCTCAGTGTATCCCTCTCTTTAATAATCTTATAAGTTTCAATCTCCTCCTCCTCTATCTTCTCCTCTCCCTTATCCTCTCCCCTTTCCCCCTTATCTCCCATCTCATCCTCTCCTCCTTTTACCTCCTTGATATCCTCCATCTCCTCATCATCTCCCTCCTAGCATAGATGCACCACCCTCTCTTACCTTGCTACCCATTATCCTACCCACCATGCTAAAAATGCTATAGTGTACCTTGCATCCTCCATATCTGATACCACTACCTTCTCTTCCTCCTCTTTCAATACATTTGTAGTGTCTAGCTTTGAGACATATTGCTTTGTATCATCCCACCTATACACATGCAGATCCCATGGAATGTCTTGTATCAAGACAAACTATCAACTACACTCTCCCAAAATAGAGGTACTCTATGTAATCCATCCTCCCCCTATCACTTGCCTATCCCTCAATATGCTTGAAATATTTTCCTATACTCTATGCCATGTAATAAATCTAAGATAAGGTTTCCAAATGATATTTCCCTCTTGCAACCCCTCCAAGACCCCTTAATGGTACTCTAGGTCCTAGACAATGTCATCTATGAAGTCTTGAGCAAGATATGCCTTCTATCATAAAAAGGCCATGTTGTACTTGGTCTTTTACCACCATATCCATGGGGTACCAATGGGTCACACCACCATAATGTTCTCATATGCACAACACTATATAACTATAATGACATCCAATCCATACCTCCTCTAAGTCCTCCAACCCCACATCTCCCTATAAACATGCACCATTAAAGTGGATACCTAGGAAAATATTGTCTTATATTTTAGCATATTCATAACTACACTTATCAAGCTCCATGAAAACTTATCTCCTCCTAAGTCTAGGAGTGTATAATAGGAAATCACTAATATCATAATGGGTAGTACACCTCTCTCCACTACATTAGCCTCATATAAAGGATTGAACACAAATCCACCAACAACAAAAGTGATGTCTATAGAATCTTCACCATATAGGTGTGTTATTTTTAATCTATATCCCTACTCATCCATAGGTATTATCACCTCTCCCTACACTAAAATTCATAAAATCCTATAGATGTCCTCTTCTATGATGGTCATCTCCCCTATTGATAGCTATAACGTCCCAATAATAACATATTAGTGCTCTATAAAGGCAATTAACTAGACCATATCTTGATGAATACATATGTAGTAATGCACTCCTAGGTTGATAGCCTCCAAGTGTGCCCAATTGTCATTGTTGAGCTAGTCTCATAGTCACTCTATTAGAGGTAGACTTGATCCTAAGTCCACAAAAGAGTTTGCACCTATCACTAGAATACCCTATAATCCAAACTTCTCATAACAACTCTAAATTAGCCTAACACTAGATTCTCATCTAGCCTTTAATTTTTTTATGTGAATTGGTGTTGATCATGTATAGATCGACACCATTCCATCTAGATTGATTCCATTTTGGGTGAAATGACATCAATTTCTAATGAATTACCATCGATTCTTGAGAATTGGCACTAACTCCCTAGAACCATCCTACCCTAATCCTATCATGTATCATACTCCTAAAAAGGCAAAAACTTCAAAAAATTCCAAAAAATTAAAAATTAAAATAATAGTGAGGCCTACCTTATCCTATGATCATCATTGTCACCTCAATCCACTATTGTTAGCCTCTATTCAATCACATGTCACTATTATCATTTTAGATCTTAAGCATCATTTCATTTTACACAAGTAGCTAATAAGCCCTTTTTCATAATATATTTGCTTATATACCTAACTTCAAATTAGTAGTGATCTATTTTAGATTGGTAGTGATTTTGTAGATTGGCATGGATTCATTTTGAATTGACACCAATTTTCCCATTTTTTCACTACTTTAAATTTACATGCATCTAATCCTTCTTCTTAGATTCATCATAGTACCTTACCTCACCTACCCTATTATTTATCCTATACCATTTTAGTTTTGTGGATTTATACTCCCTATTAGTCTCACAGCCTACATAAGGCATGCCATCTTCTAAGTATCTCCCCTTTATGGGTCCCATGAGTGTATTTTCTCTTGAGAAAATTTGTCTATAGGTGATTTACACACCATATATAACACTATATGCTTTGGTTATCCAAGTCATATCACTTATCCTCTTATTTAGCCTTGATTTAATCCCATTTATTCATATTTGTAGCATTTTATTATGGGATTTAACTCAGGGAATATTTACCTATATTACCTTACATCCTATCAGTGTAAAACATATACTTTGTGTTCTAAATATAAGATTTTAGATCTCATTTTTAATCTCCCCATCCCATCAACTATTCCAAATTTTAAACTTTTCACCCACTCTTTATCCTACATTAGATCCTAGTTTTGTGGGGATAACTCCTTGTACAAACTTGGGGCATTGGACCTCTATTGGTTTTTGTCTCAAAACAATTATTCTATACCATTACACAAAAAGGGGAAAATGTAGACACTATAATTTCATATACTATATATGATTTGTTAGGTGTTATAGGCCCTTATTATTTTTCTAATCACCTAAAATCCCTATTCTAAGGTTTAGTATATTTAACATCAGTAACCTAGTAATTTACTTTTACAAATTGCCTTTCCATCACCCTAACCACCTAAATCTAATTAACAACATAGGGAATCCACCTTTTAACCACTTTACCCTCATATAACCTTGTTTCTAATAACCTCACACTAACAAAGCCAAATTTTACCCATAATTAGAATAAACCTAACAATTTGGGTGAATTAGCATCAATTCTCCCATGGTCGATGTCGATTCTTCATATTATCATTGATATATATATATATATGCCCAACCAACCTTTGTCTTTGGGATGAAAAAAACTCTAAACCTTAAACTAATATTTAGATTTGTTTTTAGAATTAAGGAATCCCTTACCATCACTCTACCAGAATTATGTTGCATAAAATCTACATCTATCATCATGAGAATAAAGAACTACCTACATTTAGGAGAAGGAATTTATTATTTTTACAACTAGTTCTAAGGTAAGTAATTATATTATTTATTTCATTTTATATTAGTTTCTTTGATTTTATCTACTTATCCAATCTTTAAAATATAATCTATATCCATTTACATCTATTTATTAGCCTTTATCATCTATTTCAGATTTTATATTAATTAAATATAGTTTCATAGAGAATCAATGCTAATTCATTCTAAATTGGCATTGATTGTACTTAATCAAAGAAAATCTTTAGTTTTCAAAACCTGAGACTTTAATCTTATATTTCTATATTTAAATTTTTTTTAATTTCCTATACTTTTAAACATGGATTCATTATGTAGATGACTCTATCAGGTACTATGCATGATGTCATTAATAGCAATAAATTTTTTATAGTATCCCAACCCCTTTTTGTCGATCATAGTGACATAGCCTTTGATCTAACACTTTGCATAATTATTTACTCTCCCTTTTTTAAAGTTGTTATTGACCAACTTGATGCCATATAAGAGGATGTGAATATTTTTCTTATATAAATAGCTTAAATGAATAGTAAATCATAATCATTTTTTTTTCATATTTTTATCTATTTTAATTTCAAGTATTATTTATCCACTTAATTGTGTAAAATAGTGAGTTGACATCCACTTGAGAAAGTTCATAACTTCCTAGGACTAGTTTCTATCTAGGTATCTCAGCCATTTATTTATTAATCTATTTTTGTCTAAGTTTTTTATCTATGTTCAAGTTATTCTTCCCAACTAAAAATAAGCTCCCTTAATCACTAGATTCAATCGATGCGTAATCATTTCCTAATCTTTAGGTATTTATCATAAATCTTCATTTTCATTGAGTTTAGTAATGTAATTTAAAATAAAGAAAAAATTAAAACTACTATAACACTCATCAACCTCAGTCTTGCATAAAAGCCTTAGATGGTTAATGTGGACCATAATTGTATGGATCACAAATAAGATTATTTTCAAAGGTTACTACTAAGATATAAATATGTGATTTCCTGGGCCTATGATGACCTTAAGGTCTTGAACCTAAGAGTAGTCACTCACACTATTCCCTTGAAACCTAATCAAAAAACTTTATTCAAATGTAGATGTTGGTAAACCCAATATTATATCCATTAATAGACAAGGAAATTCATAAATTGCTCTTTGCAGGAATTATTTTACTGGTTTCCCACTCCACTTTGGTGTCCAACCTAGTGCATGTGCCAAATAAGAATGGAGAGAATCACTTGTGCATGGAATTCCAAAACTTGAATTGGGCCTTAGATAAACATAATTACCCATTACTCTCCATATATGAGGTGATTAAAATCATTAGTGGTCTCACATGTCCTTTTTGGATGTCTTCTTAGGATACAACCAAGTCTTGGTCAACCTCAAAGATAGAACTAAGAAGTCTTTCACCAATAAGTGGGGCACATTTTCTTACAAATGAATGCCCTTTAGGTTGATAAATGTTGGTGACACTTTCAAAAGGGAAATATACTTCAATTTTTAAGCCTTGACAGGTAAATATATAATTATATATATATATATATATAATTATATATATATATATATGACCTAACTATGTTTTCAAAATATAAGTTAGGTCACATGCACCACTTGGAAAGGGTATATAAAAGATGTAAAAGGTATGGCATTTATTTAAACCCAAATAAGAGCATGTTTGGTGTCACATAAGGTAAAATTATTCATCATATTATCATAAAATAAGGTATTGTTATCCACCCTAAAGGGGTGGATGTAATTTCTAAATTGCCTTTACCTAATAGCAAGAAGGAACTAAAATATTTATTTGGGACATTCAACTTTGTGCATAAATTTATTTATGGATTTTTTGAAATATTAAAACCCTTTAATGCAATGTTGAAATAAGATGTGAAAGTGGAATGACATGTAGAATAAAATAAGGCTTTTCAATATATTAAAGATTCTATTATGCAAGATGTAGTCCTTATCAACCTGGACTATATGTAATATTTCTATATCTATCCCTTTACTTTAGAGCACACCATTCTCACTTGCCTCACCCAAATAACATAAGGGGAAGAACACCCCATGGATTTTATAAGAACTAACATTAAGTGTGATAATATTATATATTCTAATCTATATAAGAACACTTATGCATTGGTTAAGGTGATGAAGAAATTTATACATTACATCCTCTAAAATAAAGTAAACACTATTATCTTAGACTTCGATATAGAATATAAGCTAAGGCAAATGACTTGGGAAAAATAAGAGGCTAAAGGATGATAAAGTTACAAGATTATGACTTGGAAATCAAACCAATAAAATTGGTTAGAGGATAAATCCTCACTCAATTAAGAATGGAGATAAACCTAAAGATTATAGTACATTAAGTATACCAAAATAGGGTAATACAATTAGATTGGTACACACTAGTCATGAACTTTCTAATCTATTAGAATGTACTTTTAAGACTCAACCACACATAGAGGAGGGACCTCTAGATTAAGGATGTGTAATATATGATGAATAATGGAGATATCTTCATAAGGAACTATGAGGTAATCTACCTATGGTGTATATCACAAGAAGAGGTCAAAGAGATAATGGCAAGTTATCATGAAATATTAGGAGCTGACCACCTTGTAAAAAACACCATGGCCCATAAAGTTCTTCAGGTAGGTACTACTATCCCACACCATTCAAATATATCTCATCCATGTCCTTATATGCCACAAGTGTTATAACTTTACTAAGAGAGAAACACATACAATAATCCCTTTTCATCCCATTGTGGAGTCTACACCATTCACACAATACGGGTTAGATTTTTTGGGAGTCATCAACCCAATTCATCAATTGGCCATAAATTCATTCTTATAGGCATGGAATATTTCACTAGGTGGTTTGAGCTAGTTTCAAACAAAACAATCAATATTGTCAAAGGCATCAAGTTCCTTGAAAAAACCATAACCACCCATTTTAGGGTCCCCATCTCTTTGGTATGTGATACTGATACTACCTTTCAATCCACATAATTCAAAAAATGGTTCTATACTAATGGGGTTATACTAAATTTATCATAAAATCATTATACATGAGGGAATATATTGGTAGAGTCCATTAATAAGAATTTGATTTATGCCATCAAGAAATTAGCTAGGGAAAATCTCTAATAATGACACTCATTTTTAAAGTTCACCCTATGGGTAGACTTTAGCAAGTATAAACAAGCCCTCAAAATCTCTCCTTTCTTTTAGTATATGGATTGGATCCAATCATGGTATTCATTCTCAAGCTATCTAATTAAAAGTTTATGCAACGATTCATGGAATTAGATGATAAGGTGGATTCTATACTCCTTGACCTATTCAACTAGAATAAGCCTAGGATAAATCTATGTTAAGATTTTAAAAAAACCAAGATATATTAAAAATGTGGTTTGATAAAATATCAAAGATCAAAAAATTTAGAATCTTTGACCTAGTCTTAATGTGGGACAAGATGCACACAAAAAAGGCTAACATTTGAAATTTGATCCCCTCTAGATTGGCCCATACTAAATAGTGAAAATCCAAGGTCAAAATGTATTCTATCTCAAGTAACTCAAGGGAAATGAGATACCACTTCTAGTAAATGACCAATTCCTAAATAAATATTTCTAAAGTGTCCTCTTCATCATAGTGTATGATTAATATGAGCAAAGGTGGTAATGTATATATTAGATAGGTTTTTTTTCATTGTGTGTTTGCTTTCATTGTGAATTTTATTCTATTTTGTGTTTCACCCCTCCATCTCCCTATTTGTTTTGGAATTATCCTATGATGCTTAACCTTTTTATTAACTTCTATAAGTGATGGTTGAAGCTTGAAAGGATTTTTTAAAACTAAGAAGATCTAAGTTGATACTTTTTATATAAGCAAGTTCAGGATGGTAATTAAAAATCTTGACACTTTAGATTTGAGATTATAATGATTATAAAATAAATAGGTGTATTTTATAACAATCCACATCATAATAGAACCATCAAACCATACTTAATATAATGTCTCAAGAAAATATTAAATTATCTAAGCAAATCAAAGACTAGATAGGCATTCAAAGTTTCCTCATCATCCATTCACCCTTGGCTTGGTCCTAATTCCTCAATGGAAAATACTAATAAATTATAATATTTTCACATGGAAGTTTGGAAAATAATAAGAAAATCATGCAGAATCTAAATTCTGAGTCTACCTTGAATGGGATATATAGGTAGTCTCCACTATAGGGTTTACTACCTCGCTAGCTATGGAGAAAGGCCATGAATGGGACAAAAAGTATTACTTTCAATGATATGGATGCTCATATAGTAGAAGATAAATACCCCAAACATATTAATTCTAAGCCATTAATCCATCAACATCATAGATGAAGCTTGATAACTAGTCCAACCTTAATTGCTAGAATAGAATCAAGAATTAAATGGAAAATTTAGATCACTTAATACAGACATTTGTGGACATATATAGGGTTAAATACTGGTATTCCACTTGATATTATGAGAATTTAGTACCTCATATTTTCTATTTTGAATAAATATCCCTCTTAAAATATCTAATATGTGTAAGGAGAGGAAATAAAATTGATCTAGTTCTAAGTGCTTATAATCACTTTTCCCATAGAAGTCACCATTTATTGTGGCCAACACACACCATTTTATTTGAAATGGGGAACACCTCTAAAAAATCACATGAACTAGAGATTAGATATCCTTTCTTTTGTTCATTTTGGTTTCACCTACTTAAATACTTATAATAATATATGACCTTAATTTCCTCGAGTAGAAACAAGCCTAATTTCTTTTATGATTAAAGTATGTTTATTCTTTTGTGAATTATGATGTTAATAGTGTAGATCTACTTTAGATAGAAGTTTAGATTTTTCACCCTTCCTAGTAAATCAAAATCATGGTGATAGATGAGTAAGTATTAAATTTATTATGTTTCCTATTCATTTCTTACTTAGTCTATTTATGAATATCATAGATCCTAGGAGAGCCCAACCAAATCAGGAGGTGCCACATCACCAATTGTTAGAGAAACCAGTCCTTTAACATGTCAAATATGTCAGAGCCTAAGAAAGCTTTGTTTAATCAAGAGTCATCAGGTCATTAATTATCATAGTGGTTAGTCCCCAAAACTATTAGAGATGTTAGAGGCTATGAGAGCCTAACCAAATTAGGAGGCACCACGTCATTAATTATTAGATCAACTAGTCTCTAGACCTATCAAATATGTTAGAGCTAGAAAGAGCTTGGATAAATTAGGAGGTAAAATATGCTAATTATCATATAATCTAGTCCCCAAACATATTAGATATGTTAGATCTTAGGAGAGCTTGACTAAATTAGGAGGTGCCATATTCCAAATTGTTAGAGTGTCTAGTCCCTAAACCAATCAGAGATGTCATAGCCTAGGAGTGCTTGACCAAATTAGGAGGTACCACATCACCAATTTTTAGAGTGGATAGTCCATGTACCTATTAGATATGTTAGAGATTATGAGATCTTAGCTAAATTAAGAGGCACTACATCACTAATTATTAGAGCAAATAATCCTTAAACCTATTCGAGATGTTAGAGCCTAGGAGAGCCCATGAGAATCAAGAGGTGCCACATTACTAACTGTAATAAAATGAATTGGTGGCCACCTAAGAACAAATGAAGGTTTAAATAATGTATGTATGAGGCTAGATAACTAATCAAGATCTTCCACATGTCCTTAAGTGACACCTCACCCTTATTACATGTATGAAATAGAGTATGAAGTTATGCCTAGGTGTTGATCATTAGTAGTAGGACCAATGAGTGGGTGACACATTTCATAAAGTAGGAGTTAATTAGGAAGGCTCTATGGGATGCTATTTCATGCCTATCACATGTGAAGAATTAATGAAATAGAAAGTTAGTTTTGATTAGACATTTTTAAAATATCCCATCACCATTACTAAATATGGCTAGTAGTAGAGGATCATGGGCTTTGAATTTAAATCTAGATTTATAAATTAAGAGAGGAAATCTAGCCACCAAATAAAACTTTAATTCATATAAAGTGAGTTTCCAAATGCCATTAATATAAGGGGCTATATCCATGTATTTATAAGAGATTAAGAAAAACCCACTAATGGTTATGACCCATACCTTTGAGATAATTCCATCTCTTATCTTTTTAATTCTCTCAGAGTACCCTTACTTTTGTGCCTCTTGCACTCAAAACCTCCCTATCACCCTTCCATCCTTCAATAATGAATGCATAATTTTCAAACCTAAATTCTAAACTTGAGTACCAGGATAACACATTCTTAGTTGCCTTGATTAAGTTCAAGCACTAAAATGATTTATTTAAGGAAATTGATCATGTGCCCAAGGACTTGGGCTCCAAAAATGATGAACAAGCAAAATTTAAGGATTCCTTTTAGTATTAAAAGAAATGTAGACTTCATAGAGCCACTACCAATCCATAATAATTTCCCTAAGTTGACTTATACATCAAACTCCTTCACACTACCATTCGAGTGTAGGATAGGGTCCATGAATGTGTATGTTCACCTAACTCTCGACACCAGATTGTTAATATCTCTAAGAATGCTTATAAGTTGTATTACTCCCTCCTATATTACACCTTATCTTATGACATGATAACAATGAAGGTTTGGTTAAAAAATTAAAAAAATATATGAAATCATTCACAATTGGGTTGGCAATCTAGATGCTAAATGGGTTAATAAGGAGGAAATAAATGCATATACCATCTGCACCTTCTAGTAATAAGTTTGGGTAGGCATGTCTCATTGAAATGATTATTTATGTCCCAAGACTACTTTCACATCAATGAACTATGGGTACCCCTACTCCATATGATCCTCACGTTTTAAATTTTTTGATATGGGAGGACTAATCAACTTCATGTTGGTTAATTTGATTATAGATGCATGAGTTGGGATCAATTTCTACATGATGAGATAACTTATGGATGTATTATATGAGACACTCTCTTTCAAGACTTTAAATTTTATTATGTGGGTTCTCAAGGGTTTGATGGTCCATGTGGTATTCTACAAACTATATGGCCACCAATTCTAGAAACACATCCAAGACATATGTGAGTATTTATATCTTGTGGTATACCAAGTGATCAATGAAGCCATGATGCCCTAGTTATCATAAGAAATATAGGATTCCATCACCACCATCAAGTACTAATGAATCTATAAAGAGGACATCATGATTTAGATTGTGGGTTTCCTCAAAGATCCCCTCTAGCTATCATATTTCATTTTAAAATCATCTGGCAAAGCAATAAATCACCTATTAGATATTAGAGGGAATCTTTGGGTTTTATATACAATAATAGTAAAAGTAATGACCCTAAATCCCAATCACTATCAGGCACCACATATACGTAACCTTACATCTAATCCAAAATATGGTGGCTAGGAAGGACTCCTTCACCCTAGAAAGAGACAAGCTCTAGTATTGGGAATACAAGGGGATAATTAGAGTTCACTTGGTGTGGTATTAATCCCACCTAAATATTAAATATGATTATTAAGTGGATCATGATGATGAGATATACTTAGATGCAGTTGATGACATAGGTTTCCCTTATCACACCTCTCATTTCTTATATTTCCCTTCCACCCTTCACTCCTTCCACCTTCTGACTCATAGTCCCAACACCCACATCTTCTTCTCCACTCCAAAAATCCCCCCAAGTGGTGCCTCATCTTTTTCACATTTCACCTCCTCTATTAGTATCCAAAGTACCTCTATCCTCAATCCTCTCAAGTGTCCATGCATCTTTGTTCCCCTCTTCTCGATCCATTTCACAACTTGGAATCCCCTTGGGGGATTTCTTGGGTGTGCCTTCATCATTGATCATGGATATAACTATCATGAGCATACCATGAGTGAATAGAACTATCTTAGGTCCCACTCTAATTAATATGATTCCTATCTTATTGGGTTTAAGTCTTACACCATCATTCCCCATGGTTCCTTCTATCTCAATTGGTCCTTTTAATGCATCATCCAGAGCTGACCTAGGTAAGAAACCAAATAAAAATAAGTAAACTCACACATTAGCTCTAGCTTGCTAGCCTTATACTCTAGCTTAACCTCCTCTATAAGGCTCAGTATTTCTTTCAACCCTAACTATAACATCTAAATGTATTGATGTTTGGCCCCCTCTTTCCCTTACCTAGGGTACCACATGATTTATCTTTGACCAACCCATCTCCTCCTTACTATTTAATGACCCTTTTCTTGGGGGTAATTCCTACTAAAGTGAATTTGAACCAAGAATACTGATAGGCACAAATATTATCTTAGGCCTCCCCTTTTCTTCTTATTTATTTTGTTCCCATGCTTCCTACCTTCATTACTTTCCTCATTCACCCCATCCACCCTGTCCTATTCCCTTCACCACCATTTTAACCACCCCTCTTACACCTCTCACAACCTAGGGAATGGTCCCAAGATTGGAATCAATAGATATGATTGCCTAGTCATCTAGAGATCATCTACAAAGGCTAAAAAATAAAATGTATCAATTTTTATTCAAAACACTCACAAGATAAAGAGATCATATAGATATTTCCAATGCAATTTTGGTTCAAAAAATGTACTCTATATACAAAAGTTATGGCCTATTGATGTTTTTAGGTAACAGGGGAAAATGTGTGGGTATGATGACTAGACATGAATGTGGTCCAATATATTATTGACATGTGGACCAATGAAATTATCACATTTTGAGTTTCTATAATAGTTCCAAAATATTCTCCAAGATGTTAGACAAATCCCACTTTCTAAGGCTTGAGAAATGGGATTAAATCCATGAATATATTTTTTCCCACAAATGTGGGATATTTCCAATATAAATTGGGATATCTCCCATAGAAAAGCATGGGAGGTTTATCCAAAGAGAAAGATATGAAGGTTGGTTTGACCCATTGACCCTCATCAACTTTACATGCCCCATTTTGGGAGATAAGTCTAAGAAGATTATATAAAGGCTTATACATGGGGGTGGATAATGAATAAATCCATAATTGGTGGGTTTTGAAAAATTATATAAACTCATGAACCTCATTTTTAAACTCATTCCAAGATAATTAAAAGATCACTGCAAGATCTCTCTTACATTATAAGTATTTGAGAAGCAAGTTCTCACTTGAATTGCAACTCTTCCATTCCAAGGTTTTGGAGCCAAGTGTCCATCTAGGGGGAGAAGGGGGTTTTGATTGAGAGTTATTAAAAGAATTTGAAGAGAGATCTATTTATAATAGAGAGTAATAAATCTTATATGTTATCCCTTTGGACAAAGGGTACGAAATATTGAAGCTTAGCCCTTTGCATAGTAAGCAAGTTTGTATGTCTTCATTATTAGAGAAGCAATTAAAGGCCTAGAGTTATTACATAGACCTATTTCGGTAGAGATATTACATCAGACTTATGAAAGATAATTAGAGATAGAGTGAGAGCTAGTAGATAGAGCTAAAGCTATAGATAGAGCTAGAACCACTATTTAGAGATAGTATCCAAATCTAGTATCTAGAGATAGAGCCAGAGCTAGAGCTAGTAGCCAGATCCAATAGCTAAAATTAGTAGCTAGATCTAAAGGATGTAAAAACATTTATTTTTTGATCGATAACCCCTACTAGGGATTACAAATGTAGAAAGTGATTTTACATCCATAACTGATCAATTTTACCTTTGAACAAGACTTAGAGATGTAGCCTAGATAGAGTGAACTCTATTATCAACCCTAGTTTGCATAGTCTTTATGGCTCATGCTTTTATTTTATTATTAGTTTTGAATGTTGATTTTAATTATTATTCTAGTTTTAATTTAATTTATAAGAAATTGAAAATTTATAAAGCTTCCATAAAAATAGATAAATTGATGAGTTTTGGACATTGCCTATTTATAGATCACCTAGGGTGATGCAAATGTATAATGTATCTTCAACAAAACTTTGATAAGCATGAAGAGGATACTAATGTAGATATTTGTTTAGGAGGGTAACTTAATGTATTGGTAGGCCCAACAAGATCTAGTTTCCCTAACTAAGGTAAGGACTTCCACTAGGTAAAGAAGAATGGTTAAGGACCCACTCTCCATTCTCTAGGGAACTCATGATATGTCCAAGTTATTCAAGGACATGAAAATTAATTTTGAACCTTGAAAAAGTAAGTGAGTAGCTCTTTTCTAGTTGGTCTAATTGGGAAGGTCAAGGATGCCCTCCTACTACTCTTCTTATTTCTTGAGAAGGTAGTGGAGACTATGGCTAAGACCAATGTGCTTATCTAGTGGGCATAAGCTTACTTAGAGAAGATTATAAAGATAGATGGGAAGTGTAAGAAAATTCAAGTGGTAATTAATAAAGGCATGATCCTAGAGTTGAAATTAATGCCAATCTCATACTTGGAGTTATATCAAACGTACACTAGGAATATGAGATATACTATGAAAGAGTGTTTTTTATGGCTCACATTGTAGCTAAACCCTTGGAAGAGGTCAAAAAAAAATATTGTCCTACTTTAAGGAGGTTAATATCTCTATGTTATTCCACTTGGATGGATCCCTGCTAGACCAAAGATAATTTGGATTCCACTTGGGTAAATTAGACTAGGTCATGAGGGAAAAGGTTTCCAAATTAAATAAGGAAGGGGCTTGGGTAGTGATGGATATATCAACATAGTTCACGGTGATCATCAACTAGGTCTCTAAGATCTAGGTGTTAATGGAATCACCCTTCTAATTTTAATAGAGACTAGAAACTCAAGCTGAGGTAAACTTTATAGATCCCCCAATGAACCTTTCTAATATAGATAAGGAGTTTAACTTCATGAAACTAACATTGGTGGATAGGGATTCCATATCAAAGAAATTTTAATCTAGAGATTTACATTTGCCTCTATGTATCAATTAAGTGGTCCCTCATAGACATTTTAAAGTTTTGAAGGGATTTTATTTTTTTTATTTTGAATTATATTTATAACTATCATGATTGTCCATCATGGCCTAAGATGGGATCCTCACACTATTTGGAGGTAACACTATCCTTATTTATATAAGTAAAATTTGTAATGTAATATAGGGTCACCTAAAATTTAAACCAAAGTGTTGTAGGATTATTACTAGGATTTTACATAAATTTTTCTGTCTCTTTTGACTATAAAATTTGTCTAAGAATGATCATTGTAATAATAATTACTTTTTAATGAATATAATTCCTATTTTATGAAAAATGTTTGTTCTATGTCTCAATTTTATTTCATATCCATTTTTTAATGTTTGTTAATGCTATCTTAATTGGATTAATACTTTGATACTTTATGTATGTTATGGTTATGATGTGCTTAGCTATTATAATCACTGTATGAGTTCTCTCATTTCCATTTTGTATTACTTTTAATTTGTGCTAATCTAAAATTTTTCATAAGGTGTTTATGTGTAATCTACTATAAAATCCTAGTACTCATATTTAGTGAGAGCTCATATTGAAGGCATATTCCTAGTTCTTATAGACTCTTCCCACTATATGTTCTTAGAGGTATAATTTTAGTGAAACTTAGTCTACAATGGTATAATTATATCAGGGGCACTTGGTTCAATGGTTTATGTATTAAGTTCATTATATATCTAGAGGCTCTCTTTTCTACCTTACTCTTCCCTCTCATTTTGTGTTTTTTCTTAAAAATTGAACTACCCTTTGCTCTTGTGTTTAAAAATAGAAAGTATAATACTCAAATTCTCATAATAATCTTTGATAATTAGACGTGTGTATAAGATACATATCTAACTTTTGGTGGTAATAGTGTATCTCTTAGATATTATTCATGCAAAATCCACTTGTGAATTAAGTACTTATAGTTGTGTCTTGGGATGATCCCATATTAGTCCTAAAATATAGGAATTTTTTTGTAGTTGTCCTCACCTTCCCTTTTATGAAATTCCTTATCTCATGGGCATTTATGAACAAAGGATCCTTGTGTGAATAACATAATCTTGATTTGGTTATATCCTAAAAAACCATCCATTAGGTAAATAATTTCATACCCAAATTTGGTGTCAACAATCATGTTGATATTTAGTAGAGGAAAGTCATCCTTTAGGTAGACCTTTTTAATGTCATGAAAAATGGTGCACAATCTAATAGCCTCTAATTTTTTTATGAGTGCATAATATTGGAGATATACTTTGATTAATCAATAGAATGAATGCATCATGTATCTACGAGTTTATCTAGTTATTATTTTACTAAGAAAGTAATGCAAGGACGTATTTTCCTTAGTTTCTACTTGACTAGCCTAGCATCAAGATGTACAACAAGGTGATGTACAACTAACACATGGTCCAAACTTAGCATGTCAAAATAAGCCCATTAAAAATAATTAATGAACTCCCTATGGAGGATTTTAAGGAATTCATGCTCTTCCTTTGTGGGGAATGTGCCTAATTTGATCCACTTTCAATCATTCAGTGTTCCAATCTTAAACTTAAAAATGTCCTCCATGGGGAGTGTAGAAGAATCTTCTAGGAGAGTTGATAATTATGTGAAGTAGTTGGAAAAATCAAATTCCTTTGGTTAGATTTGTTCATCCAATTTCCCCAGATGGGATGAATCAGAACTATCTAATGGTGGTAAGGGCCATGTGACAAACACCTTGGGACATTATTTGACAATTTGTTCAAAGACATTTTATTATTATTCACTAATTTTATATGTAAAAATGATTATGGAATTAGTGGAATCCTAAAATTCATTTGAATAAGGGTGAACATCCCTAACTAATGGCACCTAAAACAAGTTTTCACCAAGAAACTATCCTTTTTATTTACTTTTACCCTAATCCAAAGGTGTCTCAAAGAGGTTTACACTTTTGGTCCTCAATGTTTGATTTTTTTTTTAAATTTTTGTTAGAGTAATTTCACCCATTCTCTAAACTAATCAACATGATCTAATCTTATAGATAAACCTTATTTATGATCTTCAAGTGGAATATGGTCTCGTAGGCCTAGAAAATAACCAATAGCCTCTTCATTCTCACATTCGTCAAGTGACACTATGAATTCCTATTGGTCCTAGTAGATGAGCTATAGATGATATAATAAAATTGGTGAAGGGAAGATAACATGTGTAATGGTACATATGGTATAGGGGTTAAATGGGTTAGTATTGACCAAGTCCTCATATATACTATCATTAGACTCTACATGACTATTAACATCATCATCGCTTTTCATTGGCATTGGAACATGGATACGGTATGTAAGGTCACCCCCAAGTGGTTTAAATCAAATACCATGAGTTACTTTGTATGTGGCTATGAAAATTATCTCTAGAGTACCTTGTTGTGCTACCTTTAGGCCTATACCTTCATAAGCTTGATTATCCATGATCTGTTCAAGGATGGGATAACTTTTACTTTGGTAGCACTCAGTAAAGTCATCATTATAAATCGAAGAATCATCTTAGGTAAGTGGGTCTTATTTTTGACTAGTGGATGATGTGAAAATAATAGGCTCTAGGGAATTAAACTTGATTTTATATCACCATTCCATGCAAATTACCCTAGTTTTGGGTCTTATAGAGGATTTAGGGGCTTGTGGAAGGTTGGCTACATGGAATACATTGTACATGAGATATTCTTCTAAGCCTTTGTTAGAGATGATAAAGTTATTTGATATTTCAAAATGGATCTTAGAGGAAGTAAATGAAAGCCTCCTAGGGCTTATTAATTAGAATCTAACAATTTAATAAGTAGGTAATTATATTTATTAAGCTTAGGTTCTAAGTCAAAATGGTAATTATAGATTTCATACTCATCCTCTAAATGTTTACAAAATTAGTATGGTTGCAGGCCTATAAGAATAGTTACCTCCATTCTAGAACAGGGGAACTTGATATATTGGTGTAATGTGGAAGGTATTGCCCAAATTTCATGTATCCACAATTAGCCCTGAAATAAGTTGTATGATAAATCTAGGTCTATCACATGGCAAAGTGTATCATAGATTAAGGGCCAAATGATAACTATAAAATAGATTATTCCCTATAATTTTTGTTCTTCATTTTCATAGGCCTTGATGGTAATTATCTCTATCTAAATATTGGCTATTGCATATCCCAAATAATTAACCAACCATAGAGACACATATTAAATCCCAATCCATTGTCTATGAGGACACAATTAACTTTGTGCCATGCTATGACACATTTGATATATAATGGGTTATTATGGAAAGTGCCCAGGGATGACATATCACTTTATTCAAAGGTCAATTGTTGGCCAAGGGATAGGTGTCTGACCAATGCTTGAAATTCATTTAGTGTAATGTCATTTAGTACTTGGGATTAGCTCAATAGTTATAAAAGTATATTTTTTTGGATGGTATATGTATGCAACAAATACAAAATAGAAATTTATGCAAGCATATTTTTTTGTTTCTCCATAATATCATAGATTTTTTCCTTAGTATTGGTAATTGGCTTACCTTTAGCTAGTATGATGGATTAAATGGGCTCATTGGTAGAAGGTGGACATGTTTATGGAATGTTTACTTTAGTCATTCAAGTTTTGATTACATAATCTAGATTGGGCAAAGGGATATTATAATAAGAAGAATAAGGAGAAGGGTTTGGGATGGTAATCCTTGATTATTGTTGTGCTTGGTTATGGTCATAGGTCAAAGGAGGATTACTAGCATAAGGAGGCTGATAGGAATTATTAGTAAATGTTCTTAGTCTATTGGCATTTGGTATAGGGTTTATTGTGATGGTGTATATATGACCTCCTGCAATGGAACCTATAACTTTATTATAGTCAAAAGTGATAGTGTGATAGGCCTCTTGGTTAGATGGGTCATTTTGACTTTGGTTCTGACCATTGTCTTGATTTTATTTTTTTTGGCTACTTATGGTGTTTTTGTTATTGTGAAGGTGGCCTTCATTATTGTAAATTCTGATTGGTAGTGTTATGTTGTAAAAAAGGATTTATGTAAATAGTTAGGTTTTGATTAGAAGTATAAGCCCTATTATCTAACTCAATCTCTCCATTTTATAACATTTTTTGAGTAAGGTGACTTAATTAAACACATATACATATGGAGTGGCCTTTAACTTGATCAAAATCATATAATTCATGTTATTTTTACCAATAATGAGATGAACTCTATCAAGGAATTATTTTGATGTGGGATAATTAATCATATTATTAGTGGCTAATTTTCAAAAGTCCAACTCAGTTGGTTCTACAAGATTTCTAAACAATCTACCATTAGTATTTCTTCTTAAAGGAGGTGGTAGTGCTTGCATACATGAAATTGGCTACATTTGTGGAGCAAGGTGAGCTTGTGTAATTGGCTACATATATGGATTTGGTTGGATAAGTGGAGCTAGTTGAGTAGATAGTGTTTCCATTTCTTGGACATGGTATGAATCTGTAACTTCATTAACAATAACATTCTTATTTTAGTTATAGGATTTAGATTTTTCAAAATTATTGGCCTAAGGTGGTTTAAAAGATTGTATCTAAATTAGACTTTGGGTTTGGTTTTGGCCTTGATTTTGGCTATGGTTGTGATTCTAATTAGGATAATATAATTTTATTTTCCTCTTATTAATAAGGGTATTTTAAATTGTATACCCTTTTTAATGATCTCCTCAAATGTGTGAGCATATTATATCTCCTAGTGATAAGATATCTCGCTATGTAAGTTCTTGGTAAATATAATTATCAATTATTTATTAGGTAAATTATGCATGAAATCGATAGAAAGTGCTTTCCACCATTAAAATTAGCTTAAAAATATCTCATCAGCCTTTTGTCTAGCTTAACCCAAATATACCATAATAACCTTATGTTCGAGATTATAGTAGAATTATTGTACAAATTTATTTGAAAGGTCATCAAGGTTAGATACGCAATTATTTAGAATTTTGAGAATGCACTCCAAGGATTGTACAACTAAACTTATGGGGAAAAAGAGAAGCAAGTAGATATCACTACACGCCATTGATTGGAAAGCAACAATTAAATCCTTCAAATGATCCATAGGGCCACCATTTCCATTGTATTTATTAACCTTTGGTGGCTCATAACCTTTTGGAAATGTTATTGTAAATTACTCCATGTTAAATGGATATTAACATAACTCATATAATTCAAACATTTTCTTTTGATTCCTAGTTTGAATGGATCTAATTACATCTTTCATTTATTGTAATTATTGGGATAAAAATCTGGATGGTACATTTTACTACAGTTGTGGCTAGGTAGTGAAAGGTGGATAACCTTAATCAAGGTATAATGGAGGAATGTGGTATTGGGGAATACTATCTTAGTTGATCAACTAACCTGGAATATACATCCCTTGGCTAAGATTGTATTGTTGATATAATACATGTTGTCGGTAAATATTATGCCTAGAATTAGCATCATGACTTTGGTTTGGATGTAACTATAGCTGAGATGGAGGTATTTATCTTTGTGTAATGTATTTTGCATGTTGGGTTTGAATAGGAACATATTTTTGACTAGTCAAACCCTATTGTACGAAAGGCACCCATTCCTGGCTAGAGGTCTATTGCTAAAGGTATTTGAATGTGAGGCATTTGTTGGGGGAAAGGAAATGACTTCATAGTAGGGTTAATCCCCTATTATTAGGTGAAAAATTGTTTCATGTTTAGTAATTATTGAATGCTGAACACTTTTTGAATGTTTGAAACTTGTTGTTGACTAGATTTTATCTATTTTTGACTAAATAAGATATGTTATTAATTACACAACATTTATAATGGATTTACCACTTGTTGTAGTGGCACATTAGTCTATATTTGTTTTCATGGAACGTTAGTTTCCCATTTTTATGGTGGAATATGGTTCACCACCTAATGAGGTGGAGGATTGTTCACCCCCTATTAGGTTGAAATGTTGGTTTGTGTTTGGTTATTTGTTACCTATTATGTAGTTGAAGAAATACCTAGTGGAGGAGGAATTAATTGTTTAATATATGAACTAGATGTTCTTAGCCCCTAATATTGTTAACCACTTAGGTTTTTTATGGGGAAAACTTTTTGTGATATGATATATTATACATGTGACCCACCTTGGTGTAGATTGGGATACATTTATGTGTTATCTACCATATTTTATAAAGGGTCTTATGTAAGATCCATAATTTATTCCCTAATGACTAAGACATTGCACATGTCCCCAACTTGGGTACTTTGAATTAATGGGTCCACATTAATATTAGTATATACTATGAGTCATTCTATACCCCAATTGATAAGAGTTAAATCTATGAGTGACATATTGGAAATGATCATGTCATTTAAATTCCTAACCAAGTTAAGGTATGTTTGGTATGTTTATTACATTTGTACCACTTGGTCTACAATTTTACTCTTTCATTTTACAATCATATCCATCTCTTGGTTATTCATTGGTATGAGGGCCTAGTTATGACTAGATGATTATTTTTTGAATGATATATGAATAGGAAAATTATTAGGATCTCTAACCAATCTAGGTAAACATTCATATGGAAAGTTGGCCAAGAATTTAGCTACTAATTATACTTCTCTAACAAGGATTTCATGCCTATTTTATAAGAGGTGATAACCAAACAATTAAGGATCATAAGTGGTATAATTTTTAGTAGTCACATAGTAAGGATATTATTATTTTACTTATTCTATTCTATGTGGTATGCTAGCAAGGTATTACACAGTTTTGTCTTGGTCTTCCTTTAGATAAAAAGGTGTGTTGTCAAGATAATAGGATAATGGGCCTTGTACCTTCTCTATGTATTGGTTATCATGTGTGGGATATGGATCCATCTCATACATGATGTAATATCCATATGATTCTTGAGAAAATGGGTCACTTGTGACAATGTTTTCATTCTATGAATTATACATGGTTCTACTACATGTATAACAAGGCATGGTTGAAGTAATTGTAATAATTTTATAAAAATATTGGTCTATCATTGTAAATGTGTGAAACTTGGTCTAAAATGGAAACTTGAAACAAAATTGGTCTTGGTCTAGAAATTATCACTAAAAACATGTTTAGCTCTTGGAAAGAGGTCTAAAAGTGAAACATGAATCTGGTGTTAGAAAAGGTCTATGATAATTATAAGGAAAATATGGAATACAAACATGGAACTTGTCTTTAATAAATTTCTTGATTTATCTAAAGGTAAAAAGAACTTGGTCTATATCTAGAAATAAAACTATGTTAGGTCTTTGGTAAAAGTCACAAAGATACTCTTGAAAATAAAATCAATGTAAGAATGAAACTTGAAATGAACTTAAATATAAGTCAATTAGTCTAAAATAAAGGGTGAACTTGGTCAAGGTAAACTTGGAATTAGGTCAAAGGTGAACTCAGTCTAAAATGAACTTGAAATTGGGAAATAAATATCTAAAGCTATTCTAGACAAACCAATTAGAAACCCAACTCAAGTATCACAAACTAAGTGAAAAAATTAAAACATTCAATCCAAAATGGTAATAAATACTAAAAAATAAACTAGTTGTACTCAGATCTATAATTGGGAGTGGGTTTTGAGAAGATAACTTAACTCTTGGCATAAGGGTCGAAAGTCTATGTGAACAACATACCCACACTGATTTGAAATTGGCTCCACACTTTTAGGATGCTTAGAAATTGGTCAAAAGTAACTCTAAATTATCTAGGTTAAAATGTCCAATTTAATAATGCTAATCAAAAATTAAGGTCACAAAATGTTTTTGATCTCATTTTGAACAAGGAAAATACTTGGAACAATTTTGGTAGCATAACACTTATTTTGCAAAGTGGTGTGTTTAACATGTTCTTTTTTGATTTTTTTTAATTTGGAAAGATAATTTTGGACTCAAACAATATAATTAAAAATAATTATCACCTAATTTCATGATTCTATGCTAAAATTGACATTAGGTGTGCATAGTATCTATCAAAATTTCCACCAATACACTAGTCTTGAAAAAAATTAATTGTTAATCCAAAAATAAAGAGTGCATGTAGGTAGAGTTTTTTAATCCCCCTATGTCTCTCAAAAATTAATATTTGGCTAGGAACATAGAGTGATGAATAAACTCAGCATTTGGGAGGATAGTCCATGGCAAGTGGGGTCAATTAAGCTAAAATTTTGACTTGTCTTATCTAAATGGTCCACAAGTGACTAGAAACACTTGGGCACAAAATTCATGTCAGTTAGATCTAAAACATTTAGTTTTTTATTCAAATTTCTTGTCCTTTTCATAATGAATTAATATATGAACTTCTTAGTAAAGTCTAATGTCTATTCTATCTCATGGCCCAGGGACCCATTAGACTTGTCAAGCTAATTTCTCATCCACTATCCAATCAATGGTACACCTAATTTATATACCTCATCAAAGAGTGGGGTTGAAATAATGTTGGGAGATGAAACCCTAAGTCAAATTCCTCATAAATAACACATGATGAGGTGATGAACTCTTTTTCACAAGCCAAACAAGAAAATAAAAGAATAACTAGGTCATTTTAGAGTCACCCAAGTCCATAGAAACAAGGCGGGAGCATACATGACATTTACTCAGGTTTGACTCAATAAAAAAATTAAAAAAATGCATTTTTGGTCACCCAATTTCCCTAAAGGGTGTAAGGGAAGAAAATTTTCATAAAAGTTTACTTAAAAAATTTAATCTAAGTACTTTGAAAAAAAGAAGAACAAAAAAGAAAGTGCTCCTGGAGCTCTAAGTCTAATTTGATTGTTCTTTTTAAAGCACTAATTAGAAATATGATTCAAGTTTGGCCTTTGTTTTAAACTATAAAATTTTATTGTAAGGTTTAAAACACCAAAATAAATGTGAAATGGTATTGTTAGTGATAAAAATTATTCCTTTTACTTCATTCCTTAGAAAAAAAGTTAGATGATTGATTTGTGTTTGATTAGTTGATGAAAAAAACCTAGAAATTAGTAAATTATCTCCAAAAACCATGAAAAAAACTCTCTATAGAATGATTTCATAGTTACACAATCAAGTGTAAACTATGAAATTGTAAATTAATAAAAACATAGAAAGTGAAAAACACAAAAAACCTTACACTACAATTTTATAGTTTTTAAACAATTTCTCAACTCTCTTCATTGATTTCATAGCTATATTCATCAATTTCATAGTTTTCCTCATTGATTTCACACTTCTCTCTAAAATTTTGTAGTTTCTTGATGAATTCATAGTGACAAATCCATAATTATCCTTTTACTTTATGGATTTATTTCATATATAAATGCTTTAAATTCATAGATTTCCAAAAACCTATAAAAAATACATAAACCACAAAGAATGATTTTGTAGTTATGACTATGATTTCATAATTAATACTTACTAATTTTTAAATAATTACACAAGTAAATAAAAATAAAATGTAGGATGATTTCATATCTTACCCTTATAAATTTTAAATAGTGATTCAAATTCATAGTTCTCTAGGTTTGGTTTCAATCAAAGGTGATTTTGCAATTTCCTTTGACAATTTTATAGTTTATTATACAAATTTGTAGTTTATGTATTTGAATTCATAGTTTTGTAGTAGAAAAATCCATATTTATACAAGTAAAGACAAAACATAGAAAATTTAAGAAAAAAAGGCAATAACAAGGTCATAATGAGTTTTTCTTGTCTCCTAAGAGGTCCAACAATGCTCCTATGATAAGTAGGGTGCATGGTCCCACTGGTCATTCCATTATGTGTGCAATAGGAATATAATGGAACATATGCATTAGTCACTTGTTATTATAATCAAACATCCAAAAATAAGATTAAGACAAAGCATCCCAAGCTTAGATACTAGGGGAATATTGATAATAATAATAAGATAAATCAAAACACAACTAGAAGAACAAGAGATAAATCCCTTTACTTTCCTTGTAGCTCTAAATCACTTGTTGAATGGTAGCTAATTTGCTCAAATTGTGTCAAAATTGGAGTCTTTATTGGCACTCTTTTTATGTAGGCAGCATGTCCCCTTTATAAACTGTGGTTTTGGCCTTGGCATGTATTGATCTATGAAGGATCTCTTATAAATTATGCATAATAAATTTAGATAAAAGATCTTATTATAAGTGAGTGTGAGACCTTATATTTATAGGATTAAAACTAACCCCAACCTAGATGTAGTTAGTTTTAGGCTAACCCTAGGTTTCAATGTCATTAATTATACATTTATGGAGGCATCTCTTAACATATATTATTTTTAAGGTATTTATATGGATATTTTGCAATTCTTGACTTTGAGGATGATGATGTTATCGTGACCTCATTCCCATTTGATATTTTTTGAATTTTGATTTTTTATAAATTATATTTTCATTAATTAAACATGGATTATTTAACTAAGCATTTAATTTTATTTACTTGCTTAATAAATTTTGCTTAGGCTTTTGGTCAATTCAAGAATTTGATAAAGTGCCCCACTTAATTGGTCAAAAATGTCAATTTTCTAGGGAGCAACTTGATTGTGAATGAATCCATAGGAGGTTATCATTGCATATAGGGTAATATATAAAATATGAATGATTTTATGTAATTTTGGGAACTTATGTCTCATGTGTGGATGAGTTTGGTATGTTCAATGATTCCTAGGCTTAATTTACATAGTTTGGTAGAAATCAATCTAAAATCCATTTAGACATGATTGGTGATCGATAAGGAGTGGCTAAACCTAGATGTTTTATGTGTCAGTTGTGGGGGTAAATTACCTAAAAATTCATCTATATATACACATCAATACTAATCCTATATCTATCTATCTCTCCCTTATTACTACCCTATAAATTAACTCTCACATTAAATACATATTTGAAAATCCTTGAGGGACTATCCTAAAGCATAAAAATATAAAATGACCTAAAATGATTAATCATTAAGCTGGGTATAAATACCTACATCAATCTTCAAGGGGCACATTGATAAGTGTTTAAATCCAAAGAGATGGAACACATTATAATGGATTATTATTGAGCACACATACACACAAATGTGATAACTTTGTGTAATTTGAACCCTACTAAATGTATTAGAGTGTCAGCAATGCTTAACCACTTAGTGGGGTGTGGTTGGGTATATCCATCCCATCTTTCTAACACATCTTTATAAGTCAATAAAGTGGAAAAATTGGATCTATGGTTTTAAGGAAAATGAGGACAAAATATGATTTTATGCACATGATCGAGGGTATGAAATTACTTATAAAAATATTGATAGGTAGGCATAATGACCTATGAAAAAGAAAAAGAAAAAAACTATAAACACAGTTAAAATAGATAGTGGACATATCCAATCATCATAACTATTTGATCATTAACATCAATATCTTGATATATTTTTATTAGTAATATCCTAAGCCAAGTGATCTTATATCCATTGAAACATTTTTGTAATTATTTTAAATATACAAAGAACATAAAAAAACAAAAATAATCTAAGTAACATATCCTATTATCATTTCTATAGATAATAATCTCAATATGAATATGTTTTTTACATTCATATTTATGTAGTTAATGACATATGTTAGACAATTTAAATTTCCAAAATAATAAAAAATACATACAAGATTATATAAGTATGTATTCAAACCAAAACAAACCACCTTATTAGTCAGCTATTTTTTATACTAACTATTAGCTTATTAAAATTATTGACTACTAACATAGAATTAATCTATTCACTAAAGTGGGTGTCTCACTATGATGTGCATGCCCTTTATTAACTCCTAATAAAACATTTGGATTATAAATCATAAAAAACTAATTAAGTTCAAACTACTCATGTTTAAATTACTAAGTTCCTTTATAACTCTATAGACCTTTTGGACTAGTATATTTTGGTGTTTCAAGCACAAGAGGATTCTCTAGAGTGTGTTAAATCCATTTAATAATGTATTAATTTAGTACCTTTAAATCTCATCCCTTTATCCAAACCTATAGATATCACATCTTTATTTCAATATTCTCAATGTGGTGCTTACAAAAATAGCCAATGAAAAATCCCCTTGTGTAGATTTATTTCCCTATGAAACTTACAAGACCATTTGTCACATTTTTATCCATACCTAATTCAAGTTTACAAGTAATATCTTCAAACTCAATTATTCTAGAATATCATCAATATATTTAATATTAAATTCATTCTTAAGGTAACCTTAGCTAATTAGTATTTGGATGCCAATAAATTTTTGAAGATGCCTCATAAAATCCTCACTGAATCCTTCACTCTATCCTTGTGAAAACTTATTCCTAATATTATTATATTTGAATAGACATGTTTTATTAGAAAAAATGTTATGTAATATATTATTGATTTAAAATAATGCATATAATGGGATTGTTACTAAATTTCTTATTTCATGAAATTCTATGATAAGATATTCAGGTTTTAGCAATTAATTTATTTTTTCCATTCAAATCCTTTTCGTTGAAGTCTCTACTTTTTTAACTATTGATGGTTAAAAATTCAATATTTATAATTTGATCAAACAAGGTTTCCATAGTATCCCTTTTATATTATTTTCACTAAATATTTTGGTTACCTCATCCTAATGACTAAGCAAACTCTTATCAAGGGGATTAATCTCCCTAACTAAAAGAGCCAACTTCTCAATGTCCACTTCATGGATGATTCCTTTCTCATGTTTTTTTAGAATGGTGATTTATTATATGAATAAATCCCATGTATAAGCATGTTATTTTATCGATGAGCTCAAGCATTCAATTAATTAAATTTAAATGTTATCAACAAAGTATGATACCTTTTCTAGAGTTTCTAAAAAAATTAATTAGAAATGGATTAACTAGGAGAAATGTTCAAGGTTTCTAACATCCCTTTTCCTTTAAAAAAATGTCATTACACCTTAAATAAATATATTATTTTTAGGTTTTATACAAATATATCTTACTAGGTTTATAAACTCTTATCTATAGTTGTAATGTTATAATATACAAAAAAGTCCTAGTATCCACCCATTTTTATTAGTCCTTGTATTTGACCCCTTTCAATGTAACTTATGAAAAGTTGGCTAAATGTTTGTGGGATTTTTTATGGGATAAGAGCAAAAAAACATGATTATTTCATATATTTGTGTGGGATATATGATATCTTCTAAATGATAAAGGAGTAATGAGAATTATTTATGTGTATCAATATTATTTCACTTTGTGCTAAATGGGGCATGCAAATTATAAAAGGGTCTAAAGTTTGAAAATCTATATTAGGAACTAAAATTTAATGAGTGATCCATATGGAATAATGTCTTACATGAGCTTATATTTATTAACCTTATTAACATCTTTATGCCATGTAATGTTTAGGGTTGATTTATTGTTTATAGTATATGGAAATCCTTGGATTCTATCAAAATATTTGTCAAGTGGGTAGGATAAAACTTTCATAATGGTCTATATTTTAATAAAAAAATTGATTTTTGGTCCTATATTATTGTAAAAATAACCTCCCTCTATATACACATATATTTTTTAGTCACAAATAGTTTATTTTATAGAAACTCCCCTTTGTACACTATGGTTTTTGCCTTGGCATGCATTGATCTATGAAGCCTCTATTATAAATTTTTCATAACAAATTTAGAGAAAAGAGCTTGTTATAAGTGAGTGTGAGACCTTATATTTATATGCTTCAAACTAACCCCAACCTAGATGTAATTAGGTTTAGGATAACCCTAGGTTAGAATTGGGAGTCCAAATACAATAAATAATGTCTTTCATTATGCATTTATGGAAGCATGGCTAAACATTTCTAATTTGTAAGGCATTTATGTTGATATTTTATAATTCTTGACTTTGAGGATGATGGTGTCATCATGACCTCATTTACCTTTGATACTTTTTGAATTTTGATTTTTTAGAAATTATATTTTCACTAATTAAACATGGATTATTTAACTAAGCATTTAATTTGATTTAATTGATTAATTCTTCTTAGGCTTTTGTTCATTTGAAGAATTTGATCAAGTGCCTTTCTCAATTGGTCAAAAAAGTTAGTTCACTAGGTCACACCTTGACTAGGGATGAATCTATAGGAGGTTATCATTATATATATGGTAATACCCAAAATAAATATGCTTTGATTTAATTTTATGCATTTATGTCTCATGTGTAGATGAATTTGAGATGTTTAGTGATTCTTAGACTTATTTGCATAGTTTGGTAGAAATCAATCTAAAATCCATCTAGGCATGAATGGTGGTTGATAAGAAGTGTCTACACACACATGTTTTATGTGTCAATTATGGGGGTAACTTAACCAAATATTCATCTATATATACACATAAATACTAATATTATATCTATCTATCTCTCCCTTATCGCTACCCTATAAATCAACTCTCACATTAAATATCTATTTGAAAATCCTTGATCACCACAACTATTTAATCCTTACCATTAATATCTTGATATATATTGATAGTTAATATCCTAATACAAGTTATCATATATCCATTGCAACATGTTTTTAATTATTGTTCTTAGATATAGTAAATTAAAAAAATTGATCTAAATACCCTATCCTATTATCATTTCTATATATAATAAGCTTGATATGAATATGCTATTTACATTCATATTTATTTAGTGAATGGCATATATTAGACAATTTGTGTTATGCATAGTTTAATAGTTATTTAGATTACTAAATCTAAAATAAGATAAAACACATAAAATTTTATATGAGTATGTATTAAAACCAAAGAAAAACCACATTAGTAGTCAACTACTTGTTATAATAACTATCATCTTATTAAAATTATTGACTACTAACATACCATTAATATATTCGCTAAAGTGGACGTCTCACTAGGAGATGCATGCCTTTTATTAAGACTTGATAAAAACTTTGGATCATAAATCATAAAAAAATTAAGTTCAAATTACTCATTCTTGAATTACTAAGCTCCTTGATAACTCTAAGGCCCTTTTGGACTAGTATATTTTGGTGTTTTGAGCACAAGAGGATTCTCTAGAGTATGATAAATCCATTTAAGAGTTCATTATTTTAGTACCATTAAATATAATCCCTTTATAAAAACCTATATATGTCACACCTTTATTCTGATAAGATTAAGGCAGTGCTTATGAAAATAACCAATGAAAAATCCCTTTGTGTAGATTCATTTCCCTATGAAATTTATAAGGACATTTGGAACTTTTTTCTCCATACTTACTTAAAGTTTACAAGTAAGCTCTTCAAACTCAATCATTAGGAAATATCATCAATATAGTTAATATTAAATTCATAACTAAGGTAACCTTAGCTAATTTCTATTAGATGCTAATAATTTTTTTGAGGATGTCACATAAGATCCTCACCAAATCTTTCACTCTATCCTTGTGACAACTTATTCCTGAAATTATTAGACTTGAGTAAACATGTTTCATTAGAATAATATGTTATGTACAATATTATTGTATACAAATAATGCATAGAATGGTATTATTACCGATTTTTTTATTTCATGAAATGTTATGATTAGAGATTTGGGTTTTAACAATTGCATTGTTATTTCCATTAAAATCCTTTTCTTTGAAGTCTTTACTTTTTTAAATATTAATGGCTAAATATTTGATAATTTTTAATTTGATCTGACAAGTTTTCCCTCTTATCCCTTCTATATTATTTACACTAAATCTTTTTGTTACCTCATCCCAATGGTTAAGCAATGTTTTATTGAGGGGGTTAATCTCCCTAACTAAAAGAGCTAACTTCTCAATGTCTACTTCTTGGATGATTCATTAGTTATGTTTTTTAAGAATGGTGCTTTATTATATAAATAAATCCCATACATAAATAAGATTTTTTGAGCTATGCACTCAATCATTCAATTAATTGAATGTAAATGTTATCAAAAAAAGTATGATACCTTTTCTAGAGTCATTAGAAATTTTTATTAGAAATGGATTTACTAGCAGAAATGTTCAAGGTTATCGACATCCCCTTTACCTTTTAAAAATATCATTCCACCTTACATAAATATATTATTTATAGGTTTTATACAAATATTTCTTATTGTGTTTCCAAACTCTTATCTATTATTGTAATTTTATATATAAAGGTCCTAGTTTCCACCCATTTTTATTAGTCTTCTTATTTGACCCCTTTCAATGTAACTTATGAATAGTTGGATAAATGTTTGTGGGATTTTTTATTAGATAAATCTAAAAAAAATTAAAATTTCAAATATTTATGTGGGATAAGTGATACCTTCTACATGATAAAAGAGGTATGCGAATTATTTATTCGTATCAAAATTATTTCACTTTGTGCTAAACAGGTTGTGAAAATTATAAAAGGGTCTAAAGTTAGAAAATTTACACTAGGAAACTAAAATTTTGTGAGTGATACATATGGAATAAGGTACTGAATGAGATTATATTTATTAACCTTATTAACACATTTATTCCATGTAATCTTGAGTGTTGATTTATTGTTCATAGAAATGGAAATCCTTGGATTCTTTCAAATTATTTTTCAAGTGGGTAGGATAAAAATTGCATAATGGTTTATATTTTAATGAAAAATTATTTTTGGTCATATATTATTGTAAAAAGTAACCTCCCTATATATACACTTATATTTTTTAGTCACTAATAGTTTCTTTTGCATCTATAATAAAGTGTTGACCATTTCTCAAATCACCTTGTGCATCAGCTCTTTTAAACTCTTTAATCAAAGTCTTAATGGTCCATAACTTTAATGGAGGTGTCTAACTAAAAATTTTCATTAAAATAGAACATATAAATCTACATCTGAGCCACATCCCAATAGATACAAGTTATAATTAGGTTTGTATTATGTTTATTTGAATCTTTAAGCATTGTAATCTTTTTTATTTATTGAGCTCATAAGGTCATACATGTGTGTTTTTTTTATATTTTATCACTTTGATTTTTTTAACAACTTCTTTAAAATATTAAAGATCTACATTCTATCAACATAAGTGGATCCATGGTTGTATGACATCATACAACCTATAAATGAATTCATGGTCATGATAAATAAAGGATCATTAGTTTATGGTCTCAATAAAAAGTAGTTCAATAATAAAATGCCTTCAAAAAGATTTAAAACTATAAACAAAAAAACAATGGTATACTAACTCCAAATGATGTCAAAATCACAAGGATGAAGCATACATTCCAATTATGAGTGTCACAGTCAAAAGCATTAAACATATACCTAACACTTAGTATCATAATCCCAATAATATATCATACATAAACTAATCGATGTCACACTCTCAAGAATAAAACATATGTCCACCAATTGATATTTCAGTCACAAAAATTAAGCATACTACCATTAATCAATGTCATAGTCATGAAAATAAGGCATAAAACCACCTATTAGTGTCATAATTAAAAAATGAAGAATAACTTAATATAATAATTCAATAACTATAAAAATTAAGATGCCAATAATATAGTGACAAAATAAATTATACATCCATTAAATAATACCTTATTTTACCCAAAACTAAAGGTATCAATAGCATAATAGGGTTTGTATATAATTTTATAAATAAACCAACTAGAAACAAAAACATTTGAGACTTGCTACTAAGAAAATAAAATTATAAGAAAGAGGTAAAGTTTACAAGTACCCAATTAACCTATGAGTTTGGGGGTTCCTCTTCTATGCATAAATATGTGAAGTTATAGCCGTTTCAAGTGAAAACTATAGTTTTTAAGTCTATACTAAATGAAATCTTTATTAAAATTTATTGCATCTACTAGGGTTTCATTATCCATAAAAATCTGTATTACCTATTCTTTCAAAACTTACACAACTCTTTTTAAACAATATTACCACAACCCTTAACCAAAATAATAAGAGTTTCATTAACAAAAAAAGGTTATTTGATACTTGCCTAATGATGAAAGAAATAATTCTATTCCTAGATACATCATCCACTCATATTTATCTTTCTCTTTTTCCCTTTTAAGGTTTTTACCCTTAGATTTTGTTAGATGTCCCCCAAGTTTTTCCTACATGAAAGTCATTATTCCCTACATTTCCCTTAGCCTTCTCCAAGTAATATTGATTCATTTCACCTAGTGTGCCTCTCTACCTAGGGTTACACTAAGATTTCCACCATTCAAAGTGGGAGCTAACTCTTTTTTTATAATGTAGTTGTTTAATTACTTTTGGAAAACCTAATCCACGTTATCCTCAATTAATGATCAATTTAATTTACCTAAAAATATTTTCACTTTGGTAATAATAATAATTTTATGCCTCCACCTATGGTCAAATAATCTAATAATACCAAGCACTCCACCAAGTTGGGATTTTATATAATCATAATAAACATACAAAGGTTCAAGCTACAAATGTAAATGTCAATTCTTACTTATTACCTTCCAAATGATTACTTGACAATTAAAAATTAAGGCTCTGTAATAAATTAGGGATATGATTTTAACTTAAAAACACAAGTTATGAGACCATAAAAAATGATTGGTCTAATATAGAACATATATCACTATCACAAGAAGCACCTAGCTCATTTTTGACACATAAGGAATATGAAAATACAACTCAATAAGTATTCAAGAAAAATGAGAATGCACTTTGCAATCAAAAAAGTTTTTAAACACATAAGGATTTGACGTAAAAGTAAAGTTGAATATAATCATGAAATCATAATCAAAATGTATTTACCATCTCAATTACTGAACACTCAAAATAATAACTCAATAAGAAGATGGTTATCAGACATCAACATAAAATTAAAAAAATCACAAATCTTAATACCACTCAAGAAATTATGTGAGTGTGTGATTGTTCTTAATTTACTCTTTTTGACCCCAGTTGCCACAATATCCTATCCTCTACCTTTTGTTGTGATGTATTGTTAGGAAATATTACATTTACCTCAATCATATAAGGAGGGTATTTAGTTTGTTATTATCATAAAATACCTAGAAAATATTAATATAAAGTAATCCATTTAATGAACTATTATGTTTATATAAAAAATGCAAAAATAATCATATCAGCATATAATTTACATAACCAATAAAATATTATAATATCATATTCAAAATGGTAACATCACCATATAAATTTCATAATAGCAGTCCATAATCACTAAAAATAAATTAAATAAATATTTTCATTATAGTTTTCCATTGGGGTAGAGTGGGATGTAACACCATTCCCCTTTTGTAAAATGTGTCACCTATATGATGTTATTAAAACAAACATACATTAATTATAACAAGTTCAACATTATCAATCAATAAAATAAATTAGGAAATATTTTTTGTAATTATGATAAATGGTAATGTTATAATAAATATTGTTCCTCTAAACCCCATTTTTAGCCACTACTTTAATGTGCAAGCAAACTTATTTGGTATTGGTGATTAAATTACATAAGCGTGTGTGTTTATTAAATTTATGTCTTTGTGTGAATAATAAGTTTAAATAAAAACTCAAATATGCAAGTGTGAGAGGAATAAAATGAGTTGTACGTGAGGAGAAATAACTCTTTAGGAAATAGACTTGTGAGAGAATGTTTAAGACATATGATAGAGCTATTTATGGGATTATAGATAAGTGTTGGATCCTTTTTAAAAGGGGAATAATAATCTAGGAAATGTAATAATGTATTTTCAATAAAGCTCGTAGAATGATTGAAAAATGGTGATGAATGAGTGGGAGAAAGAAGGCACAGCAAGGGAAGGTTCAGGGCTAAACTATAGGGAGGTGCTTAGGATACAACAGGTGGCTCAAGGTATGAGCAGTGCTAAAAAGGCTCCTTTATCTCAGGTTTTAGGCCCCTTTTTTATAGAAGTGCCCATTGGCATGTGAATACCCAAGGTCAATGTTTGTTTGGAAAGATGTAAGGAGAGGCCCAAGCTAGTTATACCAATGGACATGATTGCTGAAGACATAGAATACTATACAAATCACTCCATGTATTGTAAGTTTTTAGGGCTTAAGACTTCGCTCCAGTTCCTGGAAGTGTGGGCTCAGAGGCCATGGGCACCAGAAGGAGAAATAGATATTACATTATTAGCCAATAGCTATTTTATGGTCACTTTCACCTGTCTGATTGATTGTAACAAAGTTTTATTTGGAGGCCCTTACTTTCATAACTAGATGGGGTTGTTTATCAAGTCGTGGCATGATAGTTTTATACCATTAAAATAATTTCCAAACCGTGTTCTGGTGTGGGTGCACCTACCTCACTTTTTGGTGGAATATTTCCATGAAAACACTCTACAAATGCTTACATCTCTGCTGAGAAGGCTAGTTGGTTCTTCAATGTCAATCCTTAGGTAAAAGGTAATGACTTATGCCTACATTTGTGTTGAAATTGATCTTAGTAAGCCAATACCAGATGCTATTGAAATGAGTATGGGACCCTTTTCTTGGGTGTAATAGTTGGAATATGAAACCCTTCTTTTCCACTATCATCTTTGCCATGCTTATGGCCACTTGCAGTGATGGTGTCCCAAAATGAAAGCCTTTGAATCTCAGCCTACTTAGCCAGCTTACATTCCTCCTAGAACATATAAAGGGAAGGGACCGATTCCATGTGAGGCACCTAAAGCTAATGGTTTTATGCTGGTAAAAGGATGTTATAGAAATAGGGGCCAAAATGATCCTTAAAGGAAAGATAGGAAAATGACTCTTAATATATTTGAAATACTAGGTGACCTTAACCAATAGGAGGTGAACCCAGGGTTGATGATTTTGGATCAGGGGATTGAGGGCCCAGCCTAGGAGACCATTGTTTTAGATGCTTTAATTAAACCACAAGATGCTGGGGATTAGCACAAGGATATGTACCAGTAGATGTTAATCTCAAAAGTATTGACTTCCTCAGTAGTCCCCTCTAAATAATATGGTAATTTGTCTCTCATGGTGAGAACTAAGGACTTAGGGGTAGCAAGAAGTAGTAAATCTTCTCGTCATTTGGGACTTCTACAAAAGGACTTTAAGAAGGGAAGGGGAGAAATCTATCAAGCCTAGTAGAAAAAAGGACCTGGAAGAGATTAAACTAATGGGAGAAACTTTGGTGGAGTTTGGGTCAGTGAAGACTCTAGATGTTCACTTCATGAATCCTTTGAAATGATCGTACTATCTTGGAATGTAAGGGGCTTGAACAACAACCCTAGGTAAAATGTTGTTCACAACTTGATTAAAAGCCACAAACTAGATGTTCTTTTTCTATAGGAGACTAAAATTTAAATTGAAGCTATGTTCATATTAGCACCTAAGTTGTGGAGGCAAGGAGACTGTCAATGCATTGGGGCTATTGGATCCTCAGGGGGACTAGCTTGTCTGTGGAACCCATGAAAGATCTGTCTAATAGGATGGTTGTCTTCTAAGTTCTCCATGACTATGATTGCTTATAGTTTTGAGATGGGGGAAGTAATTCTCCTCTCCAATATCTATGCCCCTACCAACTAGTGGGGTAAACACTCCTTATGGGGCCATATCACTTTTGTTCATAGCTTGGCTCCCTTCCAACCTTTGATTATGGCTAGAGATTTTAATACTATTTTAGATTTGACAAAAAGCATGGTGGTACATCAAGGCTAGACCCCTCTAGTTTGCTTATGCATAATTATATTGAAGTTTTGAATTTAGTAAACATTAAGCCCAATAATGATCAGTTTACATGGAATAATCATAGGATTGAGAAACACTGCATTGCTGAGAGACTGGATTGTTTTCTATTTTTTGGTTTTTGGGTCAGGGGTATGTGGTCTATGGGGTTTAAAATTTTAGAATGGAGAGGATTGGATCATTGGCATATTAAGATTAATAGTGTTCCAAAGTATTAGTCTCACTCTCCTTCCTTTAGATTCCAGCTCATGTGGCTGCAAGATTAATCATTGTTTGAGTATATGGCTAATTGGTGGAGATGGGGTAGGCCTACCCATGGCATGACAATGTATATATTTGCTAAATAACTATATTATGTGAAGTATAAGCTCAAAAGTTGGAATCATCAATGCTTTGGGAATATTTTTCATGTTAAGGCTGTAGCATAGACCAGGCTTGATGGTATCACGAGAATAATAAGGGAGGAGGGATTGACTGAGGACTTACTTCAAGATGAAGCTCAGGCTGTGAAAGATCTAGAGGAATGCTAGATAAGGGAGGAAATGTTTTGGAAGAAAAAAGCTCAGATAGAATGGCTCCAAGAAGAGAACAAAAATACATCTTTTTTCTTTCATTCATCCAAAGCCAGGAGGCATGGCAACTCTATTTCAACCCTGGTCAATGAAAGGGGTGAGTAGCTTAATTTGTTTCCTATAATATCAAAGGAGGTGGTACAATACTTCTCTAATCTTTTTAGGGAAGATGTGAATGGGGAATTACTATAAGAAGCTCAAGTTCTCTTATGCATTCCACCTCTAGTGACACATGAAATGAATGAGAATTTAATGAAGGATATCACACTTGGGGAGCTTGAGGAGACCATTACCTAGATGAAAAAGGGAAAGCGGCTAGACTTAACGGTTTCCTGATGGAATTCTACCAAGAATTCTAAGACATCATCAAATTAGACCTTTTAGCTATTGTCCAAGAATCTCAATGGAATAAGCAAATGCTTAAGGCTAAAAATGCGACCTATCTAGCCCTCATACCCAAATGTGAAGGTGTTGATAGGCTAAGTCAATTCTGCCCCATATCTCTTTGCAATGTTGTTTATAAGATTATATCTAAAATCATTGCAAAAAGGTTAAAAAGAGGGTTAAGTGCTGTGATCTCTAAAGAGCAAAGTGCTTTTGTGGAGGGTAGGCAAATTTTGGATGGTATTGTTATTGCTATAGAATCCATTCACTCCATGGCTAGTTCCAAAGATAAGGTGATGTTTATTAAGTTAGATATGGCCAAGGCCTTTGATAGGGTCAAATGGTCATTCCTAAGGAAAGTTCTTAGTGATTTTGGTTTTGTAGATGAATGGATACAATGGGTCATGAGCTACATTTCTTTGCTTTTTTTTTGGTGCTTATCAATGGGGAACATACATAGTTATTTGGTGCGTTGAGGGGGCTACGACAAGGAGATCCCCTGTCTCCATATCTCTTTCTTCTCCTCACTAAAGGCTTAGGGAGGTTGATCAGAAGGAATAGAGAGGATGGGCATATTCAAGGCTGGAAATGGGGAGGGGAACTATCGATGTAGTCTCACCTACAATTCGCAGATGACACTGCTCTAATGGGCATGGTCACAATGAGTGAAGTAGATAATTTGTGCAGGGTGTTGGATGTTTACTTAATAGCCTCAGGACAAAATTTCAATGAAGATAAGTCATCCATCTTCTTCTTCAATACTCCAGGTCCCATCTAGCAATGGATTGCTCAAACTATGCATTTTCAAATTGAGACTCCCCCCTTGATTTACTTGGGTATCCCTATTTTAGCTAGTCATATATCCAAAGAGTCCTGGCAAAGTATTTTGGATAAATTTTGGGTGAAAGTTAATCATTAGACTCATAGGTGGTTATCCTTCACTTGCCATGTTCAACTAATCTAATTCAAGGTACAGGCTCTACCCATTTACAGATGTATGCTTCAGGTTGCCTCGATGGGAATTATTAAGGAGTTTGATTTGGTTGCTAGGCAATTTTTATGGGCTAGTAGTCTGACGTCCTCTAAATGGAGCCTAGTTAGATGGGAGATTGTTTGTAGCCACAAAAAACATGGGGGGCTTAGTCTGAGGTAGATGGACTTAAATAGAGTTGCTTTGGTAGCTAAGCTTTATTGGCATTGGTGCACTAAACAAGATAAAGCTTGGGCCAGAATTCTCTCCCAGATGTATTACTCTGGGACCATTCAGAGTGATATTCCTCACTATCCCCTCAGTGGGAAAGGCTCGGTGATATGGGGTACTCTTAAAAAAGGGTCTGCTCTCATTAAGGAGGGCTTATTCTAGATTTGTAAGCAGGGATCCAAGGCTCTTTTTTGGAGTAACTCTTGGGATGGTTATCCTCCCATTATTTCTCAGTTTCCTAATTTGTCAAACCTTTGTCAGAGGTTCTTTGATGCTGGTTGGTCTTGCATGAGTGACTTCAAATCATATATCTCATGCTGATAGTTTGAGGTGGCATGATGGAAAGCTCTCGAGGCTTGGCCAGTTATTGGGATGCAGGAAGAGCATGATGAGCTACAAAGCCTCCTTTTTAGGCATTACTATAGCTCCCTCTAGGAGGAAGATGAGCTTGATTAGTCTCCAAATCCTAAGGGAGTTTACATAGTTACATCTGGATATCAGGCCTTACTACTTCAGAGAATGGGTAGAGGGAAGTGCAATGGTGGTGACAGGTCTGGAACAAATTCTCATGGCCAAAATGCAACTGCATTGTTTGGATGTTGGATTGGAATAGGTGCTTAACCTAGGACAATATTTGGAAGAGAGGCTTTTAAGGCCCTAAAATTTGTGTTATGTGTGGGGCTACTGAGGAGGATTATCTTAAACAAATATTGATTAACCAAATAATTTTTGGCTCAAGTAGTATTTAACACTAGTATCAAAGTACTTAAGGGATCTCTTTACAATTATGGTCTTGCTTATAATAAAATATTTAGACTGTAGACCATGTCCATCACTTTTATCAATAAATAGACCATCACTCTCTCTATCTAAGGAATTTTTATATATACCATTGTAAATTCTATTGGCACTCAAAGATAATTTGTTCTATGATTATGTTAATAGACATTATGCTTTCATTTGTGATTATTTGATCTAGTTGAATGCTAATAGGTTTTTCACAAAATGGAGTATGCTTAAATTAAATGGATTTATTAAACTCATCCATGTAAAAACATCTCAACTCTAGCCACATCTAGAAAATTGTTCCTTCTTAGAGGTTTTTTTATTCACCTCATTTATTCAATTCATATCCTTCCTGCCTCAGCTATGAACCAAGATTTGTGTCTTTATGTAGTAAACTATATTAATATGGATTATACCAACCCTTAAATTTAACATATCTTCTCCATAGAACATATCCTCTCTTTACTCTCTAAACTCATTCAATTTCACCTCACCATTCAAGCTTTGTTCAAATTTTGTCCTCAACTATATTAAAACTAAATGGCAAAACCATTTTTAGCCCAAGGTATTCTTTTATACATAGTGGTATTTATATTTTATGTTTTGGTTTTAGTTTTTTATGTTTTTTATGTTTGGTTTGTTTAGTAATTTTAAGTATTAAAAACCATGGTTTTCAAAAAAACCCATGGTATTAGGTTTAAATTTATTTTTTAATTATTTTATGTATTTTGTTTAGTTTTAATTTAATTTGTCTTTATATTCTACTAGGTATTTAGATATTTATTAATTTAGTTAGTTATATGTTCAAATAAAATGTTTAATTATATTTTGTTTTTATTTGATAGGGTAAAATCTAGGTTTTATAGGGATCTAGAACTACTAGAGTGTAGTACAATAAAGTCAATAGGCCAATAATAGGGTCGAGAAGCTAAAAACCAAAAAGTTATAGTACTTATAATGAAAACAAAAAATATGAAACCAAAATAGAACTAAGAGGAGAGTCCATCCTAAGGGTCTTCAGTGTTTGTATTGTCTTTCATAGGGATGATTTGATTTTCCTTTGATATTTTAGCCCAAGTGCAGTTCTTGGGGCCTTTAACCACTTCTTCAAGGAAGATCATTCTGGGGTGAATTTTTCCTTTTAATCAAAATGGCAATTGCTTAGGGGGGACCCCCCTATGGGAGCCTTGAGGGGGGGATTTTAAAACCTTTGGTGATTGAAAATTAGGGGATTGAGAGGGTTGTGCAAAAAAGATGAAATCTTAGAGTATGGATTCAACCTATCTGTGGAGTGTATTCTAGTCCTAAATGAGTCTGTATAGACCCAAACCTACTTGTTGGACATTTAAATTGAAATTCTCAAGCTAAATTTTGTTCTTTTCTATCTCCTCTATAATAATAGATTTTCAATTCCAAGTTATCTTCACAAGGGTTCCTAGTTCTAGAGAAATGGGTTTTGATTTAAGGATAAATAGTTTAAATGGAAGGTTATCAGGGGGGATTCTCATAAAATGACCTAGGGGGTATAATCAAAGAGCTGATGGGATCCCTCAATAGGATCCTCTTCCAAGGGGTCCACTTAGGAGTCTTCCATAGAGGAAGAACCCTTGAGGGGACCTTGTGATTGTAGAGAGCTTGGCCATGTTTAACTAGAAGGAGAATAAATCTTTGATGAAGGATGTAATATATGTGATTCACTTGGTGTAGTAACATGGTACCCTCAAGGGAGTTAAGAAAAAAGTAGGGCAAACTGATTTTATACCTAATGAAATGATTTAAAAGTAGAAAGTGGTGGGAGAAATTAAGTCTATATTTACCTTCTAGTGTCATGTACCACATGATCTAAAGGAAAATTTTAGGCTAGTAATATGGAAGATCATCTGAAAGAAAGCCTTTTCTATTTATTTGCATAATGTTATTTGTTCTAAAAATGTTTTTTAGTGACTCTTGATTTTTTAACTAGTCTTTAAAGGCATTCATGCCTATACATGGCATTTTAGTGGCTTCACTGATGAACTCATCTAAGATGGTAATGGTGATGTCACAAATGGTCACTTTTTACTTATTCTAGGCAACCACAAAATCAAAAGTAGTCCTAACATTATGTTCTATAACCTAGTTCATGAATTTTGTGAGTCCCCTTTTTAGCTTCTTCCAAACTTTCTTATGTTTATAGACTTCCTTGCAAGAAGTAGGTTCCAACCTATCCCTATCACCTCCCATGGAGACTATGTACATAGAGATGAAACAAGTGGGATGAATATTTTGAAAGGGATTAATTTGAAAATAGCATAAGTGGTTTGGATGTCTTGCTAGAGGCTCATAAAAATAATTAAAACTCCTTTCTTCGGAGTAATTATGGATCTATCTAATTAAGATCCATCCCTTTGAGATGTGGTCATACACACGTGGATACATCATTTTTTAAACTTGCATTGGTACTTTCATCATGTATATCATTTATAAGATTAGATGGGATGATGCATACATTGTGATAGTTAGTTAAAAGGTGGATATCAACTCCAAATCTAGCAAAGAAGTCAACCACCTTGTTTCCTTCCCTATAGGTGTGTGTGAGTTAAACATGAGGTACACCCTTTAGAAGTTGTTTAGTGTCATTAATGATGAAATTAATGGTGTATGGGGGTGTATTATTTCCTTTAAAAACATTCAAGATGTTTAATAAGTTACCCTTAACAATGATCCTATTGTGGTTGATGTTTTTCACCAACTGTATACCCCATAGGGCAGCCTTGGCCTTGACTAGGTGATTCATTTGGGTTCCCATTAGACCTACATATGAATCCATGTCCCATTTAGAGTTCCTTATAATACTTATAGACCCTATAGGACCTAGGTTACCATTGAAGGTGCCATCAAAATTTACTTTCACCTAGCCTTTTTGAGGAGCCTTTTATTTGGTGTGTTTGTGGACTAAATCTTTTGAGGGAGAGCAAAAGACCTATTGGATGTCCTAGTTTTTGATAATAACAAAGGCTATGGGGTAGAATATTTATCCTTGGGAGGAAAAGCTTTCTAGTTTTCTATAATGCTCTAATAGAGGTGACGGAAGACACTTTTTAGCTAATATCTTTTGTTAAGAAAAAAACTATCATTATGAATTTTCCAAATACATCAGATTCAATGGGGGAAAATGAGGTGCCAAAGGAATACTAGGGAAGGGATTTTCTAGGGGAATTCAATTATACAATGAGGTCCAAGACATTGTTTAGTTTAACCCAAACCAATATAAGTCAATTTAGTAAGTCATTAAAAAGAGACACAATGAAAGGTAATTTGAGGAAAAGGTGGAAAAAAAATATTCCACACTTTGAAAAATTGGACACTTATTGGGGATAATCAACCCCTTTTCAGCTAAGTTGTCAATTGTCAAAATTTTATTTTGTGCCATAAGATAAAAAAAGAAATTAACTTTGGGAGTCAAGTGCTTTACCCAAAAAAAATTCCATGGCCTCCATTCACTTTCCAAATTTAGGTTGGTGGCATGGCCCAAGGCCACCAAGTAAGAGCCACTATATTCCACCCACCAAATAAAGTGATCCTCTTTCAGGAAGTAAGGGATGTGGACCTATCTTAATATTAGGTTGAGGTTCTAAATTGCCTAAGACTCTTCCAAAGGTAGATCCTCACTAGGGAGGACTTTCCATCACTTTGTTCCATCCTTGAAATCCCATTAGTCTTTGATTTTGAATCCCCATCTCTAATTGAACTATATATACCATCCTACCCAAATCCCCTAAGGGGATAGAGGAGTGGGGGATAATCAAGCATCTTCCTAGAAGTCAATTTTCTTGTCATTCCCAATTTTCCTTAAGATGTCTTTCTTCAACAAGTATTTGTAGCTAGATATGGCTTTCCAGAAGGTGGATCCATCAAAAGGGCCTTCTTCCCATAGGAAGGCATCCTCTTCCACTCCTTCCAAGTAATTAGACTTTATTGTTCTTTCCAATTCCCCATTTTCCTTCATCAGATGCCAGCCCATTTTTGCCAATAGGGCTCTATTCATGGATTTTATGCTTCTTAGTCCAAGACCTCCATTATCTTTCAAAAGACAAATTTTATCCCATGCAATAAGATTGAATATGATTTTTTTAGTTCTTCTCCATAGGAAGTTTTTTTGGATTTTTTCAATCTTAAAATTAATATTAGATGGCATTATAGAAATAGACATTTGGTATACAAGGATGCTCTAAATGGAGGCCTTAAGGAGCTAGTATTCCCCTACCTAGTTATGAAGGTGACCCTAACAACACCCTAATTTTCTTTAAATGTGATCAATAAGGGGGTTCCAGAGTTGAGAATCCATTTTACCTAAAAATAGAGGGATGCCCAAGTGGCTTGTTGGTAGCTTACCCACTTGACAATGTAGAATTTTGGTGATTCTCTTTTGTTATTGGGGGTGTTGATAAAGAAAAGGGGACACTTTTGGAAGTTGATGCATTTGTTGGACACCTTTTCATAACTATTTAAGATGCATTTTAGATGTTTAACTTCCTCAATAGAAGTTTCACCTAGGATAATGGTATCATTAACAAACTACTGGTGAGTGATGGGGTTAGTATTCTAGGCTACCAAGATGCCTTTAATAAGGCCTTGAGAGCATGCTCTCCTTAAGCTTCTTCCCAAGGTTTTTGATAAAATGATAGGGAGAGAGGTGATCTCCCAATTTCAAGCCTCTTGAAGTAGAAAAGAAACCTTTTCAGACACCATTTATAATAATTAAGAACTTAGGGGTGGTAATTTAATTATAGATAATTTTCTTGGTATCATGATTCAATCCCAGTTTTTCCATAATATACATCAAGAAATGCCAAGAAACTTGGTCATAAAATTTTGACATGTCCAATTTGAGTAACATGCCTTATCTCAGGGATTTTAAGATGGAATTTATGGCTTTGTGAGTCAAGATAATGTTGTTTGTGATTTGTCTACCTACCATAAAGGCTCCCTATTGCTCCCCAATGACTTTATCTAGGAGAGATTGCATGCATTTTACAAAAAATAGAGGAATAGATTTTATAGGTGGTATTACAAAGGTTTATTGGCTAGAAATCTTGGATGTTAGTGGAACCTTGCTTTTTGGGGATTAGAACTAGGAAGGTGTTCTTTATTTCTTTAAGAATAGATTTAGATTGAAAAAATTCTTTATCAACTTCTGAAGCCTCTAGGTGAATAATCTCCTAGAACTTTTGGAAGAAAAATAGAGGGAAAACATCAAGTTTGGGTGCCTTAAACCCTTCTATGTGGAAAATTACACTTTTAATTTCCTTGTTTGTGGGGATCTTGGTGAGGAAATAATTTTCAATAGAAAGAAAAACCTTGTCAAAGTTTGAGAGAGTAGAAGAGACTAGAAAATACTTTAGAGCTCCATCTTCTAAAAGAAGATTCCTAAAGAAATTTATAATATGGTGGGATATGTCATCTTTGTCCTTGATAATGGTCTCATTCTCCATTTGAAATTGGGAATTTTTTTTGATATTTTTGTGTCTTGATGCTGAATGGTGAAAAATAATTGTGTTCCCATAACCCTCCTTCAACCATAAGAATCTAGATTTTTGCTTTTAGAAGGCCTCTTCTTTAGCTTCTAGGTTATGAAATTGACATGAGAGGTATTTTTATTTTGAAGCCATAAGTTCATTATAATTTCTAGAGGCACTGATCTCTTCAATAATAGAAATTTCCACTTTGAGGGTCTTTTTCTACAAAAGTATATCCCCAAACACTTCCTTATTCAATATTTTCAATTTATTTTTAAGGAAGTTAAGTTTTTTTGTGAGAATAAATATGGAAGAGCCTGAGATGGGTTCTTTCCACCAATATTTTAGTAAGTATATGACATTTAGGTGGTGAATCCATATGTTTTTAAATCTAAAATGGCTACATTTGGGCTTGGAGATTTTGTGAACTTCAAAAACCAAGGGGTTATGGTCAGACCCAATCCTGGGTAGAGTAGAAAGTCTATTAGAAAAGAGAATGTCCTAATTTAAGGAGATGAGAAATATATCAAAGCAAACTTTAATTATATTTTTGCCCAATCTTCTATTGGACCATGTGAATAAAATTCCATAAAGGTCCACATCCACTAATTCTATATTAGCAATGAAGTTATTAAAATATAGCATGTTATTTGTGAGGTCAATGACTCAAACTTTTTTGTATTCAAGACCAAGGGGAGTATTGAAGTCCTCTACCATAATCTAGTTCTAGTTGATACATGTCTTTAAAAAAATTTGATAATGTTTTCCATAGAAGACTCTTGGCCAGTTTGGAATCTGGAGCATAAACATTAGTTAGAATCCATTTGTCATTGCTATCAAGGTTAGTGAACAAGACCAATATTTGGTTGTTTGATTTCAATAAAAGGTCACCTCCAAGATCATTTTGGTTTCAAAATACATCCAAACCACTTGAAGCAATAATATATTCTAAGGAAAGAAACTATGCATTTTTAAAAATGCGTGTTACACTAGATTTGAGAATAGAGTTAGACATTTTTGTTTCCTAGATAATCATAATAGAGGGATTGGCCCTTCTAATGGTATCACAAAGAGTCCTTTATTTTTTGGGGTTATTTAGGCCCCTAATAATCTATGAGATAACTTTCATTTATTATTGTGTTGGACCTTAAGAGTTTGTTGAGAGACTTTAGTAATCTCTTTTACAATTTCTAAATTCCTTGTGATCATTCTTGGAGATCCACCCATAGGTTTAGGAACAACACTGATATTATATTCTTTTATACTTATTTTAATTTTAGAGAAAGTATTAATCCCATCATCTTGGGGGAGTTCCTACGAGGGAGAGAGGGGGTTGAAACATTTCCCTACTTCTATACAAAACATCAAGGAATGTGGGAAGGGAGAGGGGGGTACCTCAAGGGGAAGGGGAAGGGAGACATTTGGGAAAACAAAAAGATGGATCTTCAAGGCAAGGGCTTGGGTAGACTCCAAAATTAGGGAGGGGAGACAAGAAAAGGAGAGAAAAGCGGGGGGAGGAGGGGGGCGGGGAAAGGGAAGGGGAATGGGATCCCATAGAGGTAGTTTAGGGGGAGGAGGGAGAGGGTTAGAATATGAGGAAGACAAAAGGGGTTGTGAGATCAAAGAGGGGCCTTAAATTCCATAAAAGGGGAATAACACTTAGGAGATGAGGCCAAGTCTAGGGGAGTGGGTAGGGGGAAAGGGAAGGCAAGGATTTATAGGGAGAGGAAGAAAGGTTGTAGGTGAGATGTAAGGAGAGAGGAGAGCTTAGGAGAGAGGCAAGGGAAGGTGTCAAAGGGGATACCCCTAGGAGGGATAACTCACCCATTGGCTCAAAATTATAAATCAAAAGAAAATAAAAAAAATTAAAATAAGGAGTACGTTTGAAACTTATAGAGGGAGAGGCATACATGAGAGGATGGGGGAAGCTACACTTAAGGAGATTGTCTAATTTTGAGACTAGCTTTGATATTTCATTTCTATATTTTTGATGTGAGTCCACACTAGAGTCATTTTTGGTTCTATCATAAGGATATGCTTTGAAGATCATAGTATTGGGAGTGCTTAGGATGGCTTATGGGGATCTAATCCTAAGTGGTTAAACTGTATATGAATCCACCTTTGACGTGTCCACTCTAATCCTTTACTAAGGTGAGTTTGTTAAATCTTATCCTTTATTAGGTCAATCCTAGAGCATGTGACTTAAAAAATCACACCGTGGGAAAATGATTATATTATTTTCATATATGATGTTTTGAACCCAAACACCATATTTATACTTGACTTTGATCTCATGAAGAAGGGTCTTATTAATTGACAAAAAGATTTGGACTCGAATATCTACTATTCTCTAATGAAAGAGAGTAATAGGGTCAATTTTAATGGGTTGGCTTAGGGACCTATAAATTTCATTATTGACCTCTAAATTCTAATATTTTAGAGGGAGTTTAGGTAGGATAACCCACATGAGAACATCATTGATGAATTTGTTATTGAGGCTCAACTTGGCATTCCATCTTCTGATAGATACATTTGCTTTTCCCATAAACTAGGGAACTTTAGAGAGAGACTTTATACAGTATTCCTAGAGGGAGAAGATAATCAAGAAGAATGCTCTAGTTAGAGCAACTACCTCCATGTGGCCTTTGGGTTTCCATAATTCTTTATCCCATTATCAAAAATCATCAATATTTAGGTGATAGTTGTTGACCATGGCAAGAATAGATTTGGTGAGCTCCATTTTATATTGGTCCACTATGGGGTCTGAAATAAGGATGAAAATTTAATTGTCTACTTCTTTTGAGAAAATACAAGGGCCTGAGTCTACCTATCCCACATGTTATAAGATTTTGACCATGTTATCCCATGATGGTTTGGATCCATAGGAGTCCAATTTTACTAGGATGAGAGTCACATTGTCTACAAGATTTAGGATTGAAGTTGACACTTTTGGAATGTTTTCAAGTAGGCACATAGACTATTAAGTCCCATGAGATTAGTCACATATGGCCATGTTGACCTCTAGTATAGCATAGTTGGATCCATATTATGATTAGACAATGCTAAAATATCATTCTAAGTTTCTCAATTAAATAAGAATTTAAACTATTGAAGATCCTTCACAATGTTTAATTATATGTTTTTACAAAGTTCATAGTCATTTATTATTCTCTATAATTTATTAATTATGTATTGTCTTTTATTACATAAAATTATAAAATCAAAGTGTCATATAAATACATAAGTGTTATCAACAAATATTTTTAGTGTCACTATCATATATGTAAAGATTCATCACTATTATAAGAATGCATCATCAATTTAAAATGACATATACTAAGTCAAAATTTTAGGGGGGGGTGGGGAATATGGAAAAACTAAATCTAATTGATAAGTTTCATGGAACTGACTTCCATACATTATAAATCTAGATCTAGTTGTTAATTGAAAAATATCTATGGGATATTATTGATGGTACTATAGTATAGCCAATAGATATTGATGCACTCCAAAAATATAAGGTTAAAGATAATAAATCCATACCCATTATTGGTATCAACTTATCAAATCCCTATTTACATCATGTGTAATTCAAAAAGTCTTCAAAATAAATTTGGTAATCACTACACACACTATTTGGATCTCAACTTGATAGTGCCAAATAACAATGTAGAAAAAACTATATGGGATAAAAATGAAAGAAGGAAAATATATAGTATATCACATCAATAAGTTCCATTCTCTCATAAATCAATTGTCTACAATAAAATAATAAATAATGAAAAATGATACAAAATACATATTACTTAATAACATGTGAAGCAATATGTCCCATATGGTTTTTACCTTAATTAAACTAAATCCAAGCATGGAAAATATCATATCCACATTTATTAAAGAAGTAATCAAAGTTTCAAAAGAATAAAAAGTGATGTTCACACCAAACAAGCCCATTACTTCTTAAAAAAATATAAACATGTGAACAGGAAAAATAAAACACATGTTTTTATTGTAAAAAACTAATACATGTTATTTTAAACTGCAAACAAAGAGTACGTGATCTTTTCAATGGAAATTTGCATGAAAAAATGATGATTAAAAAAAAGTGATAAATATTAAATTAATCCCCCCTCAAATGATCAATAATTTTCTCATCAAAGTGATGAAGAATATCCCTATTAATGTTTTCCCTTGCCCTATTTTAACACTAAGGGGGAATGTTAGGTATCAGTGCTTAATATGGGTAAGTATATTACATAATTGTCTATGTGTTTATTGAATTTATGTATTTGTGTTAATAATTACATGTAATAAAAAATCAAATATGCAACTGTGAGAAGAGTAAAATAATTTTTATGTGAGGATAAAAAAATCATTAGGAGGTATACTTGTGAGATAATGTTTAAGAGATAGGATATATATATTTATGGGATTATAGATATTTTTTTAATCCTTTAAAGGGGAATAATATAATATAAAATGTAATAATATACTTTTAATAACATGTATAATTTGATCAACCAAATTCATTTTTGGAGTAATCTCAACCAATTTTCAACAAAACTATTGTGAGTCTCGATTATATTTGTCCCACTAGATCTTACATTAATCCATTTCTCTATTGCACTAGCTATTTCTAATGACCAATCATTTACGTAACTGATATTAAATATCATATATATTTCCATATCCTAAAGAATATGAAATAATAGCTTAGAAATATTTATGCTTAATATAGATTGAAATAATAATTATATGGAATCCTTTTTTGGCATCCAATTTAATAAATCTATTGAAATAGGTTAGCTACAAATCATGGAAAACTAATAAAAAATTAAAGTAGGATAATTTTAAATTAGTTGGGAATGGATATTGAAATTCACCCTAAGTTTTTCTAAGCATGTATAAATCTACCATTAAGATAATAATTTACATTGGTAAGGATTATTCATGTATCTTACATATTTAATTTAGCCCATAAAAGAAAGTAATTTAGTAATAAAAGTGGTATAAGTGACTACATGACTGAAATTTATAGAATAAAACTCAAATATAAAAGAGTCAATGTTGATATTTGTCTGAACTAGTAGTGAAATCAAGGAATTCCTCATAATTTTTAATTTTTGTTAATGGTGTCTTAAGAACATGTAGTTTTATTTGGAAATGTGAGCTTCCAAGCTCAACCTAATGTCTAATTAGGATTCATAGTTATTCATGAAAAAAACCCAATAAAACTAATATTCATTCCAATACATTCACCCAACTAATATTTCTCATTATATCCAATAAATTTATTTTCTAACCTTAGTCAACTCACTGAAATAGATAATGGACTTTAAAGACACTAAATCTACACACAACTCATCATAACATAATTAATCTATGTTTAAAAATTTTTAATGTCTTCTACCAATAATAGCTATTTCATTTTATTTTTTAAATTACTCATATCATAACTTAAGATATATTTTTTGTGTTTATTGGTATGCCATCATTTATGTTAATACTATATTTTGTAAACTACTATAGGATAAAGGACTAAAACTTCACCATATGTTAAGTCCCAGGTTACATTAGAGTATCAATCATAATTCCACATTTGAGCACTTATATAAAAAGGTATATAATAAAAAAAATTATTAATAATACAATAATGAATTTCAAGTGAACTAAACCAACATACACCATTAACAAAATTAACTAATTTTCTTGACAACTAAAACATCTCAGTCATGGCCAAGAAATCACTGTCCCTCTTAAGATACATATTAAAGTAAAAATAAGATAAGTCATGAAATATAATATCATAATTATGTATATCAATAATATGGTAACATTCTATCAACATTAGTAGTTCAAACTTATAAAATATTCAATGCTTCTATACCACTGTCACACCCTTGTCATATTTTAGAAATGATTTTATCATAGAAATCACATTAAAATTTATTAGTAATTTAATGAGAGAAGAAAGTAGTGATGGATAGAGATAATAAAATTATTGTTACACTATTTAAATTCCATGATAATAGTTAACTATTATAATAGGGTCAAACCATTACAAATTAGTTCTATTCATTAATTCATTCAAGATTGACTAGTATAACTAATACCCTCACCAATGTACCATATTTTGGTGGTAATGACTTCAATAAATTTTAAGAATCAATTTCACAAGATAAATTTGTATCCAAAAAGCATCCATATACTTAAAACATATAAGCAAGGTAATTCACATTCTATATTAGGTTATCCCTTAGTCTAACCACATTCTTTCAACATGCCACATTTTGAAAGTTATCAATGCAAGAGAGAAGTTATAGGCCTACTAAGGTAGTTCCAATCCTACATAGTCTAATCACTTAGTGTGTTTTCAACTAATACTTTTTATGACTTCCTAGTTTAATAATGTCAATAAGAAACAATCAACCAATTTACACCAAAAAGGTTTGCATGTATTAAAACAAGCAAAAATGATGTTAAGAATTAATAAGACTTGCCTCAATTCAACTTTGGTTAATATTTACTTGATTTAATCCAACTTTATAAATAGAAATACAAATTATACTTTGTACCAACTATTTTAGGTTTCATTTTAAAAATAGATCCTTCAATAACTAAAAAAGGTGTTTGTATATCAATGTTTTACCTCACAATATTATACATGAATACCTTAAGCAAGTTTCCTTGTTAAAAATTTAAGGAATCTAACAAAAAATTTAGCTATATAAAAACAAGTAATTTTGAATGCAATTTAAAAAACAAGATACATTTAGATACTAAAAATAAATATTTATAACATCTCAGTCTTGTACATTTAAAAATATTAATCAAGATTCTACCCTTTAGTTTTAGATTTCCATGTTTCTAAAATGTTGGTATTCACCATCTCACTTTGCCTAATTTTTTATCTCTTAGTAAAATACATAGCATTATGATAACCCAAGTCTCTTTTAATACAAAAAAAATTTAAAACCTAATAAACATCCTTCACTTTTAGTTTCAAATCCATAACTATTTTCTAGCCTTTAGGACATTATCAGCCACAGAGGGACACTATGGTTGATGGTAGTGTCCAGATCCTTATCTAGTGTCAGCCTATTTTTATTATTTAACCTTATCATGAGACATTTTCAAAATGTGTGGTATAAATACATGTCTAAGACTTCTCATTCCTCATCTAAAAAATACCAAGAAAATGCCTAATAAATCTAAATTAATCAACTATACAAGCAATCTATTCTACCCTACTCACCCATATTTTCATATCAATCATAGGATTAGTCATACCATACATCTAAAGCATTCGAATAGCAACCTATGAGATATTATTTTCAAATTACAAACTATATCACTACATTCATCTTAATATAGTATATTTCACCCTTATACACATAGTTTACCACACATAGACGATGACTACATAAGTTTGAGGCCCTCTTTGGAGTATTAGATATATAGGAATAACCCACTTAATTATGGGTCTTTATGATATATTAAAATGATGAGCCCACTAACCCACCCATTGATAGATGGGTCTGTGTGATAGATTGACACCATGATTCCACTAGCCCATTTTCAGCAAATTCATTCCAAGGGTGAATAAGGGTGAATGGATAGGGTTTCATCAATCAAAAAAGAGTGACATCCTATATTATATATCTAAATAAATCAACAAAAAAGTGATAAAAAACCCATAACAATAAATATGGTTGCATCCATATCCAGTCATTATTATGTATTAGACACTTGCATCATAGTTAAACACTATGCTAGTATCTATATCTAACGATAGTGTCTGACACCATATAATTACAAGCTATAGACTATGATGACTGGTCTAGAACATTGATCCTTCATACTTGACACTTATTTCTAATCTATATCTACCTCTACATAGTAAACTAGTTAAGTACCATTGTTCCTTATTTATTGCAATATCTTTCTATGGTTTCACTTTATTATTTTTAGAAATCATAGTTTTATAAATTCAAAATATTATTTATCCTAGTTTTCTAATAATTAAACTTCTATATATTAGTTTGTCACCAATGTGGTAGAACTAATTCTATATTCTTAACCCTAGATCTCCTATTCCCAATATTTTGGGTTAAACATTTGGTAAACCAAACCTTCATATCTGTTTATACAAATACTAGTTTACCCTAGGCTATTTAGCCTCATGAGGTTTTTCCTTTCTATTATTTTATATTTATTAAATTATCTATATGTAACCTATGTGTAGCCCTAGATTAGTTAATATATCTATTGAACACTTTGATCTTCTTCTTTTTTCCACCTAATATGGTTCAAACCAATGATTATCAAATCATATGCCTAATGGAAGTGCCAATAATGAAAATAAATAAAATATTGAAGGAGTTATCATAGAATATGATTTTGGGAATGAAAATAATGGATCTAATACGAACAATAAACATGAACAAATATATAAAGACAATTATAATTTATTATTGTGTTTTAATAACATAATAATCAAAACCCTAAATATTTTGATGAGATCCTTAAAACAATATTAGAAATTAAAAAAAATAAAACCATAAATGAACAACCAAGTGCATCTATTGATCATCTTATTTGAGCTATGGGACATCCCTATATTCCTATAACCCTCCCATTGATCACAAGATTACTTTCTACATATAATGGGAGAATAGGTTATGTATTTACACTATCACTCCCCAAAAAAAATCATATGATTTCTACACTCTTCATGGTAACCATTAGCATTTCAACTCAATTACTAGTTTCATGACTATATCAACTCAAACCATGGGTACACCTCATTTGGTTACTTCTCAAACTTTGAACCTTAGTGATAAAAATATTCAAGATATTGTATAAAATATTGAACTTTTCTAAACTAATGTTACTAATGTTGAAAAAAAAATTATGAATTCACTTATTTTTTTGATTCACAATAGGTGTTAATTCTCTTACACCTAGAATATTTCCAATTTGTTTTGTTGCACTCAAGTTCACATTTTATGATGGTAAGGGTGATCCTAAAAGACATTTCTAATATTTCTATGTGGCATGTCTTTATTATTACTCAGATGATAAAATTTTAACCAAATTATTTCCAAGGAGTTTAAAATACTATATTTTACAATGGTTCTATGATTTACCACTTGAATCAATGCTAGCATTTAAAACTAAAAAAAAATAATTCTTAACACATTTCTCTATCAACATCATTTAAAAGATTTCATATGCTCAAATTTTAAAGATCAAACAAAGAACCAATGAACTTATCAGTGAATATTTTTGTAGATATTACACAATGATTCCCTAAATGAAAAATACAATAGAAAATAAATAACTACAAGACATTTTTAAACAAAGCTTGCTTGCCCCATTACATGAGTCCATTATTTATTTAAAAAAATAATCTTTTGAAGAATTATGCCATATTATTCAAGACTATGACATGAAAATTATTTCCTTGAACAAGCTTAAGTATGTATAAAACACATTAACTTTGATGATCCTCCAAATTTTTCAATTTGACAATGTAGTGACCATCCAAACTAGAAGATATTTAATAATCATTTACAAGAACACTCTAATAAGGATCCATAAGGGAAAATGGAATATAGTGTAAGTCCTCCTCCATCACATTATGGGCACCCATTAGATGGTATTATTAGAACTTATACATGCACAATACCTCCTATGGTATACATACCCTCTTTTTCATTTGATGATAGTGAAATTGTAGATGATGAATTTAATCTTCATTAATTATTTATTTGAGCATACCTTGACCATCATCCTATACATAGTGTTATGATTGATAATGGTTATATTGAGAACATGTGGACCATGACATTACTTACACATTTGGGATATAACATGATGATTTACACCCTTTGAACAAAATAATTAGAGTATTTTATGACACATCATAACACGCTATTTGTGAGACTAATTTACCTTTACAAGTTAGTCCATCACATGTGGTTGCCACCTTTCTAATTATAAAATATAAAAGAGTCTTTAATATTTTATTGGGATGACCTAGGATACATAAAATCCATTCAATGCCTTCCACATTACATGGGTGTTTTAAATACATTCATACCAAAAGGGTAGTCACAATTCTTGGAATTACATATGAACATCCACTTGAACAACATAAGTTTATTCCAAGATATTTAATTATAAAACATCTTAAGTTTAATCTTCCATGAAAGGGTAAACAAAAAACAATCCCATATACTAAGTGACCCATACTTGAAATGCCTTTTCACCAAAGACACATGATGGATTCCATAGAATCTTCATCTACACTTACAACACATACTCAATTACATGGTCCAAATAAACATGTTCCAATTACAACTACCCCAAAGAAACCACAAAGCACTCAATTAAGAGCTCCATGAACCCCTATTCCTTATATTATTTCTTCATGACCATAAATTCATATTATACACCATCAAAAAACCATAGATTCTACACACACCCACACACACACACACACACATATGACACCTATACATGCTCCTTAATAGTACCACTAGTTTCACATATCATTTTCCATGATTGGAGATGAATATGATCATCCCTTAGATGCTATAATAATATATCTTTTTTCCTATCAAATTTTTTGAAAGTACAAAAATACTCGGCATTCCCAAATTTTACTAGCTTCTTGGTATCTATGTTATTTTCTTTATGATAGCATATCATTTAATTCCTATATACACATATGTTTCACCCATATTTGATTATGATACATGCATACCTGAAATGCACTTTTATATGTTGGTCCTTTTATCTAATCATGTCATATAGTAGTTTGGGGCATATGATTCTTTGATCATCATTGATATAGGTTACATATCCTTTATGATCATTTATAAATTATCATGTTTGAGCTTATATTTATTACACATGTCTATAATCATGATCAAATCATTCACACTATGCTTTATATGTTATGTTACATAAAATTTTACTAACACATATACATAGGAACTAGTATAATATGTTTATGTTGGTTGTTTATGCTTTATCTATTTGTCACTTCTTTGAGTTTATTACATTGCTTGATATTTTTTTGTTTTTAGAACATTTGAATATGTTTCTTGCCTATTATCCTTTATGCCATTATTTGTTTTGACATTTTAATATGTCATTTTATGTTGATTAGACATTTGAATATGTTATTCCTTTCAATTTTAAATAATTTGAACATGCTCCTTATATGAGGTCTCCTTGGACCATTCCTTTGCATTGAATTGAGTGTTCTCGTGTGTGTGCTTGATTGTATGTTGAGCTTGTAATATTACTCTCTTGACATTGTCATGATCTATATCATGCATTTTAGTACTTGATGTAATCACAACCATGAGCCTAATTGATATATATACTTCAATATATTATAATTATATGCTATATGACTCATACACATATTATACATCTACATTATCCTTTTGAGTTAATGTTAGAACCTCACTAGGTTTAACCATATTTACATTAAAAAATTAATTACCTCATTCACTCAAATCATATTTTTTTCAACTAACATTATGTTACCTAATCTTTAAATAAATACATAAGCATAATTAATCCACTTGATTCGATTCCTTTAGTTAATGATCAATTAATAACAATAATTTGAATTTCATAACCAATTCATTATATAACATAAATCTACAAAGTACAATCTTAGCCAACTACTAAAAATTTACACCACAATTTATACAATAAGACTAGCCAAATGCTGAGTGATAAAATGTAATAATATTAAAACTATATAATGCCATACATATGAATATTAAAATATAAATTTATAAATTATTACACAAAACATATAAATATCCATGAACTCACCAATATCCAATAAGTAATCATGAGTAAAAATACTATCAGTTTATTGCTAGAGGGGAGAGCATCATCAAAATGCTTTTCCACACCAACCACAAACCACATATCCCTCTCAAAATCACCCAAATAGGTAATTGCCCTCCATTCATGGATAGAATATGATAACAATGTAAGTATCAAAAAGTTTAATGAAACTTATGTGTTTTAAAGGAACCATCAATTGCAACATATCATAAAGAATTTTGTTCTAACATGATATCATGCATACATGATTTTTAAATCAAATAGGTGAAATGACAATTTTTAACCATAAACATTAATTTGGCCAAAGTTTTCATATAATTTTAAGATCAATCAAATCAATCATATTCACACACATAACTCAATCAAATCACATTAAATCTATGTATTACTGACTCTAATTGCATGAAGTCCTTCTCACCTATTTACTTTCTTAGTGTAATTAATAGCAAAATTTCATTATATAAATCATATAAAATAATCCACATATTACAATATATATCTCCATACTAATACCATAACATATAAGTACAAGGAAATCACACATAAAATCCATCATATGTTTCACAATAATAACAAAATAATATCCAATTGTTTATATTTTCATAAGTTCCAATGACAACCTAACATCCATTAAGAAAATAAGTCTATACTCTTATAAATGTACTTATCAATAAATATATAAAATAATCAAGTTACTAAAAATTTCATGTATAAATACCTACATGAATTATAATGGAAATAAATATAATCAATAATTTCACTCACTGGTCCAAGTTTTATACAAATTCTATTAGCATATCTAATTTACACTTAACATCATATACCTACTATTCATTCAATTTTTATTATTATAACCATATTTTTATTAAATAAAATGAATTTGTTTACTTTACACAACCATCTATACTCATACTAGGATCTCTTGGCCATCCTAGATATTATTATCATATTAACAAATGAATAAGACTGAGGACAATTAAACAGTATTGTTTTATCCCCTTATCCATGCTAGGTTACCCACATATACACCTATATACCTCATAGGTCCATTTATATATATGGATAACAAATATCTTGGACACTTTATTTCTAATGGAAAGCTACATATAAATGGGCATATATATATATATATATGTCTATACATATAATTCATAAATTATATATATATATATATGTATATGTATGTATGTATGTATATATGTGTGTGTGTATTTATATGTATATATTTATGTGTGTATATGTATATGTGTGTGTATGTGTATATATGTGTATGTATTTATATATGTATATGTATGTATGTATGCATATCTATGTGTATGTGTGTGTATGAATTATTTATAAATAGTATATTTATGTCTATATTTATAAATCATAAACACATATATTTTATTGAGTTTACCCTTCATACTAAATCCTGATCTTATGAAAACATTAACATTATATATTCAAACATAGGGTACAAGTCCATACTCAAATTTTTAAAAATAATTCATATAAATCTTATTCATCTCAACCTACAACAATAAATTGTTGTATCTTAATTATATGCCTATCAAAGTATTAAAACCATCAATCATATGGTCAATGTCCACACAAACTATATGAACAATTGAATTAATTCTAACCAAGCATAATTCATATATGAAATGTGAGAACTATATAATATTTAATTATATGTAGGAATCTACCTCAATATTCATTCTTCCAACAAACATAATGATGCTACTAAAATTATTCAATAAAATAACACTTATATTCCTAATGAATCGAATGAATAATAAGAATACATTAATTCATAGTGTCACCCTCATGTGTCCATTTATATATTTGGATAATAAATCTCTGGGACACTTCATTTATAATGGACAGCTACATATAAATGTGTGTGTGTGTGTGTGTGTGTGTGTGTGTGTGTGTGTGTGTCTGTAATAGTATATTTATGTCCATATGTATTAATCATAAACACATATATATTTTTTTGAGTTTACCCTTCATACTAAATCTTGGTCTTAAGAAAACATTAACTTTATATATTCAAATGTAGGGTACAAGTCCATACTCAAATTTTCAAAAGTAATTCATATAAATCTTATTCATCTCAAACCATAACGATAAACTATTTTATCTTAATTATATGCTTATGAAAGTATTAAAACCATTAATCACATGGTCAATTTCCAAAAAAAATATATGAATAGTTGAATTAATTCTAACCAAACATAATTCATATATGAAAAATGAGAATTGTAGCAGATTTAATAGGATGTAAGAATCTATCTCAATATTCATTCTTAAATTATTCAAAAAAATAACACATATTCCTAATGAATCAAATGAATAAAAAGAATACATTAAGGCATGGTGTCACACAATGTGACTATCCCAAAGTGTACCATATGGTACACTCAATCCATGAATATCTATTCAACACTGTGGTGTTAATACACCCATTGCTTACCAAAATAATTCTTACATTGCCCTATTAAAAGTAGACTAAGGTTGAATTTGGTCTACTCACATGAAATCGACTCCATGGATTATATATTCATGTTGTCTTATTTAAATTTAAAACTTTAAGCCATAACTAGTTTATTAAAACTACCATAAATGACTAAGACAAGGTAAAAAACTACATAATGTTAAAAATGGTTCTACAGTATCAATAATCCCCAATAGTTGATACACATTTGTAAATAGGGTAAGTTTAACATAAAACCCTTCTCCCTTTTTTTTTATATTGTTTTATATTCATGTGGTCAAAATGGAAACCTATAGGTGTTTTTAAGTATTCTATGGCCAAGCCATCTATCATGGTTTAAAAAATAAACAAACACAGTTGAGTAAATCCAAATAGAAACTATATCCATGATCATTTTCATTACCCAAAATAACTATGTTTATGTTATAACTACTTTCAATCACTGATTCAATTATGTGGATAGATTTTTACTTCCACATAGTTGGATCCCTAATTTCATTATAGTATAAACAAATTTAGTACAACATTATAATAATGATTCTAAAACATTAACTAATAGCCCAACATTAACATCAACATAGCTATGTAGGGTAATCAAAGAAGAAAACCCTACCTCATTAATACACCTCTAATGAACATTATCCACCTTGGCTTTACCAAAACCATTCATCTTTTCCTCTATTTTTTTTATCAACTAGTGCTCACTCTCCTCTTGAAAGTCCATGCATATTTTATCATATCCTCTCCATCTGCATGCCACCAAAAACTCCTCTTTCTAGGGTGAACCCTCTTCCATAATTAAATCTCAAGAAAGACTCACCATAAATGCTAGAATTTATTAGCATGGCTAACATCTCATAGACTCAACTAATTATAACATATTCATTCATCAAATCCAAATAAAAATTCCATAGTCAAAACCTAGTTCCCATTATGCATGGCTCTACTCATCCAAAAACATAATGATATATCACCCAAATTTAGGGTTGACAACCAAATGTCAAACAATGCAATAATTAATTAATAATTTGAATCATATTAAAATAATGACATTAAATAATTCAATTTTTTATGTTTAACTTAATCATTTTTTGGTGTTGCAAATAATATCACCATGGATACCCCTAAAATCCAATTCACCTATGAATTATTTTTTAGATGTTTAGATAGTTAACTTTATTTAATAAACTAGAAATTGTAATCTATATCCTTGCTAATCATAATCCCTTTTTTTACCATAAGTTTTTTTGTTGATTGTTTATAGGTAATCAATAGAGTAAGGAGTTTTCTATGTAAAATTTAATCATTAATTCAACAATCCACACATAAAATTCATATAAAATACATTTATAACTATAATATTATACAACAACATAAAACACCACAGTCATCAATAACACTCAAATAGTAAACATGTTAATATTAACATCTAATCATGGATCAAAACTAGTTAGCATTATCAAACATGAAACAACTAAATGCAATTGAGATTAGTGAAAAAATTTAACCATCAAATCATAATAAAAAAACATTTTAACTATAATATATGGTGTGTGCAAGGTTCCTCATCGAATCTCTCTACCCCTGACATAGTCATCTATCATAACCTTTTTGATGATACTCTCCCTCAATATATATCTATAGAGTGGAATATATCCTAAATCCACCTCAAAAAACACAAAAAATATTTATCATGTATCAATAACAACATTTAAAATGTTGCTAAAGCACAATTGTACTGAATAAGCATGATCAATATACATATTAAACATATGTACAACTAACCAATAAGTGGTGAGTAATTAAATAATCATTATATGTTTGTCCATACATCAATAAATGGTAAAAAATCTATATTAATAAATTAATCATAATTAAACACATTAATAATAGTTTAGTGATCTAATCAAGTTTAGTGAGGAAATTAGGATGTAACATCCTCCACCCCTTAAACTGGTCATCATCCTAATGACACTTATTTCAAATAATAGTTCTGAAATTAAATAGTATATAAAAAAATCAAATATAATTAGTAGATGGTAAACAAATAAATGTTAAAACAACCTATATAACTCATCATAGTCCTCTCAAGTGGCACTATTATCATGATATTGGTCTCACTAGACCTTGTAATTTGAAACATCCCTATTATGTAAACAAAGTTTGTGAGTGTTAATTATTTTGATTAACTATACTATGACCACCTTGGGATACATAACCTATAAATAATTCCAATCAAATACATGAGAAGGATCAAAAACATACTTTTTAACATAAGATAAATGTGAAATATTATGCAAGAGAGCTAGATCTTGTGGCAAAGCAAGCCTATACACTACAGGATTAATCACTTCCAAAACCTCAAAGGGTACCACATAAATTTATGATGAATTTGTTGATTTACCAAAATTAATCAATATTTTCTAAGGTTTGACATGCATAAACACTTTATCACCAACAAAAAACTATCTTGCCATCCTTTTTAGATCAACATAACTTTTTTTATCTATCATTGGCCTTAATTGACCTTTGCCTTATTGATCTAACTTGATCTTCCATTTCCATAGGCATTTTAGGACCAACAACTATCTTGTCTTCAAGATTGTCCTAACTAATTGGTGTTTTAAACCTCCTTCCATACAAAGATTCAAATTTATCCATATTTAATGTTGATTGGTAAGAGTTGTTATAAGTAAACTCTACCAATGGAAGGTACTCCTCACAATTATACTTATTATCCATGCATTACATTCAAATAACTTATAAAAATTAGTTTACCCTCTCTATTTTTCTATTTATTTCTAGAGGATATTTAGTACTAAATTTCAATTGTGTGCCCAAAATTGAATTTAGATTTAACCAAAACTTAGATGTCATTCTCATATCTCAATCAAAACTAATCTTCTCTAAAAACCCATGTAATAAATATACCTCTTTCACAAATATCTTCAAAGCATAGGTGCATAATCCATTGAATTACCCAGTATGAAGTGAGCTACCTTAGTGTTATCACTTGAACATGCACCCACTGAGGAGATGGGACAATCTTCTCCTTATTCAAGTGAGACAATGGAACCACCTTAGGGCTATGGGTATCCCTATTAGGAGGTGGATCTCTATATTAGGGGATAGTTTCCCTTGATGCATCACTAAAGATCATATCCTACTACTACTTACACTTGGGGATGAAAAGGAATAGGGATAACATGAAAGTAAACCTAGTATATAGGAGGTGATAAACCAAAATATTTTCTCTGCTCATACCATTATCATGCACTTGGAACTAAGGACAAGTTGAACATACACTTGATCTAATGTCAATCTTCCCTCTCACATCAATGCTTCAACATGGGGTCTTGGAGATAGAATAGGCTAGGAAGAACTAGACAATAGGAATTTTAAGCCACACTATTGAGTAGCCTACTCATTACACCTATAACATACTTTGACAATTATTGCTGACCTATAAAAGAGAGATTACATACACACAAGATAATAAGGAGACTAACATGTGAATTTAAATGAAACTTACACTTGCACAAGACCAAAAACCATCATGTACACTTAGTAAAATATTTTAATGAGGTAAAATACTTTTATTTATTATCTCAAGGAAAACTTTTGGTAGGGATACACCATACCCAGGTAGAGAGATTATATACAATGCCAAAAGGCTAAAATATATAGAAGAAAAGGGGAGAAAGAGAGAAGAGGAGTCCAAGAGTCATTGAGACACTTGTCACAACTGAAAAGACTAGTTACTTATGCATGTGAGAGAGAGATGGGGTGATCCATGCAATGTTAAGGGTTTAAAATGTCATTTAAAATCATCCAAGACCTATAAAATGGTTTAGAAACTCCTTTCCATGCATAAAAAACTACCCCTCATGATTTACCTTAAAAAACTACCTTATCACTACAAATAATTAGGTTAGATGATGGTTCTAAGTAGGAGGGGTTATTATAAGGTCCTCACATGCATTATGTTGACATCTAATCATTCTTATCATTCTAGTCATGCACCATCATCCAAGATAATCCCAAAATGGTCTTCCTCCATGAACCCCTCACAATTGACACCTAAAACCTTCCCAAATCTACCATATGATCCATGCATAAGAAGGTATGACATATTTCCAAGGTTTCCATACCATCAATTTCAATAAATTGGCCCTAAAAGGCTTCCCAAATGGAGTTTCACTCTCTTTCACTAAGTGATCACTATCTACCTACTAGACTGGATAAAGATAAAAAAGTATAAGATATTCTTATAATATTATAAACCTAATAAAACTACCATTATGACTTATAAAAAGTCCTAAAATTCCTCCCAAATGTGATTAGGTCTCTTGAAAGTCTTTAGGACCTAAAAAACATAATAAATTGTAAAAGAAACCTATTTTTTGCTTGAATTTTATAGATTATATACAATACGATTCCATTTATTTGATGATAATGAGGTTTTAAACAACTTATATTTTACACTCATGGTCAAATTCATCCATTTGGAGGCACTTTTAGCCTCATCTCTTCCATCAAGTCCTAAAATAGGGTTTGAGAGGGTTTTGAAGTGACTAACACTCTTAGCCTTTGTTCATAAAGGATAAATGTTATAATTATTTCCAAATTACATCTATGGATCCTTAAGGACCTTCTCAAAATTCCATAAATTCCTTAAGGTCCCATGCATCAGGTCATGAAAGTTCTAAGCATTTCAACTTGGCCACTCAAGTCCTTCTTGTGTATTATGTGAGGGTTTTGAATGTTTCCAAGCCAAAAATGGATTATAAGTGGATTTTTAAAAAAAAAATTATTTATAGACCTTTTTATATGTTCAAAAAACATTCCTCATTAATTTTAATGGCTCCCTTAAATCTATAAATGAAGAGTGACCCTATTTTGAGACTAGGCCTATATCTTGTCAATAGGTCTGTTTACACCTTTGAGCCAAAATGAGGTTCATGTATATTTATTTTCCCCTTATTATGGTTGTAAAATTCATTAATAATTTCATAAAATTTTTAAAATCACTTAGTAATTTTATCTAAGGTCCAAAATGAAAATGACCATCCTAAGAAAGCCATTTACTTACCATTCCTTGACATGTGAACTGCAACTTTTGTAGCCCATAACACCCTATTTGATTCTAATAATTATATAATGGATTTTTAGGTATTTATTTATGTGTTAAAAATTCTAAAATCATAATTTTATCTTTTATTTCCTTCTGGTTCATCATTTCACCACTTTTCTCAAAATTGCCATCTTCATGCATGGTAAAACTGCCCCTGCTCTGAGACAAAATAGAGAGGGTTTTAAATTTTATTATTGTAAAATTTATTATTTTAGGATATATTTTGATTATTAATGGCACTATGTACCAAATTTTATCGTCTAAATCCTATATTTAACCCTCTAACTCTTCAAATTTGCTAGGTAGACTTTATGAATAGGAAGACTCTGAGGGTAGGTAGGGTATATGCTAAGTTTGGAGGTTTTATGGATTGATTAAATATTTATTGTGATATTTATAGATTATTTATTCCTCTCATGATTTATTTAATCCATTTTATAGTCTATTTTCCCCTTAAAAACTTCTTATGCTTTTGGAAACCTAGACTATGTCTATGACTGCCTAGAAAGGGGATCCCTGTTTAGGCCTAGTTGTAGGTTATCTTGAGTTTATTTTACTATTTAAGGACACAATACAAAACTATTATTATGTTCACAAGATCATAAAAAAATTCATCCACCGTTTTCCTAAGCTAATCTCCATAATTTTCACTAATGCATCCCACATTCCTAAGACTAGGCCACTACTTATTAAGCATTGAGACAAGCCTGTAGGTTGATTTAGATTTTTCCACGCTTGTATTAGGTGAATTTAGGTTTTATATGAGTTCATTAAGATAAAATTTAATTAATTGAACATATATCCACTTTTAAGGCTCCAAATGAGGTCCAAACTTCAAACTTCTTCCTGACTACCAATATACCCTTTGACTATGTTTCATGAGTTCTAGGTCTACCTATAGGTGTTCTTGAGATCTCTTAGGTCATGTGGTTGACAAGAATCAATTTCAATTTAGGCCTAGTACCATAAAAATATCCAATTCACCCTAGGCCTCCAATTTGGTTACTATATGCCCAATTGAGATAAAATATTGTTAAATATTACTTTAGGTTAGTATTCTCAGGTTTGTGTACAGACAGGGCATTTGTATTAGTGGCTAAAACCTCAAAATCCACCTTTTATCTATCATTTTGGATCATGAAAGTCTTTTGGAACATTTTTTATGGTTTCAAATTAATTTAATTATCTATGATTATCAAATTTAAGTACAATATCACTCCTTTAACAATGTCTTGTAGATAACACTATTCCTTTTTAGTGGTTTTTTGGCCATTTTTCATGTTCAAACTTTCCCCTTGCACTACCTTTCTGACCTCCCTTCTTTACATATTTGTTATCCTATATGAGTAATAAAATATTTTATAAATTAATTTTTTAGATCACCTTGAAAATTCATTTAGTGGGGTCTTAAAAAACCTCTTAGGCCTCTATTTTGACTATTTAGGGATAGTGAAACTAAATATCACAGTCACATTTTATTAAGACTCTCATGGAACTTTTTGACCCTCCTCTATCAAGCTCAAACCTCTCAAAATTTCAATCCAAATATATCCCAAGGCTTAGAACCATCATGAATGTTTTTATTCAGTCATGATGCCATCATGACATCAGTAGGGCCTATAGATGGCTTCATAGACTATGAGATGTAGGCAATAACATAAATGAGAAAAAATGTACAAGGTTAGGACTCTCTAAACACCTATAATGCATTTAATATACCTAAATTTATCAACCCTCATTAAAAACATTTGAAATCAACTTTAATAACACCTTCAATGGCACATGTAAGTTGTCATTATTTTTATGAGGGCTGACAGTCATGATAAGCATGGCTTTGAGAATATTATTTTGTCATTTTATGAGTTAAAAAAAAGTTAAAACACTTAAAAAATCATATTCAAGGATAAAAAAATTTGAAATAACATCTTATGCCTCCATCCCATGTGGAAAATCTCCTTAATGGCACCTAAGATAGTCGAGAGTGCAAAATGAATAGCTAAGAGCATATATAAGCCTATAAAATAATTTATTAAGTACTTGAGATTTAATAAACGAGAAGAAACATTTTAATATCTTTAAAATCATTTATAAACACCTAAAACACATAAATCCATCAATCTAAAACAAGAAAATCTGAGACAAGCTCAAACAGTGACCCCCTCATGGTTGCAAGTCCATAAAAAGCTACTTGGAGTGTTAGCCATTATTAATAAATGAGGAGGCACAAAATTTATTATTATTATTATTAAAATTAATTAAATTTATATTAATATCCACCTTTAGAATCAATCTTCCCAACTCCACCTATACGGCCCATGTCAAGTGCTTGAAGTTGGCCTTTCTTTGCTTGCCAAGAGAAAATGAAGGAAAATAAGCTGAAGATGGAGATTTTTCCATTATCCTTGACAAAAAATAATTTAAAATAATTTGGGGAGGTTAATATTCACTCCACCCATGTTTTTAGTTGAAGATGAGTTCAAGGAATCTATACAAGTACCCAAAAAGGCCTAAAAACAAGGGAAAACTCCCATTTTCTACACATAACTAACTCTTGGCTTACATCTGAATTCTAAAATTATATTGAGCTCTTCCACATTGAAACTCACCTTGGTGACAAATTTTATTCCATAAAATTATGTACAAGTCAATTAATGGGCTAGAAAAGTGGCCAAATGACCCTTTTTGCATATGAAATCTAGTACATGATAAATTCATGACTTGAAAATACTCTAAAAAATGTAAAATTCAATATTAGGACCTATTAATAATAATTTTTACCTTTGACCAACTTATACCTAGTTTGACTAACTTTGACTTTGGTTCACTAGGCCATTTCGAGGGAGATGGACTTAGACAAGGACTAGGACAAGGTCAAGTAAGATGTATAGAACATTATGAGACCCATATAGGACATTTATAAACCTTCTTATATTTTTTAAAATAGTATAGGTTGACCCCATTTGACTAGAAGTCAAATTTGTTCAATAGTTAGTTTATCAACTACTACCAAGATCATGTCATGCCAATTCCATGATAATGAAAAGTATTAGAAAAATTCAATACTAATTACTTGCCCCTTCCATTATGGTGTATCATGAGTATATAATAATACTTATAAATTCACATGTTCAACCTTAACAAACTGACACTCTAAAAATTGATACCTAAAATTTGTTGCATCCTTTTTAATTCCCTTCCATAAGTAGAGAGGTCTTAGCTCAGCCATGATCTTAGTCACTTTAGAATGATCTGAATAAGGGGCATTATTCAATTCTATTATCATTTTTATCCTTAAATTCTCTCTATTGGGTACATACATTTTTCCATTGTACCTCAAAATATCATCAATCTCCAACTTCAATCTTCTCAACTTATGATTTTGATCATCCTCTAATAAATCTTTCTTAATTTGCTCATATAATTCATCTTTAGGGGGAAAATTAATTACCTAGTCACAAAGAGTACTTCAAATATTATCCATATATAATATGTACCTTTTATGACTAAGGGTATCTGAAACTCTATTTTCTTTACCCTTGATGTATCTAATATCAAAATCATAGTCAGATAATAACTCTATCCATCATCTCTAATAAGCATTTAGGTTTGGTTGGGTTAAGATATATTTGATCCCTAAGTTGTCAGTATTGAGCTCAAATAACTTTCCCAAAAGATATTATCTCCAAAATTTCAAGGCATACACTATTGTAGTAAGTTCCAAAACATGTGGTACATAATTTTTCTCATATGGCTTTAGTTTCCTAAACTCATACATAATAAGTAAACCATCTTGCATAATAAATCCTCCAAGACTATCCCTAGATGCATATATAACCATTAATAACTAACCATTATGATAAATAACTCTTAGCATAGGTGTTGAAGTAAGCCTCCTTTTTAAGTCTTGAAAGACATTTTTGTACTTATCCAACTAGACAAAACTTTGATTCTTCTATTGAAGAGAGGTAATTAGGTTAGTTATTTTCAAGAAAATTGGAGCAAATTTTCTATAATAACCTATCAATCTCATAAAAATTATCACTTCATGCACATTTTTAGGTGTTTGCCACTCCATTATGCCTTTTATCTTCAACAGATCAATTAAGATTCCATATTTAGAGATAATACACCCTAATTATTATACCTTCCTCTTAAATAATGTACAATTTGATAACTTACCATATAATTTATGATTCTACAAATGCTACAAAACCAACTCCATATATTATAAATGTTATTCCTTATTCTTAAAACAAATGAGGATAACATCCAAAAAAACTAACACAAAATGGTTTAGATAATCCCTAAACACATTGTTCATGATATTCATGAATGTTGTTTGATTATTTGTTAACCTAAAAGGAAGCACTATAAATTCATAGTGTCCATACCAAGTCTTGAATGTTGTTTTGGGAATATCTTCCTAGATTATTATATGGTGATACCCCACTTAGAGATCCATCTTAGAGAAAATAGTTTCCCTTGTATATGATCAAAAATCTCATCAATGTGAGGTAATGGATACTTGTTCTTTATTTTTTCCTTATTCAACATCTTGTAATTAATACATAGGTGAAGGGTACCATCCTTATTCTTAAAAAACACCACTAGTATACCCCATGGTTACATACTTGATGAAATTGACTCCTTAGATAATAATACCTATAATTGAGCCCTTAGCTTAACCATTTTTTTAGTCGTCATCCTATAGGATGCCTTGTATTATGACTCTAAACTAGGTATGATATCTATCGAGAAATAAAACTCATGATTGGGTGATAACCTTGATAATTCCTTTGGAAATACATCCTAAAAGTTCATAAGGAAATGATAATCCTCAATGAAATATTATTTAGATTCCTCCATCTAATTTATTTTAATGATAAAATCCTAACATCTTTTCTTATGAGCCTTCTTGAGTTGAATTGCATAAATTTTCCTAAGCTTTAACTCCTTTTTTTCACCTTAAATATAAGTTTTATTTCTAAACTCATCATAACATTCCACCTTATTGAGATATAAATCTACCTTCGTTTTATGTTGAGCTAACCAACTTACCCCTAGGATCACATCATATGATCCCAATGGTAATGCATAAATATATAATATCAATGTGAATTTAGGTATTTCAATTTCAGCTTCTATTAAGTTCCTATAAACTTTGACCTTGGCCTCATTCCCATATTGCACTAACCATGCATTTGCCATTATACTAGATTTTATAGATAACTTATTTAACCTTCAAGAGAAATAAAACATTATGTATCTTTGGTGTCAATTAAAATGGAAATGGGATGGCCAAAAATATTACCTACAATCTCAATAGGTGAAACTTTAAAATCAATCTACTGATTTTCAATAGCCAGATGGATTCTTTGTTGAAAGGTCCCTTACTAAATAATACCCTTAGCTTTACCTTCTTCTTTTCCTTAATTACATTCCCTATCATAGTGATCACCCCCATAGGTGAATCATCCACTAGGTGGTCATTTTATTTTAGATTATTGGTTTCCCTTGAAATAACCTTCTTTATTTCTACCTGAGAAGTTAAGTCTAATTCCTGAATTGGTTTTTGGAATTTTCATTATTTTTCTATTTCTTGTTTGTAAGGGTAGGTTTGGAACCTCCAAAATTATTCTTGAACTTTTTTTGACCTAAGAAAGAGACTTTAGATTTAGATCCTACGTAATTACCTTATCAAAGCCTGATCCATCATAGATGTCCCATGCACATCTACCTCACATTTTATTTGGGGTTTTGATCACATAATGAACTTGTAAATATGAAACCTTTCATCTACCTAATACTAAGAAACATATTTTAGGAGCTTAGTGAACTATTCCTAGTATTCATTCACTAAAAATATACCTATCTTAGATTCTAAAAATCTATCAGCTTTTAGTCAAAATACATCTAAGGAAACCATTATTATCTAAACAAAACCATAAATTTCTCCCATGTGGTGGTAGTGGATTCGAGGTTCATCTGGAGCATTTTATTTACCCACAATGTTCTTGATTCTATAATAAGATGATATTCTCTCCAAACTACCTCGGTGACTTCATAGTAATTAAGGATCTCAAATTATTTCTCAATCTTTATCAACTATTATTTTTCACCATCCCCTAACATATTTATATAAAACATGGTAGGATTAACTTTATTCATTTCTAGTGTAATCTCCATAGCTACATGAGCCCTTGCATCCTACAACACCTCTTCATGCCTATATTATTGCTGAGATTCTTTTTGAATAAGGTGCTCTTTAAATTTTTCTTGATTAACTTCCTCAACATGTCCATGAACTTCTTACTATAAATCCATGATTTGGTCCCAAGTTTCATGCATGACTATGAGGATCTGATCCTACTTCGCAACTTACTCTATGGCAAACTAATTTAGATCAACTAGAGGGTTAGTATTTTAGGTACTCTCACCTCCTTTTCTATCACACACCATTATCCTTTATATTTAATAGAAGGATACTAATAATTTAGTGTACCCATTAAGTCTTATAGTTTTATCCTCACCTCTAATACCACAATGTTAGAACCCCACTAGGTTTAACCAAAATTAGGTAATTTTTTTTCAACTACCCTATTAACTCAAATCATATTTTTTCAACTAGAGTTAAGTTACTTTATATTTAACCTAAATGTATATGCATAATTCATACATTTTGTTTAGTTCATTTAGTTAATGATTAATTAATAATAATAATATAAATTCCATAACCAATTCATTACATAACATAGATATGTAGAGTATAATCTTAGCCAATTGCTGAAATTTTACACCAAAATCTATACAATAAGACAATCTAATTATTGAATGATAAAATTTAATAATAGTAAAACTATATAATTTTATACATCTAACTATTAAAATATAAATTTATATAATGTTCCATAGAACGTATGAATATCCATAAACTCACCAATATCAAATAAGTAATCATGAGTAAAAGTCACTATCAGTTGACTATTAGAGGGGATGGAGAACATTTTTAGAGTGTTGTCCACACCAACCATAGCCTATGGATCCCCTACATAATTTTCCAAATAAGTATTATACCTCCTTTCATAGATGAATGGATGATAATAGTGTAGGTATTGAGAAGTCAACTAGAACCCATGTGTTTTCAGGTAACCATAACATGCAACATATCATAAATAATTATATTCTAACATGATATCATGTGTACATGTATTTTAAATCAAGCAAGTATAATGACAATATTTAACTATAAACATTACTTTGGCCAAAGTTTTCATATAGTTTTAAGAATACTTAGATCAATGATATTCACACACACAACTCAATTAGATTACATTCAATTTTTGTATTAGTGACTCTAAGTAAGGGTGTGAAGTCCTTTTCACCTATTTACTTTCTTAGTGTCTTTGATACCAAACTTCATTAAATAAATCATATACAAGAATCCATGAATTTATATATATATATATATATATATATATATATATATATATATATATATATATATATATATACTAATACCATAGAATATAAGTACAAGGAAATCACACATAAAATTCATCATATGTTTCATAATAATAACAAAATAACAACCCATATATATATATATATATATATATATATATATATATATATATATATATATATATATATATATATACTAATACCATAGAATATAAGTACAAGGGAATCACACATAAAATTCATCATATGTTTCATAATAATAACAAAATAACAACCCACTATTTATATTTTCATAAGTTCTAATGATAGCCTAACATCCATTAACAATATAAGGATCTAATCTTAGAAATTTACTTATCAATAAATATTTAAGATAATCAAGTTGCAGAAAAGATCATGTATAAATACCCTTACATGAATTATAATGGAAGTAAATAGAATCAGGAATTTCACACACTATTCCAAGTTTTATACAAATTCCATTAGCATAACTAATTTGCATTCAACATCATCTACCTAGTATTCAATCAATTATGACTGCTATAACCATAATTTGATTCAATGAAATACATCATAGATCACATATAAATGAATTTATTTACTTTATAAAACCATATATATTCATATAGGATCTCTCGACATCCTAAATATTATGATCATAGGAATAAATGAATAAGACCAAGGATAATTAAACACTATTGTTTTATCCCCTTAACCATACTGGGTTAGCCACATATAAGCCTATAAACCTCATATGTCTAGTTATATATATGGATAATAAATCTCTCATCCACTTAATTTCTAATGTCAAGCTACATATAAATGGTCATATGTATATATGTCTATAGTATAATTCATGTGTGTGTGTGTGTGTGTGTGTGTGTGTGTGTGGGTGTGGGTGTGTGTGGGGGCATGTGTGTGTGTGTGGGTGTGGGTGTGTGTGGGGGCATGTGTGTGTGTGTGTGTGTGTGTGTGTGTGTGTGTGTGTGTGTGTGTGTGTGTGTGTGTGTGTCTGTGTGTCTGTGTGTGTGTGTGTGTGTGTGTGTGTGTGTGTGTGTGTGTGTGTGTGTGTGTGTGTCTTTATGAATTATTTATTTATTTATATATGTATAATGCATAAACACACACATATATTTTTTTGAGTTTACCCTATATAATAAATTCTTATCTTAAGAAAATGTTAACTATATATATTCAAACATAGTGTACAAGTTCGTACTCATATTTTTAAAAATAATTCATATAAATATCACTCATCTTAACCTAAAATAATAAAATTTAGTACCTTAATTTTATTCTTATGAAAGTATTAAAACCATTAATCACATGGTTACTTTCCACACAAATTATATGAATAGCTAAACTAATTCTAACCAAGCATAATTCATATATACAAAATGAGAACTGTAGAATATTTAATTGGATGTAATAATCTACCTTAACAGTTATTCTTGTAGAAACCATAATGATGTTACTAAAAGTATGCACCAAGACAACACTTTTATTCCTAATTAATCAAATGACCAAACAAGAATACATTAAGGCATAAAGTTACCTAGTACAACTACCCTAGAGTGTACTATATGGTACACTCAATCTATGAATATCTATTCAGCACTATGGTGTTACTACACCCATTTCCTACCAAAATAATTATTACATAGCCATATTAAAATTAGGCCAAGGTCAAATTTGGTCCACCAACATGAAATCAACTCCATGGATTATACATTCATGTTCTTTTATTTGAAACTTTAAGCCATAACTAGTTTATTAAAACTACCATAAATGGGAAGTTAAGAACCTATAGAATGTTATAAATGGTTATATGGTCTCAATAATCCCTAAAAACTGATACACATTTATAAATAGGGTAAATTTAACACAAACCCTTGTCCCTTATTTTTTTATACTATTATATATTTGTGTGGTCAAAATGGAAACTTGTAGGTGTTTGATAGTATTTTGTGGTCAAGCCATTTACCATGGTTTATAAAATAAACAAACATAGTTGAATAAATCCAAATTAAAACTATATCCATGTTTGTTTATATTACCCAAAATAACTATGTTCATGTTGTAACTACTTCAAATTAGTGATTCAATTCTATGGATAAATTTCTCCTCCCACAAGGTCAAATCCCTAATTTCATTATAGGATAAACAAACTTAGTGAAATAATATAATAACCATTCTAAAACATTTAATAATAACCCAACATTAACATCAACATAGCTATGTAGGGTAATCAAAGAACAAAACCCTTCCTTTTTAATATACCTCTGATGAAGACTATCCACCTTACCTTTGACAAAACTATTAATCTTTTATTTTATTCTTTTCTATTGACCACTTCTCACTCTCCTCTTAAAACCCATGCATATTTTATCATATCCTATTTATCTACATGCCAACGTAAACCCCTCTTTTCATGGCAAACCCTCCTCCATAATTAAATCTCAAGAAAGAAACACCATAAACACCATAATTTATTGGCATGACCAACATCTCATAGTCTCAACCAAAAACAACACAGTCCATCATGCAACATCAACAAAATTTCAATATTCAAACCCTAATTCTCACTATGCATGACTCAATTCATCCATAAACATAATGATAACTCTCCCTAATTTAGGGTTAACAACCAAATGTTAAACAATACAATAATTAATTAATAATTCAAATCATATTAAAATAATGACATTAAAGAATTCAAATGTATATGTTTAATTGAACCCATTTTTGATGTTACAAATAATATCACCATGGGTACCCCTAAAATCCATTTCACCTATGACTTAGGTTTTTTATGTTTAAATATTTAATTTTATTTAATAAATTACAATAGTAATTTTTATCCTTGCCAATCATACTTTTTTTTACAATAAATTTTTATTTTGATTATTTACATGTACTCAATAGAGTAAGATGTTTGATATGAAAAAGTTAATCATGCAGTCAACAAGCCACATAAAAAAGTCATATAAAAGACAATTATAACTATAATATTCTATAATAATATAAAAAATCATAGTCATAAATAACATGCACATAACAAACATGTTAATATTAGCATCTAAACTAGTTATCATTATCAAGTATGAAACAGCTAAATGCAACTAAGATTAGATCAAGCATGTAACCATCAACTCATAAGTAACATGTATTTTAGCTGTACTACATAGTGTATGTAGGGTTCCTCATAAAATATATCTACCCCCAACATAGTCATCTATTTAACTAATATAAAACTCAAAAGTCTTGGTTGAAGAATATTTCAATAACACACAAATAATAATGCTATCTCTGAGAAGAGATGTTATATTGTTCAAAATTATAGATACAACATATGCCTATCTCTAAGATGAGATATATATTTTATTTTTTGGGATACATATCTATTTATACCTATTTTATAAGGTATCATGATGTGGTAGGTCATCAATCTTGAGGAAGATGAAATGGTTTGACTTCCACAAATTACAATAATACAAAATTTAAGAAATTACTATTTTTAGACTGCACTACTAAAATTAAAATTTGGGGTACTTCCATTTGGTTTTTAGGGTTCAAAACCCATTGATTAGAGCTCATACGATCTCATTAAATTCCAATCATTTTTATCTTTCCAACAGTTTAAACGAGGAGTCAAACAAAGCTATGGTGTAAAAGTTATGGCTCCCAAAAGTTCTACCACCAATTGGAGTAGGACCATCACTTGAATTGTCACTTGAAGTGTTGCTCAGATCATTTCATAATTTTTTTTTTGGATCACTCACCCTCTCTAAATATACTCTCCCTCCATATTTGTCTTGAGAGTGGACTATCTCCTACATCCACCTCAACATACATAAATGGTAGTTAGCTTGTATCAATAATAAATAATAAAATGTTGTTAAATCACAATAGTACTAAAAATAATGATCAATGTACATATGAAACTTATGTAAAACTATCAAATAAGTGATGAGTTATGAAATACTCATTATATATATGTTCATACATTATCATAAATGAAAACAATTAGCTACATTAGTAAATTAACCATCATTAACCACATTAATATCAGTTTAGTGAGAAAATAATGTTTTGTGAGGAAATCAAGATGTAATAGTTAAGATACCTACCAATTTATATCTCCCTCACCTTAAAATGTTGGTAATTATAGTGGGTGCATGTCATATTATGCATGACCACCAATTTTTTTCTACTTATAGATTACAATATAGGCATGTGACAAAGGCATGACCTCCACATCTATATGCCTTCCCAATTTATAGATTTCAGTGGGGGCATATCATAACAACATGACCTCCAAAATTATACATTTACTAAGTATATTTAGATTTCATTGGGGGTATGTCATAATAACATGACATCCACACTTTCACAATCCCTAGTTCAGTTTCATGATTTAGATATACACTTGAGCTAGAATAATATGCATTGCACTAATTTTTCATAAATTTAGAAAAGATTATTTTAAAGATTTATGACACATATAATCCACCTCAGACATATCAAAGATGCATATGCCATGTTATTGCACTAATTTTTTTTTTAAATACCAATTATACTACTCACTAGGATACACTGATTACACCATGATGTACTATTATCAATCATTTTTTTGTTATACCACTTGGTTCATTTTATAGGTTAAAGTTAGTAAGTCATTCAACCTCATCATATTTATATATTTAAGTGATTAAATAATCCAATATCACTATATTTATAGGATGAGTTTATTAAATCACTCACCCTCACCAAATTATATATATTCACACTTGAGTTTTTGTAATTGATATATAATGATCTTAATTTACATATCATAAATCATAATTACATCAGATTTGGGGCATAATACCTTCCAATATCCCTCTTCATATCTCTAAATTTTAGGTATGAACCTTATCTAGCTCCAATACTTCATAAGGAATCATATTTGTGAAATCAAATCATCAAGATGCAACATGGTTGCATCAACACACAAGTAATACACCAATAAATCACTCAAAGTGGACTCAAGAAAATATAAGGTGTGTTATACACACCTAGGTATGCATATATTTCCTTTAACCTAGTAGTTTTATCCTTACACATTACTATTTTAAAGGATGTGAATGTAGATACTAAAATTAAATATTTATAGCATTTCAATCTTTTATGTTTGACAAATATCAATTAGGGATCTAATTTTTAGTTATATACCTCCTTGGTGATGAAAGGCTTACATTCACCATCTCTCTATGCCTAAATACTTATCTCTTAGTCTGATCCATATTATTATGATTAATCACATATCATGTACTACATAGAAAGCTTAAAATGTGATAAACATCCTTCACTATCAGTTTTAAATCTATACCTATTTTATAAACTTCTAGACACTACCAATCACGTAGGGACACTACCATTGATGGTAGTGTCTAGATCCTTATCTAGTGTCCAATTTCAAAATTTTGTCCAAATTACAAATGACTCAAAACCTATGGATCATCCTATTTATCTTATCTTCAAAATGTGTATCACTCATACCACATGTTTTAAGCATTCAAAAAGTAACTCATGAGTGATAATTTTTAAATTACAAGCTAGATCACTACATGCATCTTCATAGAGTATAGTTCACCCTTATGCACACACTTTCCCACACATATAGGATAACTACATAATTTTGAGGCCCTCCTTGGAGTATTTTATATGTAGGTAGTACCCATTAATAGAGGGATCTTTAGGGTAGCTCAACATCATGACCCCATTAATGTATTTTCTAATAAACTAATTCTAAGGGTGGAGATAAGGTTTGACCAATTAGTGAAGAGTGCCAACTTGTATCCTAGATATGAATACATTACCAAAAATGTGACATAAAACCTAAAATAATTAAAGTTGGTTTCACACATATCAATTTAGTATTCCATATTGGACACTTGCATCATAGTTAGACACTAATGTTGATGATAGTGTCTAGATCTGATGGTAATATTCATGGCTAGAGAAGTAAAATTTTTATAAATTGGTGATTTATCTAGAACAGTGATCCTACATAATATATACCTATTTCTAGTCCATATTTTCTTGTATATAGTAAACTAGCTAAGTACCAATATTACTTATTTATCTTAATATCTTTTAATGGTTTTAATCTGCTATTTTTAAAAATATCAATTTTATAAATTTATAATATTATATTTTAGTTATTATATTAATTGGACAATTGTAGATTAATTTATCACTCTGGTGTTAGAACTACTATTTTCTTAACCCTAGATCTCATATTCTAACAATTTAGGGTTAAACAACAGAAAGATCGCATTACACTAAAAATTTACAACACAGTCACCATTTATGAAGCAATTTTTATGCCTTTTCCATGGAAGATACAATGGAAAAATGAATCAATGCAAGGGTATGAAACCATGGTTGTCTCATTTATCAATGAATACTATTAATATTAAACATTTTATCTCATTTTTTATTAGACTGTGTATCTATTATGTAATAAAGAAGCTTAATGGATCAAGTATTATTATGAACAAACAACATAAAATGTCTTTATACAAGATCCATAATAATGGCAAGTGGTCATAATGACTTACAAGTCATGTATAATAATTTGACTAATGAATATATTCATGTAATAATAGTAGAGGCATACAATAGTCAATAGTCGTATATATTTTATTATTAAAACATGAATCCACATATGACAATGATTAGCTAAGGTTCATAGTCCATATTATATATAGGCTACTAGTATCTCAACCCATAACAAGGGTTTTCTATATAATACAGTCATAAATTGCACAAGTATGAGAAGTTTTCTCACAATAGTGAGATGAAAATATTGACAATGGTTAATGGTGTTTTACAAGTATTTAACCAAGGATATCTATGTAAGTGATAAGAAATACCACTCAAAAGTACCAATAAATAAGACACTAAAGGAAAGCAAGTTCATCATATAGATAAATAACTCTAGCTATTCTAAAAATTGATTTTATCTAAATAATACCTAGTGCCCTAGATTGGGTTAATATTTTATCTATTCTAGTGTCCAAAAAGGATGTATTAATTAATGTAAGGAAAAACACAGAAATTCAAATATGTGGGCTAGGGTTAGACCCTTTTTAAATAATCGAGAATGCATTAATCAAACAAAATGTTAGATGGGCTGAAAAAGTAGTCCAGGCTTATTGATTTACTATTATAAAAATATTTATTCCATGAAACCATTATAATAATTTCCTCATTTTATCCTAGTTGGATTGGTTTCCATCTGCATTACCCCTTGCACTAGTGAAATCATTAAGTTTAAGCATTTAAACCTAAAGTATGATACCACATGGTCAACCACCATGTTTGAAATTAAGTTTACTATGTTTTTTCATCTCATCATTAGTTCTCAATTCATTTATTTTAGAAACATTTAATTATTTTCTTACTTTAACATAATACTATCAAACTAATAAAACTTGAAGTCATTATAAACATTAATTCCATTGAATCATATCTTGTGTACGAATTAGTCCTTTTGGTACTTAATGATATATATATATATATATATATATATATTCATTCTTAGTATTCAGTGTAATAAAGTATGATATCCAATGTATATTACTATAATTCAGCATCAATTATAAATTAAAATGAATTACAATACCATGCATGCATAAGAACTCAGTTTCCGCTATACATCATAACAAAACATTGTAATCAAGGCTAAACTCTACATGTAAACATCAATTAGAAGATACAGTAAGGCATAATATTGTACAATGAATATTATCAAAGCCTCTATTTTATTATGAATATATAAATACATCCATATAAATTTTTATTATCAAACACTATTATATAGTATAATAAATAAATATAAAAAATGATCAATAGTTATGAAATTAATTAGTTCTTAAAATATCCATGAGTAAGCAAGTGTCATTGATTTTGATAAACTATAAAGAGGGAGAGAATAATCTACGCACTTTACCTCAAACCACAAATCGGCATTCCCCCACACACTTCTTCACTAGGAGTGGCCCTTCCCTTCATGAAGGGGCATATAATGGCAATGTAGACATCAAGAACCAATCAAGAATAGTGTGAAAGTATAATCACTATTATATGCATCAATCTTATATATCATGGATATACATCTATCTGATATGCCTTCAATCAAATATTTAAACTATAAAGTATAATGGATAGGCAATGTACACAACTATATAATTACTTTATCCAAAGCATTTTTATAGTTATCAAACTTCATAATAAGTTGTTTCATAGTCCACATCATCATTATCATTCTTGTTAACTAATGATGAGTGACTTTTAATGAGGCTCCTTACTTGTCAGTCATCATACTTTAATGATAAGGATGACTATTTGGAACTAATCATAATCAACATTAATCACAATGAATTCAAACCAAACATTCCTAATAAGATACATAAAAATATTTTACTAAAATTCCTACAGATAAAATTATAAGAATCACAAGCTTGGTTTAAGCTATTAAACAATTTCAATAAACCCCTTAGTAAGTTCATCATGCTAGCATACACTACAAGTGTAAGTCAAATCATCCAAGAATAGTATAATATATAATATCTTACATTATCATTATTAGCAATACCAACTTTAATTCAATTCAAAATAGAATAATCATCCATACATCTCTATGTTTAGACATTGAATTCAGTCTATATTTCATTGTAATTTTGTAATTGAAATGTTACTACTTAAATTATTTTTGTTTGTGTTTAATAAACAAAAAGTAATTTAATTTTTATCTATGTTTAATCAATAAAAAGTGTATTTATTTTTAGTCTATAGGTAGCCTATTGACCTATTCATCTTCTTTGTAACCATATAATTCCAATAGTCTTATAACCGATGTTAAATATCTCATACTAGTGATAATCTCATCATGTTTAGATTTTTAGTTAAGGTTGTATTCCTTCACATATAAAACATTCAAAATGAAAATATGATTTAAGAAAGAGATATTAATTATATAATTTATAATTACTTCTTTCCAATCTATAAAATACAACAATATTGAAAGGATTAAATCATATAGCTAAAACACTATCGTCTCTAAATGCCATCTATGCTCAACTTGTTAACATTAGTAAAATATTCAAATATAAATATCCAAATCCATATGTCTTCATGAGCCTTAGTTATTTATGAGGTATTTTAATATCATATATATGAAAAATATATGATGTGGTTACCCTCTCCCATAGTCAACCCAAGATACAATAGCTTCTTATCTTAGTCTATTTCATGATAGGCATGTAGGTACTTGAGCTAAATGCCTATAGGTATATATCAATTTAATTAATACCAATTTCACTATTACTAAGACTAAGAAGCTATTACATCTATGTCTAATTAAACTATAATTTATTAAAATTTTGTAATCAATAGCCATATAGTGTTAAGATGAATGAAATGATGACCATTAAATATATAATGTAAGTGTTTTCACCATATTCATCATTTTCATGCAAACTATTATTCCTAAATAGTTCATAATTTCCTTTAAATTGAGACAGTTGTATGACATCATAAAAACTAAACATGAATTCATGGTTATAATAAATGAAGGAACCTCAGTTTCTTGCCTCAAAAAAAATTATCACAATCATAAGTACAAATTTTTCAACAACAGACAACCTCAAAATGGTGTTGTTGGGTCCAACATGCTCCATTACTTGAGATATCACATGGGGACCCTCTTAATTTAGAATATTTATTTTCTTTCCATTTTCTTGCATACTAGTATGACATACCACTTAAATTTTAGAGATTTGGTTCATTTATAGTCTCTAACTCATGAGCCAAACTTGTTTATAACTTTGACATAGCTTTAATTGGTCATTCATTCATAGTGACTAGACAATCCTTTTCAAGAATTCAAGTAACATAGACTGACCTTTAGAAATTTTACTAAGTTATTCTAGTTTATTTTTGCATCATCAAGATATATTCTTCATGTAATTTCAAATGTTAAGTGAAATGTGGATTATTGCATGATCATGTTATTGTCCATTGGCCTAGCTTGGAAATATTTACCTTGTGATTAAATATTGATCTTGTTGATGGTATTATGATATTAATTCATCTAAGTTTAGTCCAAATTATAATTCAAATTATCATATTTATCAATTTTCAATGTTTTTGACTGTTGAATCAATTTATTTCACTCAGACTACTGCTGTTTTGGTTGAGTCTAGTTTAAGTTTCACCAAGTTGGAATGATTCATTACATGATTTGCTCAAATTTATTTATTCATGCTTAGATAGATTTTTATTTTAACTATCTCATTAATTATTTACTAAAGTTATCTTGGCCTTGTTTTGTTTGTAGATATATTTCAAAGTTTCTAAGACATCAATCTTTCTTTGTTGGTCATCATCCTGCTAACCTAGAGATGATGTCATAAAAATTCATTATATACATAAAAATTATATATAATACTTCAAGTCACTAGGATCATGACAAGTGGATATCAAATATTTTCAAAAAAAATTACTAAGTACTTTTAAAGCCCTTGAGTCCCAAGATCATACCATACAACATGATCTAGCAACCTAGCCTAATGGAGACATAGTAAACAATGTAACTATCCATGCCCCCTAGGTCCTAATATTGTACCACTTGGAGCCATCCCAAAAAATTGGTATCCCAAGAGATAAATGACAGTGATAAATCCCTAAGCCCTTAAGGTCCCAATATTATGACACTTGGCACCATCCTGAGATATCAAGAGATTTAATCAATGGCATTATTAACATGATAAATCATGGAGATCTTGAAAAGCTAAGAATAATCAACTTGGTGATGAATAATTCAAATTAAAAAATAGAACTTAAGAATGTCAATAGATGACCAATTGCTAAAGTGGGACTTGGTGGGAAAATCCATGGAGCCTAAAGAAGTACAAGTAATGGGTTGTGAAAAATGTGACAAGTGGTAATTAATTAGACATGCAAGCATCCCCCCTCAACTTTCATCAAACCTAAATTTGTTGTCTAAGGAAAGGTCAAAGTAATACGCAAGTGAAAGCCTGTGTCTAATTAGAATCAAAGACTATAAGTAGAGGAGATTCAACTATAAGACATACACTTAAGAATTTTAGATCATCTAAAAAACATAGTTAATTGAAAATAACCTGCAATAAAGATATAGTGAGATTATCACAATAATAAAATTATCATGGAGGTATATATAACATAAATCTAAATTAAGATAGAAGCCAAAATTGAGAGGACTGTTCATAACTCTAAGGTAGAGTCAACGCAAAGGACATGGATATCAATAGGTTCATCAAAAGGATGAAATGAACCTATTTATATATATTATTTAACATAAGATGCATTATCATGAAGATAAGCATAAGAAATTAGGAATGATCAAAGCTAATGTATGGATCAATAATTTGATCATTATGATTAATCTAGAATGAGGCGGTTACTTATCATTGAATTATTAATCAATCAGTAGAAGAAATTGAAAATCAAAGGGGGTGACTTTTGATCATTTGAGTTTGGAGTGCATTGGATATTGAATCAGCTTTCATCCTAGAAATTGTATCTAAAATTGTGCCACGACTAGATCATTATCTTTTCTTGATGTGTTATCATAAAACATTAATCTCTAACTAGTTATTTAATTTAATATTTACATTAGGAGAATTTAATTTTAGGTTTTGCATCATAGCCATGATGTATTATTCATGTATATAAGATATTCATTGCTTTCCATTGTAAGTGCTTGACACATTTGAATACAAAAATAGTATGAATATTGAATCAAGATTTCACCTACCCTTCATCATAGTTTTGTCTTGATGGTTTTCTAAATATATTAACTAGATAATTAATCTATGAAAATAATTTTTTGATATTGTTTGTGTGAAAGTGGATATAAAACTAGATTGTTTAGATATTAGTTTAAGTAGATCTGAGAGCTCATTTTGGTTATCTTAAGGCTTAAATTAGTCATAGTGTGTAAATAATTATTGTTTTTTTAATATATTTGTTTTGAATGGAGTTATATATTTCATGATCACATTATATTCCTTTAAGTCTTTCACATTGTGGTGTTTTAACTTTTATAATAACTAGATTTTATGCCTAGTGATTAATTGTATCCCATATTAATATAGTGTTTGAGTATTGGAAGACATTTCTCATTCACATTTTTTATTAATAATGATTTACCCATTAAATTTTAAATAGTTTATGTGTAAAGGAAACCAATTGTGAGAACCTAAATATTTTGAGGGGACCATTCATAACCTTTAGTGGAGACAATCATATTCTATAAATGATATATCATTTGGAATTTATTGGCCCTTGGATCACTAGTAGGTCCTCAAAATAACGGGACTCTTTATCCCGTGATCTTTTGACTACTTTTGTTCACTTAAAATAGTTAATACCTAACTATTTCTGAGTGAGTCATAATTTAGGCCTAATATAAATTGGCACTAGGAGGGACCAACATATTTATAATCTTGTGGTTTTAATGAATTTAAAACTCTAAATACTCTTAACTTATACAGATTATAGACTAGTGGTTAATCCATACACTTTTCCATCTATTTTGTGCTTAAAATACATACCAACAAAAATTAGAGTTAATCAATCTAGAGTCTTCTTCAAGGATCACATGATTTGAAGTCAGGGTGGGTCATAAAAGATTTAGTTTTTATCCTTTTCAAGTTCATAGACATATTAGATTTGATTGAGGTAGAACCAAAAGATTATTTTACCCAACCACATCATCCCCATAATCTATAATCAATAGGCCAATCCAAATAGATAGAGCTTGGTTAGTTGGATCATCTATAAATGTGCCAAGTTATGTGGATGATTTGGCTAGAAAACATGAGTGTTATCTACCAAATTTCACTCTAAATGCTTGAGAGATTATAGAAGATAACATTATATCATAAAAACATCACTTAGGTTGCTTAATGTTGATCATGAATATTTAGATTATAGGTCACTTCCTTTGAATTTGCTTGATCAAGCTTATAATAGGTTCCTTAACCTCTAAAAAAAATCAATCATAGGATGGAATCATTGAATAACACATTTTTATCCTAGTTTGGTCAGGTGATAGATCCAAGCATATTGTACCAATACTTTTCTTGCATGAAAATGGAATCCAATGAGCCTATATCCAATTTAAATGAACATTTTTAGAAAATGTATAGTAGGTTAATAAACTTATATAGGCCAAATGCCTAATTATCCCTAGATATGTTCAAAAATGTGTTGGATCCTTGGACTGCCACTTTCTTAAGGAGATATACAACTATTATTTACATGTCTCTCACATATGAAAAATAAATAAAATTAGATATAAAACTTAATCCATAAGGGAAAATGATGGATCTCCCTAATATTCTCCTAAACATACCAATGTTAAACCTAATCCTTCATGTAAATCAAAATGTTCCATTTCCATATCCTCCTTAGTTATCATTATCTAATGTTTCTCTTAATCAAAACTTAGGTTTTATAAATCTATTTGGTAATGAAGCAATGCCTTGGTCTTATAACCAAGATTTAGTTCTAGTAGTAACAAACAATATGCATAATTCTCCTCAAGATTTAACCAAACCTAAATTAAATGCAATATAAATAATGGTCTAAAGATTGAGCAATGATTATATGAAATTTTTGTTAACTTATCTCTACTTTTAGTCCTAAAAAGGATCCAACCTATGTCATGAGTACCTAAACTCACCTTGGTCACCCTCTCATGTTTCTTGAAGATTCAAGGAAGTTCAAAAGGAGGATCATGGGTCATCATGTCAAGGTAGCACGTCAAGTGATGTGTTATGTCAAGGTATTTTATGGTGGTTTATTTTTACACCATGTTTGATCTTCTGTAAATTACTCTCCGTGTGACTATTTATGTATAAGGATCCGTAGCAAGCCTTGGGGTGGTCCTAAAGATCTAAACTTACGCACATTGAAGATGACCCAATCTTGAATCTAATGAACTATCATGAATCCATCTAAGTATGTTGAAAACATGTATGGTATGGAAAGATAATGGAGTTAAATATGTTATAATAAATATGGGTAACCTTGTTTAGGTCTTTATCATGTTTTAAGATCTCTTGATATATATTTAGGTAGACTTTATTTGAATTTTCACTTCAGATCATATGTATTGCCTTTAGAATAGGTGTTTAACAATGGAATGATGCTATTTTGACCCCAAAACATCACTAAGACCATAAATTACATCCTCAAAGTTCACCATGATTACAATAATGCCATTATCAAACAATTTCATAAGCAAAGGGATGTCTTTTCATAAGTCAAACATTTTATTTTACACTAAAGGCACCCACATTTGGGAGAAAATGGATCTTCAACTTACCCATCTATACTTCATGTTTTGAATTTAATTTTGACCCTATTTTACCTCCTCCTACCCAATAATAATGTTTTAATGTCTAAAAAACCTAAAAAATTGTAGGAAACTAGTGATTTGTAAATGTTTCCAAGCAAGCATGGATCTGTATGATACAGTCATTGTCAAGAAAATTTAGGTATCTATATAGGATATTAAATATATTTATCAAGTTTCAAATTAAAATAGGTCAAAATTTGACCCATCCTTCCCATTCTCCTCCTTTTTAATTATGGATAACACCTCAGGTTCTTGTATAGTATGGATAGGATAGAGAAGATGGAAACTTGAGTTATTGGCCATAAAAAGGGGGTCTAATGGCCTTATAATCCTTGGAATTGATTTTTATAATGGCTACCTATTATTTATGAATAATGGTTAATAATTTGGGGTAGTTACACTAGCCTTTTATATCCCCACAAGGTCAATAATGGAATGGTTTTAGTATGTTTCTAGCTTGGTTAAATAAAATGGTAGTTGTGTGTGTTTTATACAAGTCTTCAAGGTCCTTCCATTGCATTATCCACCTTGGTCCAAAAGTGTGAGTCTATGGATGAAATAAACCTCCAATTTATCATAAGTTACAAACTCTGGGTAATGTTTTCTTGATGATGTAGAACCTCCAATGCATAAATCTAATAATAGACAGTAGTTTGAGGTTTGATTATGTTTTCCTAGAGTTACTCCTTATCTCAAGTGGAGTAATAATATGAATATTAAAGTATCCTAAGTTTTTACCTTCAAATTATATTGCCTATGTATTTCAACCTCATTTGTAATATGAACTAAGTGTTCATGGTGATGATTATTGAAGGTCATTGGAGCATAATAAAGGCAAAATATGCATCATGAACACATGTGGAAGAGTCTCTCTCTCTCTCTCATAAATATTAGACATATTTATGGCCCTCATAGGAAATAAACCATAATATTCCTCCAATTCCTTTATATACTTTTTTAGTGGAGGTTAAGGTTCATTAGTAGAAGTTAAGGTATTCATAGAATCCTAGGTTTCACATCCTCCCTTCATGTGTCTATGTAACCAAATCCAAATGTCTTACCCTATTACGTGTGTGAATGAGGGTGTCTAGGGTCCCCTTAGGTGGTCTTAAAAATGAGTAAATATTATTAATGACATATATCAAAAGGCATTTGATGTGTCATAGTTCCTTCAAACCATTCACCTCATAATAGGCTCTAAGTTCCATGTTTAAAACTCCATAGGACCCTATGAGCATCACCTATAGGTTCAAACCTTTTTTCCCAAGCCCAAGTCAAGGAAAAAAGTTTAAAATGATAGATATTACTATCAAGAGCCATTGAGACTATGAGAAAAGGAGTTATTAAAGTGTGAGTAGTGTTGATAAATCATAACCAAGTCTAGATAGTGAACTCAAACTTAGCCTTAAAAAGGGTTCTCCTAGACCACCATATTATTGAACCTATGTAATAAAAGGGTGGGACATGGTTAAAAATATTATTATCTTAAGGAGATACATTAAATTTTGAGAGAGTTCAACTAGGTCTCAAACATGATATGGAAACCCTCCTTGTTCATCCTATGAAAAATCTCCATTGATAGTCACACATTGAGATCACCAAGGTTAGAACTACAAATGGTCTACCTCTAATTTTTAATATGAGATGTAATATGCCATGGAGAAGATAAATTGTGTTTAGATGATGGTTATATCATATAGATCATGTTTCCAAGGACAAATATGTTTTAAAAGATGACCAAATAAACTAATTTAGGCATGAACATTAGCCTAGATACTCCCAAGTTTGCCTAACTAGTTAGGATGTCTAAATTATAAGTATGATAATGTAAAAAAGTGATTATATCACCCCATTTTTGATTATTTTCATCTTCCTTAGTATTACCAATAATATAACCAAGTTAATCAACTACTTGGTTTAGGTTTAACACTTAGCGCATGGGCCTATGCACATGATTATATAGGTGAGATTTGATAATAGAGTTAGGGAAGCCAAGCCTCAAAGGATATGGTAAGATATTGAAACAAATTTACCTAATACCCCTGATTTTATCATAATAGCTAGCTAGAAGAGACTACTTAGGTCTCCAACAATAACTATTTCAAGCACGTACACTAAATAGTGATGGTTAGAATAGGTCTACTTGGGAGAGAGATAGAGTGGGTGGTCTAGGAAAATGAGGTTAAATATAGAGGTTATAAATTATATGGATAAAGGTGTTAGTATAACTTTGAGTCAAAAAATACACATAATAGTGACTCGAGGTTCTAAAACTCAGTTTAAGCCTATAAGACCTAAAGCAACCCTTCAGCCTCAAGACCCCATCTCTATAAAAATGATAGTTTGAAAAATCCATGCTATATTTAAGTCCATAATAAAGTGTAGGATGTTGAAATAGGTCCTAAAGAAGGTGTTTTGAATATAGGATTTCAAGGAAAAGGCAATTTTAGTCCTATCACCCCCCTTGATCTCCATTGCCCTAATCTATCATATCAAGCTATCAACTCAAACTCTCATCTCTCACATGACAAGATTAATTAGGCATAGTGATCTTAAATGGAAATGGGTACCCCTATTCACTCAATATCCATGGAGGAAAGAGTTTTACTAAGAAACCCATCTCTATGAATTATCCTTAAAACTGTAACCTACACAAAATGCCTAGTAAAGATCTCTAAGGCCACCACATTTCATTTGGTACTCACCATTAAATTTGCATGGTACCAAGAGATATTCAATATATTTGAAGGTCATATGAGATAGACATCCATGGAAAAAGGTTTTGTCTTTGGGTCGTGTACTCTATAAACCATCATTAAGATGGTAGGGCACCAGAACCCTCTCTAAACCTTGATTAACCAATGAGAAAGTTACACCCTCAAATGATTCCAAATGGGGTATTTAGTCCTTTAAATTATCTTAATGGTCTCCCCAAGTCACATGGGCACCCAAATTTTCTATGTATTGGCATGTGCAGGGTATGTAGTGTATGGATCAAGCCTAAGAGAGCTAATTCAAGCCTATATGAAATAAAATGAAAGGAATATTCAGATTATACATGTTTCTAATGAGGGAGAGGGATAAATATGTCTCAAAAAGTTTCACAATGACCACCTATAGAGGCCTCTATGTCTAATAGCCACCTGTAGACATGCCTAAGTGCTTAGGAGAAGATTGTGTGTCCATATAAGAGAAGTAAGTGGCTTACTCAAGCCAAAATAAATGATATAAATTATCTAAATGGATAATTTCATACCATAAATAGTGTCCAAGTTCCTCATAGTCTAGTTTGGATTCAATATACAACAACTCTACCTTTAGGCCTATTGGTCTAACACCCTTCTCATGGCATGACTACTTGAGGACTGAAATAGAGGAAAAAGGGGAGTTAGATAAGACCTAAAACAATCATGGAAATGGATTTCAATGGGTTTAACATGTGTGATAAAAAAAATTTGTAGAGGAAAGATTAGAATTAGTCACTTTGGCCTAAAATTGTCTTGAAACTACATAAAATGCACAATTATCATATAAGAAGCAACTTGATGATATCAAAATAGTAAAAAATAGTTTTATGGGTTTCTGATAACTTTTTTAAATTTGAGTGGAATTTTCTAAAATAAACTAGTGGTATTAGTTCATAGGTTAAGGGCCTAACCTTTATGAACCATTACTAAAAACCCAAACCTCGCTTAAACCTCCTTAAAACCCTAATAGTGACCCAATGGAGGAAACCTTGAATAAATTTAATAAAAATTAATTATAATGTATTTAAAGACAATTGGAACTCATAGTGCACTCTAAGGATATCTCATTCATAGCATTGGTCTATATGGACAATTATATGAACCCATCAAAAATGTTATTTTTACTAGGTTTAATAATAATTTAAAGGTGCATAGTTAGATAAAGAGTTAAATACCATGGGATAAGGTATTTTGAGTCATATTCCACCTTTTAAAACCAAAAAAAAACTCTCAATTCATTTTTTAAAATTTCCTACAAGTCTGCACCAAAAGTCCAGTCTAGATATGCTACTGAGAGATGACCTAGTCGCTTAAATGATCTAAGGTTAGAAGTGTATACTAGTCTGAAGGTATAATTATTGTTTTAGTATATATTTTTAGACTTAAAATAGTCTCACTCACTCAACTTTAAGGTTTTATTCAATCCCCATGGTCATCCAAGCAATGAACAGCTAAGAGAGTAGGCCTAATTGCCTAATAAGCCTACTTGGTCAACAAAGGGAGATGTTCACTAGCATAAAAGTCTAATATGGAGTAAGTTCAGGTCATGAAACTTTTATAACTACTTCATTCAGGTGATTAGACCCATTTTATATCTATCAAGAAGGATGGTGTAGTTTTCCAAGTCATATTGACCTACAAGAAGCAGGTGTCTACTAAATTCTTTATGGAGGGACCTAATAAAACAAATTTGATGCTTTGTAACTATCAAAATCAAAGGGAGTTGATGAGCTTGACATGATCATCCTATTTATGGGGTCAAATTTGGCTAAAAATAGACATCTAATGCCTCAAGGGGCTCATTTAAGACCACTCATCACCAAGGTAATACATAGACGTGTGAAGACTGGTTGTAACTATTGATTGAATGAATTATTATAATTAATGACCTTTTCATGCCTTTTAAATGCCTAATTATCTTCTCCCTCTTATTCAATTTCTATAAAATTAGGCTATAAGGCCATTACATTTATCCCTTGGTTGCGTATGACAAAACTTTGCCCAAATCGTATCTTACAAACCTCTTTAAATCAATATAGAATGAATATTTCAGATTTATTTACTAACTTAGTGTGAAATGTAATTATTGATTTGAATAAGTATTGAATTTTCATTCTCTTTTTTAGGTCCTTACCCTCACCTAGTTTTTAGAATATTATTCTATACAAGTCAAGTGATGTGACAAAGTGTTGGTGACTATGTTTTAAGAGTAATCTAGTTAAATGTGCCTTAAGCATACCTCTTATCTACTACCTTCAAATTTCAAACATCCACCATAGCCTTCAAATTAAGTACTTATGTTTATGATCTCATTGGAAAACTTGTTTCAGTCACTAATGTTTACTTCATTCACAAAGTGTTGATTAAGTATCAGTTAGAGTGGATAAGTCAATGTTGGTGCATCACCTCCCTTAGCTTAGATTTTTGTTCATGTTTATCTCTCCCTTTTCAACCAAAAAAATTTATTAGTATTAATAATTGATCTCAATTAATACACCAAGGGAGATAGCCGAACAAACTAGAGGTTTAGTCCATCCATAGGTCACCCATAGCCCTTGGACTAATCCCATGTTACCCCAAACTTGGAGAAGTCTAAATAATCATCTCTTAAGGGTATATTTTAGTGATTTAATAGTTATGGAATGCATGATAGGACTAATATTAAAGTGAGTTATAGAATGAACTTGTAGTATTAAATAATATCAAAGACCTTTAAGTCCTCTAGTGGTAGATATGTTGTCAGGATCCCTACTCCTTATGAGTAAACTTGATTACCTTTGTATAAGCAAATAAACATGGAATTTAACCAGAAGTAACATGTAACTAGAATTTAAAAATAACACATAATATGAGAGACAATACAATCTTGTATTAACACTCTTCCAGAAGGAAATACAATGAAGAAATCACACTCTTCCCACACCTCTAAGGCATACAAGTAATTCTCCCTCAAGAGTTCTCTCTCTCAATTACAAACAAAATCAACTCAAACACAGAGTTGTTGTTTCAACCAGTTAGTAACAATACTGCCAGTACACTAATCAGTAAGTGACAATTAACTCAACCATTATTGCCTACTTCTAGTACCAATTGAGTACACCACGTACTCCAAGTAGATCTCCCTGATCTTGCTCCTTGTTGTGTTGCAAATCTCCTTTGACCTTGCTACCCCATAGATCTCCTTTGACCTTACACACACACACACACCTGTAGATCATCTGACCTTACTTACCATGTAGATCTCACCTAATCTTACACACCTATAGATCAACCTGGTTTTGCACACCTGCAAACCTAAATATTACATACTTTGGAAGAACCCTTGTCCTTGCCTTTGCAAGTCCTTATGATTCTACAAATTATAATATAGCCCCATGGGTCTCTTAAATAGATCCCATACAAACAATAATTAGAAACATAGACTCAAGACTAAAATTAATCTTTACATGCAAACAAGCTATTCATTTAACTAACTGTTCATGTAACTGACAGTTTTAGAAATGCACAGGCAACTGACATTGGTCACTGTCTATTTGGAGATGACCAACATCAGCCAATGAATGACTAATGTTGGTAGCTTTCAGTCTACCCCCGACCGATGTCGGTTGGCCTAACCGACGCTGGTTACTATGACACTCAGAAACCTCCTCCATGTTTGCATACCTATGAAGCTTTTAGCTCCACAACCTAACAATCTCCCACTTCGAGATACACAACTGCACCTATACCTGTACATCATCTAATTTTGTTTCCTAGATTGTATCCCTCTTCAAGTTCAATCTTGAAGACCAACCACCACATATCATGTGGTGCTCCTCCTATCATCCAAGTACCCTACCATATCTAAATTTATATACCCATGTAGATAAGTGCTTGACCCTGCATAGCATGAATCCCTACTATTGGTCCCTCTCAGATACCTGAGAATCCATTGAACTACTTTCCAGTGCTCCTTTCCTTAATTGGACACAAACTTGATGACAACTCCCACTGCTTGGGTAATATCAGGTCTAGTACTCATGTACTCAACCTCATCATGTGATTTGGGACACTATTCTATGAACATCCATCCATAGGTTTGCTAACCAGTTCTACATCCTCCATATTGAACCTCTCCACTACCTTATTCACACAATCATCTAGAGACAAAATCAACCTATGACTTTCCCTGTCTCTATAAATACTCATGCCAAGGATTTTTGCTACTCCTAAATCCTTCCTGGCACACCTCTGAACTAATTTTACCCTTAGCTTAGAAAATCCCTACATGTATGAACCTATAACAAGCATATCATCCACATACAGTAAGAAGATAATGTCACGACCATTATCCAACCTGGTAAAATAAACACAATGGTTACATTGACATTGACTAAAGCCATGCTTTGTCATACCCATGTCAAACCTGTACCACTGTCCTAGAGCTTGCTCAAGAACATATACCCTAGTATTCTATCTCACGTGTCCATTCTCTCCTTTCTTTAACCTAGGAATCCATTTGTCTTTCAGTGCTTTCATCCCAGCTAACAACTCTACCAAATCTCCTGTTTGGTTCTTTCCCAAGGAATCAATCTCCTCATTCATGCCATGCTCCCACTATTTCTTAGATTCTACCTGCATTGCCTCTTCAAAACTTCTTGGTTCTTGACCATCAGTGAGAAACAAGTTCAAGTAGTATAAAGAAGAGGAATAATGAATTTGAGGCTTACTTACCCTTTTAGTCCTCCATATGGGCATTTGAGACTCCTTGACAGCTTGCTGTCCACCCAAAATCCATTCTTTGGTCAACCCTAGTCTACACCCAACTGATGTCGATTTCACCTAATCAATAATGCCATTTCACTGACCAACATCGGTGTCCACTTGGTCACTAACATCAATTTCCTGACCGATGTCGATCTCCACTTGCTTGACACCACTGACTCTAATCTGCACATGACCGACGTCGGTACCTGCCTGTTCGACATTGGTTCTCACCTAACCGACGTCGATAAATATGTTTTCTTGTGAGTGATGACTTTTACCCATGAGCTCACTTTGGATCATAACCTTGTCCAAACTACCTTGCTCATAATTATTCAGCCCCTTGAGCTGATCTCTATCCATCATCTCCTCCATGAAAACTAAGGCTTTCCAGTTCTTAAGTTTGTCAAAGACATCAGACTTCCTCTTAAGAACATGCATCCCCTTATTATTCATGTGACCAATCCTATAGAGCCACATCTTCACATCTACATCTAAAGTAGATAAACCAGAAGGAGAATTAGTAATACAAGTAGATAGATAAAGAGTACCTACTTTTTTACCACATGCTAATTCAAGTGCACCCTTGGAAACTTTCCAAGATTCCAATATGAGAGAAACTATGCAACCCTCATCACCCAACTTTCTTGTAGAAATTAGACTCCTCTTCAAGACTGGGACATGCATGACCTCCTTCAACACCCATGTGTTGCTCGTCTACAATTTTAGCCGCACTTCCCCTTTGCCAACAATTTGACAAGGCTCACCAACCCCTAAATACATCTTCCCAAAGTCTCCATGGACATAATCATGGAAAAATACTCTATTTGGGGTTGCATGGAAAGAGGCAACAGAATCTAAAACCCAAGATTTTACATTATCCAAGGAACATACAAGAGCATCATGTGCAACAATACCTATAACATCTACTTCTTCATTTCCTTCATGCTGATCTTCTAACAACCAACAATCTTTCTTTACCTGCTCTTTCTTTCCATAATTCAGTAATTGATAATTCTTGCCATTGATTTCCTCCATTCTTAATGTACTTTCTTCTGCCATTGCTTTACTCCCACTCAATCAGAAACCCTTGAGAGTGACATGTAATCAACAAACACTTAACATGCTCTGACCACCTATTAGTGTACCTAACCAAGCTCTGATAGCAATTGTCAGTTGGTATCACTTGGTGATCCTAGCTCTGATACCAATTGTTAGGATCCCTACTCCTTAAGAGTACACTTGATTACCTTTATATAAGCAAATAAACATGGAATTTAACTAGAATTAACCTGTAACTAGAATTTAGAAATATCACAGAATATGAGAGATAATACAATCTTGTATTAACACTCTTCCAAAAGGAAATACAATGAATAAATCACACTCTTCCCACATCTCTAGGGAATACTAGTAATTGTCCCTCAAGAGTTCTCTCTCTTAATTACAAACAAAATGAATCCAAACACATAGTTGTTGTTTCAACCAGTTAATAACAATACTATCAGTACATTAACCAGTAAGTGACAATCAACTCAACCATTGTTGCCTACTTCCAATACCAACTGAGTACACCATGTACTCTAAGTAGATATCCCTGATCTTGCTCCTTGTTGTGTTATATATCTCCTTTGACCTTGCTACCCCACAGATCTCCTTTGAACTTGTACACACACACACCTAAAGATCAATTGACCTTACTTACCATGTAGATCTCCCTTGATCTTGCACACCTATAGATAAACATGGTTTTGCACACCTGCAAACCTAGATCTTACATACCTTGGAAGAACCCTTGTCCTTGGCTTTGTAAGTCCTTATGATTGTACAAATTACAATACAGCCCCATGGGTCTCTTAAATAGATCCCATACAAATAATAATTAGACTTTCTAATTACAATAATTAGAAATGCAGACTCAAGACTAAAATTAGTCTTTACATGCAAACAAGCTATTTGTTTAACTAACGATTCATGTAACTAACAGTTTTGGAAATGCACAAGTGACTGACGTTGGTCACTATTTGTTTGGAGATGACTGATGTCGATTGATGAATGACTGATGTCAACAGCTTCCAATCTACCCCTGACCGATGTCGGTTGGCCTGACCGATGTTAGTTATTGTGACACTCATCAACCTCCTCCATGTTTGCATACTTGTGAAGCTTTTAGCTCCACAACCTAACATCTGTAATAAAGTTTGATGTCAAAAGTGGTCATCAAGTCTTCATCACAAGGAAAGGAAGTTGATTTTTTTGAGTTATCTTTATACTTTGATAGGAGAAAAATATACTCCAGGTCTAATCCTTATCCTACATCCCCTAATTCTCCTAATATTTCTTAACAAAAGACTACTTCAAACCTTACACCTCTAATATCTAGGCTTATACATCAATCTTTTATTCCCTTCAATGGTGGTAGCCCCTTAAATCTAAACTACTTTAATGATATACATGTTTTTTCACTTAATATCCTTCCCTATTTCATAGGTGAAACCTCAACCACCCTTATTGAACATATTACAAACATGTCCAACCTATTCTTAATTCATAATGTGACCCATGAAAATATGGCAATGATGTAATTGGTTGCTTCCTTAATGGGTAATGAACTTCAATAATATAAGGTCTTAACATCAACTTTTATAAATACCTAGGAGGAATTTGGAGACCACATTTATAAACATTTTGAGGATAGAATTGACCATTTATATTTAATAGAGAAACTAATTTTAATTAAGGCTCCCCAAGAATTTATGGTAGACTTAAATTGTATGTTTTGAAAAACCTAGTATAGGATCCTCATGGTATTTAACCCCACCCCTAATTATGCCTTTTGTACTACTTAAGATCCATCAATTTTGATGTGGCAGTCAAGATACATTCCATGGAGGGAAATATACCATCCACTGCCTATGAGGTGTCCATTAGGGTACAAAATTATCTAATACAAGTGGTAAAGCCTACCCTAAGAACCCTCATGCCTTTGTTCCCAAAGATAAAACAATGTGTGCCTATCATTACTCCCTTACCAACACCAAATAATCATGATTAGGTATATGTTAATTAGATAGATAGATTAGGTAAGATTGAAGGGTTGTTTAAGGCACAAAAGAGCAAGATAGTGGCCTTGGAGAGGTAAAAAATTCCACTTCATAGACCTTACCAAGAACCATATCAATCCCCCTATTATCCCTATCAGTATAATAGACATCCATATCATCCTAATCCATAAGGTAAAGGGCAGATCACTCAAGTAAGGCCTAATAATAGCTTCAATCCTAATTCTGCTAGCACTTTTAGAGAACTAGTCCCAACTCAAAAAAACTATGTTGAATAAGTCCAATAGACTAAAAAATGGGGGCAGCCTCATGATATTTTAATCACCCTAGCTAGTGATGCTTATCAAGCCTCTTTCATTTAATATAATCAAGCTCTTCTAATTCATGATAGTTAGCCTCTTATAGAACATAAAATATTTCCTTCTATGCAGCATGGAGAGACTTCTTTCATGACTCAATTTGAGATGGAAAATAAATAAGGAACAAATAGAAATAACGCACCATACAAGAACACTTTTGTTAAATTAAAATAAGGAAAAAAAATCTTTTGATCAATGTGCATCCAATCATCTTGGGGGTGCATCCAAGGTGAACAGTCTTGTTGCAGCCCATATAAGGGCTAAAAGAAGGGCAATTATTAATGATTTAGAATTTAGAAGAGCAACCCCTCCACCATATAAACCATATAAAGAGGCTAATAGATAATATAAATCTCCTAAAAATCCAAAAATTTATAAATTTAAAGATGGGAAAGGGTATAATTATAGAGGTCCATTCATACCCTAATTCACACAAGCTCCAAGTGGCACTATTATTCCTAAGTTATAATAAAAGGCTATTAGCTCTTATATAAGTATTTTGAATCAGATGAATAAGTCCCATGTTACCATAACTATGTGGGATACCTTTCTCATTATAAGACAAAAATATCTCCTCTAAGAAGAATTGTCCAAACTTCACATCTTGGACAAGCACATAAAAAATGTGGGTGCAGTCTTAACCAATACTAATCAACCTCATGAATCTCAATCACCCATTGTAAAACACCCCCATATTTATATCTCTCTATCATTATAGGTGACTCCCTAGTACAAAAATATACGATAGATAGTGGGGCTAGTAATTCTATCATGCCTAAGTCTATAGTAGATAAGTTGGGATTAAAGTAAGAACCTAATGCTAAAGGGTTTTTACAACTAGATGGATCTCCTATTAAGAATTTTTGTGTACTTAAGGATCTAAAAATTGTCTTGGTTATTTTTCTAACTACAGTATATCTAAATATGTGGTAGTAGTTGACCTCTATCCTTGCTTTACCTTATGTTTATCTGGGGATTTCACTAGCAAGATAGGGGCTATCTATCTTTTGACTCATCTTATATGGTCTTTAGGAATAGGTATGAAACCAAGGTTATCATAAGGTTTGAACTGATCTCTAGGTTCCATTTATATCCCTACATGCTTAATTTATCTAATGTCAGTTACACTATCATAGATGAAAAATGAACACCCTGATGACCAAGAGCCAATTGAACCACTTAAAGGTATATCATATTTGCTTCATGGTGAATGGTGAAAAAATAACCATGGATATAATCCATACAAGAGCATTAAAGAGGTATGTTTTGGTGTCTATTGTATGAATGAGGAAGGGGTTATCATATCAACTCTTATTAGCCCAAGCCAAGCCCTTGATCAAGTGTGGATTTTGTTATTTGATGGATTTAGGTCCAAGAATAGAAGTGTGGTAGGTGTCATGCTTGTATCTACTTAAAAACAAAGATACTTTTATGTCCTAAGGTTTTAATTTAATTACACATGCAACATAGTAGATTATGATGCACTCATTCATGTGTTGTAATGGGAAAGAAAAAGAGGCATCAAGATCTTATAAGCCATGGGATATATTGAGTTAGTAGTGCATCAAGTGAGAGTTTATAATGTGGTTAGGAATACACTCTTTAAGGCATATAAACATAAGTTTTGGGACCTATTAGAATAATTTTATTCCTTTAACATTCACTCAATCCCAAGAGAGGCTAATCAACATACAAACTAGTTGGCAGTCATAAGAGCACAGTATAATATTCTAAGTGGGGTCAAGGAAATCAAAGGGAAATTTAAAATCAAGGTAATATGTATACCTTCAGTCCATGAAAATGAGGTTAGCTAACAATTATTTTAAAATGATAATAAGATAGCATGCTTCTTACATTAGGAGGTAAACTTTTGCTCAAGAAACTAAGGTAAATTATAATAGTAGTATGGGGACCATATTGTCCAATTGAGGACAAAAAAATTAACTAAGGTATTTGTGACATTGTAAAATATATTCAATGAATATTATAATCTATTGAAAGACAAATTTATCATATCCATAAAGGAAGAGCATTATGACAAGGTCACTATTTTCAAAGATAGGCTGTTCAAACTAGGGAAAGTGAACACCAAGAAGGGGAAGGTAGCCTTCATAGAGTTATGTCAAGAATTTGTAGACATATTTTATTGAGATTATCATGACTTGAATGTTTTTAACCCTAGTTTATCTCAACATACCATAGAGTTGGAGTCAAGTGCTAAGTCTATGAGACAAAAATAAAGATCGATCAATCCCAAGATTAAGATCGTCATGAAGAAAGAGTTGACCAAGATCATTGAATCCAACATCATATTCACCATCAAAAACTCTTCATGAGTGATTAATATTTTTTATATGAGGAATTATAATGGGGAGATAAGGTCATTTGTAGACTTAAAGTATCTCAACAAGGTGTCACTGAGACACCACTACCCCTTGCCATTCATAGATTAGATTCTTCAAAAGGTTTTAGGTTCATAACATTTATCCTTACTTGATGGGTACTTAGGGTATAATCAAGTGTTAATGAAGGAGTACTAACATAAGACTACATTCACAACCAATTGGGGTACATATTATTACAAGAAGATGCCTTTTCATCTGTCTAATGTAGGAGCCACCTTCTAAAGGGCAATAAATGTAGATTTATAAGGACCTATAAATAAGATGGTTCTCATCAATCTTGATGACATCATATTACTCTCCAAGTATTTCAAAGATCAATTAATGCACTTCAGGTTTTATTTTATAGGTTTAGGTAGTATGGGGTTTCCTTGAATCCCAAAAAGTGTATTTTTGTAGTCCATGAGGCTAGACTTCTAGGACATGTTGTGTCTAAATAAGGCCTCATGATAGCCCTTGAAAGGATAAATGAAATCCTTTCTCTATCATTGCCTAAACACAAGAAATTATTATAAATTTTCTTAGGTAAAATTAACATTAATAAGAGGTTTATGCCTAGATTTACAAAGTTAGTAAGGCTTATAACCTTCATGCTCAAGAAACACAAAGATTTTTCATGGATTAAGGAAGGGAAAAGAAACTTTGAATCCATAAATTAGGACATTACCCAAGTTCCCACCCTCCTCAACCCTAATATTTCAAGTGACTTATTCTTATATGCCTTTTCAGCTAATGATACTATTTTTGCCATGCTTATGCAGAAAAATAGTGAGGGCCTTGAATATCCCATAGCCTTATTTAGTCAATAATTAGAGGGGTATGAAGAGAGGTATACATTTATGGAAAAACATGGAATTTTATTCATGATATTTCTCAATAAATTTAGATAAATGGTTTTTAATAAAAAAATCTATGTCATGGTGATTCACCCTAACATCAAAGACTTCAACTTTAACAAGGACTTAAGTGAAAGTAGGGCTAGTTGGGTGACCAAATATATGGAATACAACATAGAAGTTAAGATTATAAAGTTATTTATGGGTATGGGACTATTTTAAATCTTGTAAGTAGATGTGAAGGAGTATAATTGGTTTTTGAAATGCAAAGTGATCAATAGGTATTTGCACCTACATCTCCTTCTAGCTGGACTCAAGACATGGTGACATTCCTTCAAATGGTAGAATGTCCTATATGCCTAAATATGATAAAGAGGTACTTAAAACTCTAATACATTCCTTATGTCTTTATTTATGGGTTTCTTTACAAACATTATCTTTATGTCATAATCTTGAGGTGTGTATAAACTAGTCAAATTAACAAGACCTTAGACTAGTTTTTGATGGGCTTGTAAGAGGATACTTTATAGCGAAGACAAAAAAAGAAAGGATCATAAGAGCAGGATATTTTTGGCCAATTTTTTTAAAGTATTCACATGATTTGGTTATGAGGTGCCAACAATGTGCTATGTTCATAGGGAAATAAAGACTAGCTACCTTGCCCTTCAAGCTTATTTAAGTGGGGTAATGCTTCATGTATTAAGGCCTAGACTTTGTATGTATGATTATCCCTCCATATATTATAGGACATAAGTGTGTATTGACTACTACATACTACTTTACTAGATGATTGGAGTCAATTTAACTTAAGGAGGTGAATGAGAATGCATTTTTGGAGTTCTATGATAGTCTAGTAACTAAATTTAGGGTCCCTTTAACCATCATATCAGATAATGCACTAGCCTTCAATAGTAAAAGAGTGAATGAATAGGATTTTAACCATCGCATATACCTTGTTTATTCATCCAATTACTATCCATATAGTAATGAGATTGTAGAGTGCACCAATAAAAATCTAATTAGGATCATAAGGAGAACTATGGAGGACAACAAAAGGGAGTGGCATACCAAGCTAAGGAAAACCTTATGGGAAGATATGATCACTCCCAATAGGCATATTATCCATTATCCATATCTTCTTGTCTATGTAAATGAGGAAATGCTACCCATATCACTAGAAATACTAGACTTCGAACTCACACATCAACTTGAACTCATAAAGAATGATGCTATGGGGGTGAGAATAAATAAATTGATGGGGATGGAAGAGACAAGGGAAGATGATATGCATGCCATGTGGTCCCATAAATATCAGGTCAAGAGATAATTTGACAAGATATTTTATTCAAAGACCTTCCAACAAAGTGACATTATACTTAAGTGGGATGAAGACCATGCTAAACTAGGTAAGCACACAAAGTTTGATAGTCTTTGGAGTGGACAATATGTTATTAATAGCTACAAAGAGAAAAATGCCTTCCAATTATCCAATTTGAGTGGTGAGTAACTAACTATCTCTTTCAATGGTGTGTTCCTTGAGTATTGTAACTAGGAATCACAAAACCATCTTTATACATAGTAGTTTAGGTTTCCTTCTTTCAAGTATTGTAGCATATGCCTTGTTAGTTACTTGTTTGGTTGTGTTTTTATTGCTCTCTATTGTGTGTATTTGTTGTGTTTATTTTATGTCTTATTATGTGTCTTATATAGATTTTTACAATACCTAAAGTCTATAAATTATTGACCATGAGGTGGCAATTTAGTCAAAGAGTCTTCATCTAGGCATGAGTGATATATAAGAGATCTTGGGTCCTCTTGACCAATAAAGAGTTCAAGCCTTCATATTCACTAGTAATTTTGACTTTTTTCTACCCTTGAGGCCTAGAAAGGAGTTAACCTATGTCATGAGTACATAAACTCACCTTGGTCACCCTATCATGTTTCCTAGAGTGTTAAGGCAGTTCAAAAGGAGGATCATATGTCATCATGTCAAGCCATAAAGCCAAGTGAGGTGATATGTCAAGTTATGATATGATAGTTGTCTTTTACACCATATTTGAGCTTGTGTCAAGTGATCTCCTTGTGATTAGTAACTTATAAGGATCCATAGCAGGCCTTGGGGTGGTCTTAATGGTCTTAACTTACTCCTATTGAAGATGACCCAATGTTGCATCTCATGACCTATCATGAATTCATCTAAGTATGTTAAAAACCTATGATCTATGGCAAGATCAGGGGTTAAATATGTTATAATAAATATGGGGTGAATTTTTTTTAGTTCTTGAGCATGTTTTAAGGTCTCTTGATAGATATTTAGGTTGCCTCTACTTGAATTTTCACTTGAGATCATATGTATCACCTTCAAAAGAGGTGTTTAACCATGAAATGATGTTAATTTGATCCCAAAAAATCACTAAAACCATAAATTACATCCTCAAAGGTCCCCATTATTACCATAATTCCATGATCAGATCATTTCATATGTAGAGGATGTCTTTTCTTAAGTCAAATGCTTTATTTTCCACTAAAGGGGCCCACATGTGGGAAATAATGGATCTTCAAATTCCCAATATATACCTCATGTTTTGAATTTCATTTTGACCCTCTTTTCCCTCTTCTTACCTTCTAATAACATTTTAAGGTTTGAAAACATAAGAAAATGTAGAAAACTAGTGTTTTATAGGTGTTTCCAACCAAGTATGGATCTGTATAATATAGTCATACTCAAGAAATAGTATGGATATGCATAATGGATTAATTATATATATAAAGTAAGATAATAGAGGAGTTTTAATTCAAAATACGTCAAAAACCAACCCCTCCTTCCAATTATCCTCCTTGGTATCCATGGATAGCACCTCAGGTTCTTATTCATTATGGACATGAGAGAGAAGATGGAAAACTAAGGTATTATCCAAAGTAAGTGGGTATAACTCCCTTTAATAATTTTCATTGGTTGATGTAATGATGACCTATTATTTATGAAATGGTTAAAAATTTAGCACAGTCAAACTAGCCTTTTACATCCACATAGGGTCAAGAATGAAATGGTTTTAGTGTGTTTATGGCCTAGTTAAATAAAGTAGCACTTGTGTGTGCCTTATAATATTATTCAAGGCCTTTTCATTTCACTCTCCACCAATTTTACACATGTGTGAGTATATAGAGGCAATAAACCTCTAAGTTATCATAATTTATAGGATTCGAATAATGTTTTCTTGATGATGTAGGACCTTCAATGCATATATTTGAGAGTGGATAGTAGTTTGAGGTTTGATGGTCATTTCTTAGAGTTATTCATATCTTATTTCCTCCTTATCTAGAGTGGATTGATAACATAAACTTTTAACTCTCCCAAGATTTTACCTTCAATTAATATTTCCTGTGTATTTTAACTTCATTACTAATATGAGCTAAATATTCGTGGTGATGACTGGAGCACCATAGAGGTAGTAGAGATATCATGAACACATGGGAAATATTCTCCCTTTCATAAATATTATACCTCATTTTGTCCCTTATAGGAATTAAACCATTAAATAGTCCTCTAATTCTTTCATAAACCTATTTAGCAGAGGTTAAGGTTCATTAGCATAAGTTAAGGTATTTGTAGAATCTTAGGTTTTAAATCTTCCCTTCATATATCTGAGTAAGCAACTCAAAATGTCTCACCCTATTGATTGTGTGAATGAGGGTTTATAGGGTCCCCTTATGTTTTCTTAAACATGAATCAATAGTCCTCACAACATCTCTCAAAATGTATCTAGTGTGTCATAGTCCCATCAAAACATTCATCTCATAATAGGCTCTAAGTTTCAAGTTTAAAACTCTGTAGGAAACTATGACCCTCACCTATAGGTTCAAAATTTTCTTCCCAAGCCCAAGGAATGGAAAAAGGGTAAAAATGCTACATATTACTATCAAGATCCTTTGAGACTATGAAATAAGGAGTTATTCAAGTGTGAGTAGTACTGAAAAACTATAAACAAGTCTAGAAGGTTAACTCAATCTCAGCCTTAAAAAGGGTTATCTTAAACCACCATACTACTGAACCTATGCAATCTAAGGATGGTCCATGGGTACAAAGATGATCATATTGAGGAGAGACATTGACGTTTGAGAGAATTAAAACAGGTATCAAACTTGATATTTAACCCCTCCCTTTACTCAGTTCATCCTATGAAAAATATCCATTAACAGTCACACACTGAGATCACCAATCTTAGAACGACAAATGGTCTACCTTGAAATATGAATATGAGACATACTATGATATAAATTCTATAAATCAAATTGATATGGTTGTTAAATCATAGAGATCATGTTGTCAAGGACAAAGATTTTGTAAAAGATGACCAAATAAACTTATTCAGGAATGAATAGTGGCCTAGATACACCTAAGTTTGCTTAACCAGTTAGGGAATATAAAAAATAAATATGGTAATGGAAAAAATTAATCAAATCACCCCAATTTTTATGATGTTCATCTTCCTTAGTATTATCAATACTATGATCAAGCCAAATATCTACCTATTTTGGGTTAAACACTCATGACACAAGCCTATGCACATGACTGTATAGGTGAGATTTGATAGAAAAGTTGGAGAATCCAAGCCTCAAAGGATATGGTAATATATTTAAAACATGTTACCTAAGCCCCCTAATTCAAATAGATATAAGATATTACTCAGGTCTCCAACAAAAACTATTTCAAGCACTTGCACTAAAAATTTATGATTAGATCAAACCTACATGAGAGAGAAAACTAAAGGGTGGTATCGGTAGATGAGGTAAATTAAAAAGGGTAAAAAAAAAATGTATGAATGTAATAGTATAAATTTGAGGCCAAAAATACAACTTTAGGTGACTTGAGGTTTTAAGACTCAGTCTAAGCCTATAAGACTTAAAGCCACCCTTAACACTCAAGACCCCATCTTCATATTAATGAAAGATTAAAAAACATATGTTATACTTAAGGCCATGATAAGGTTTATTATTTTTATATAGGTCATAAATTAGGTGTTTATAATATATTAATACAAGGAAATGGCCATTTTAGGCCTATTACCCTTCTTGAGATCCACAGTGCTAATCTGTCATATTGAGTTTTCAACTCAAACACTCATCTCTCACATGAAAAGATGACTCAAGACCAATATTATTAATGGGATATGGGGACTCTTATACACTCAATATCTATGGAGGAAATATTTGAATTAAGTATCTTAGCTCTATGAATAATTTGTAACACTACAACATGCACAAAAGTCCTAGTAAAGAGTTATCAGGCCACTAACATTAATTTGATAATCATCATACAATCTACATGAGACCAGGATCTATTCAATAGATTTTAAGGGGTCTATCGGATAGACATCCATGGTAATTTTTTTTGGTTTTGGGTCTCTACTATATGAATAATCATTAATATGGTAGGCCACCAAAACCCTCTCTAAACCCTGATTAAGACCCAGTGAGGAAAGTGCACCCTTGAATGATTCTAAATGGGGTAGTTAGGCCTTGAAAAGGTCTTAATGGTATCCTCAAGTCAAAATTACACCCAAATGGTCTATTACTTAGTATGTGTATGATATGCAATGTATGGATCAATCCTAAGAGAGTTGTTTCAAGCCTATATACAAGAAAATTGAAAGGGTTTTTCACATTTTACATGTTTATAAGGAGGTAGAGGGATCAATAGATCTCAAGAAGTTTCATAATGGCCACTTACATAGGCCTCTATGTCTAATAAACACCTACATACATACTTAGGTGCCTATTAAAAGACTATGTGTCCATAAAGTAGAAGTAAGTGGCTTAATTAATATAACATACATTATTTAAAGTCCTTAAAATGTGGATTTCATACCATCAAAGGTGTCCAAGTGCCTCATATCTCTAGTTCAAAGTCAAGATATAACAACTCTACCTTTATGCCTATTAGTCTAACACCCTTCTCAAGGCATGACTACTTGATGACTAAAATAGATGATAAAAGGGTCCTCAATCCATCATTAAAATGTATTTAAAATAGTTTTATTTGTTTGATCATTAGTGGTTTTCATAATAAAGATCAAAATTGGTTATTTTGGCCTAAAACTATCTTGAGACTGCATAAAATGCACAACTATCATCTAAGGAGAAACATAAAGAGTTAATAACTATAAAAAATAGTTTCATGAGGTTTTTTTCACTTTTGGAAAGGTAAGGGGCCTTGTCTAGAATAAAATAGTGGCATTGGTTCATAAGTTAAGGGCCTAGCTTTTTTAAACCATTGTTAAGAACCCAACTACACCTTAAACCTCCTTAAAACCCTAATAGTGACCCAATGCATGAAAAATTGAATAAATTGCATCTAAAATCATTTTAATGGTTTGAAAGACATGTTTAACTCATATTTCACTTTTAGAAGATCATGTCCATGGCATTGGAATTTACAAATAATTATATGAGCCTATTAGAAACAATAATTTTATTGGGTTTACTAATAATTTAAAGGTGAAGAGTTATATAAAGATTTGAAAACCATGGGATAGGGTAGTGTGAGGAATAACCCATCTTTTAAAACGAAAAAAACTATCATTTCATCCTAGAAAGGTTCCTATAGGTTTTCACTAAAATACTAGTCTAGATATGCTAGTGAGAGGTGGTTTAGTCACCTAAATGAGCTAAGGTTATAGGCATATAATTATTATAAGGCATAAGCCTTAGTATAGTATGTTTGTTAAGACTTGAAACATGCTCACTCACTCACCTTAAAGGTTATATTCAATCCCCTGATATGCCTACATGGTCAACAAAGGGATATGTTTATTGGCATAGAGGTCTACGATGGAGTAAATACAAATCATGAAACTTTTGTAAGTACCTCATGTAGGTGAGTAGTCCTATTTCCTATCCACCCTAAAGGATGGGGTGGTTTTTAAATTCATATTAGCATGCAAGAAGGATGTGTCTACTAAATGATTCATGGAGGGACTTAATAGAACCACTTTGATGCTTTTAACTATCAAATTTAGTGGTAATTGACTAGGTTGTAATTCTCATCTTATGTATGGAGTCAAACATGGATAAAAATAGACATATAATCCCTTAATGGGCTCATTTAATATCATTCATCACCAAGGCAACATATAAGATAAGTGTTGAGGCTAGTTGTAACTATTAATTGAATAAATTATGGTCATTCATGACGTTTTCATGCCTTTCCCACACCTCATTCTCTTCTCCCTCTTTCTCATGTTCTTTAAAACTAAGATCTAAGGCCATTTTATTCTTCCCTTGATTATGTATGATAAAACTCTGCTCAAATTCTACCTTGCAAACCTCTTTGAATCAATAAATAAGAACTATTTCAGATTTCATTACTAGCCTAGTGTGTTATGTGCTTGTTGATTTGTAGAAATGGTGAAGTTTCATTCTCATTTTTAGGTCCTTACCCTAACCTAGTTGCTAGGATATTATTATATGTAGGTCATGTGATGTGGCAAAGTACTAGTGATTATGTTTGAATATTAATTTTGGTTGATGGTGCCTTGAACATACCTTTTTTCTATTACCTTCAAGTTATAAACATCCACCATAGACATCACATGAAGTAATTATGTTTATAACTCATTCAAAAACTTGTTTTAGTCACTAGTCTTTACTTGGTTCACAAAGTGTTGATTAAGAAACAATTAAAGTGAATAAGTCAATATTAGTGTATCACTTTCCTTAGCTTAGATTTTGAGTTTGTGTTTCTCTCTCCCTTTTCACCCAACTTGTTCTTAGTCTTACAAATTTAACTCAATTGATGCACCAGGGGATATATCCACATAAAATAGAGGTTTAGTCCATCCATAGGTCACCCAAAACCCTTAGACTAATCCCATATTACCCCAAACTTAGAGAAGTCTAAGCAATCCTCTCTAAAAGGTCTAGTTTGATGAGTTAACACTTTAAAAAATAATTATGTAGCTCAATTAGTGGAAATTATTTTCTAAATTTCAATTATAAACATAATTATAGGCCCTTCAATATATCTAGTAAAAAATATGAGTCTTCATCCAATAAACTGTTTGATATCAACATCATAGATATTGCCTTGCCTAATTGATGTCATGTGCACAACATAACCCAATGTATAACTTGACTCTACCAAGTTTTGTCTATCCTTTGACATTTTTTAGAAGGAAAATAATGAATATGAAGTTGTCTTAAATGATAAAAATACTCTAAGTAGATCATATGCTCCTACTTCATCAAAATCTCATAATACAACAATGGTTTTAGAAACTCTAGATTTTCTTAACATAGAATACAATGAACCTAAACAAAGCACCAATGATATTCAAGTTTTCAAAAATTACCAAAGAGGAAAGTATACTCTTAGGAGTATATCACATCATCCTTTGACTACCTCAACTCCACTAGATAATGTTTGTACACCACTTATCCTAAAGATAAAAATTATCCAACTTTACCAAAATCAAGTGATAATCAACCTTTGATATAAAAACTAGTTATAACATTATGTAAGACATGAAAAAAATTAAAGAAAGCCTAACCCTCTATGAATTATAAAAACATATTGAACAAAGTGATTTAATTCTCAAGTCTCTCATAAATAAGAGTACTCAGCCTAAACAAAATAACCTTGCTAATACCAACATTGCAACACATAAAACTAAGGCTAAAATTCCACCATTATTGCTTATAATCAAAAAAATTGGTAAAAACCTTCATGATTTTCTTATATATTCTAGTGCATCAGATAATGTTATGCATGTAGGTTTTTTTAAGAAACTACCATAGGTTCCTATGAAAAAAATAAATTAGTATTATAGTTTGACAAGTCTAAAGTCAAGGTTGTAGGAGACTTATTGAATTTCCATATGAAGTTACAAGTTCAAGCAAGAATATATTAATTGATATGCATAGAATTAGTTAAGATACCTAAATCAAACATCATGTTATTAAGTAGATAATGGTCAATATCACTCAATGTCTATATGGCAACTAGTTATTCCCACATGTGGTTAACATGAGAGGAGTGTCAAATCAAATCAAATAAAAATTAATAGAGGGACATGAATTAAATGAATGATAATGGATTACAATTAAATCAATGAGAAATATAAATTCACTTCTACAAAGGTAAGTGTATATACCTTTTCAACTAACCCAACAAATAAGGAAAGGTATAATCATGATCAAAACATAGGTATGTGGTCACTATATTTGGATGGAGCACACTTTAAGTAAGGATCTAGGGTTGGTATTATACTTATTTATCCAAATAGTAAGATACATTTTACAAATTTTAAGATGTAATTTCCTTGTATAAACAACATGATAGAGTATGAAGCCTTGATCTTAGATCTACAGTTTATAATAAAGTTTAATGTTCATTAATTAAGATTTTTTAGTGATTTTGAATTAGTTTCCAACTAGGTACGTAAAAAATTTAGTTTACTATTTCCTATTTAAATGAGTAAAAATATCATGCTCAAGACTTAATTGAATATTTTGATGTTTTGATATTGTATTCATCCCTAGAGCTAACAATGTAATGGTTGATTCATTACTTATTGTAGCTGCTAAGCTCATGCCATTAGACAAGATTGACTTTCAAAAGTTTTATATGAAATGAATTTATTATCCATATATGCTTAATAATGTTAAAAATTTCTAGGTTTTTTATGATGATAATCAAATTATTTATTTCCTATCTAATGCCAATGCTTTCAATACACATGTAATTGACAAAAAAGAAATATTTAATTTTGAGGAATGATAATACAATTGTAATGGATTGATTCAAATGAAAGATAATCATATTATAAAATGCATGTTATCATTAGAGAGATTGTTTTAAGTGGATATCATAGAAACTAAATAAAAATAATAATCTTCATTTGAGTTAATAATCATGATTTCTCAACATGAGAACAACAGAAAATATTTAAAACATGATGGTTAGATTGGAATCTAGAAATGAAGTGATGCAAATGTTAAAAAGGATGTTATTGTGCTATCAATGTATCATACCGTGGATATAAAATTAATTTAAGGTATTTAACCCTCATGTTATGACCCATAATATTCCCTTGAAGCCCAATCAAAGGCCCTTTAGGAAACATCAAATGTTATTAAACCAATACTATAACCACTCATCCTAAAATAATTACAAAAGATGTTATTAGTTGGATTTATTTTCTCTATGTGTCATTCTTATTTATTTTCTCTATGGATTTATTACTTGGGTGGTAAACCTAGTACCTATGAGGAATAAAAATGGATAAATATGTCTATGTAGATTTCAAAAATCTCAATCATGCATCATATTAATACAACTATCCATTGCCTTCACTTGATAAGGTAATTTAATAAGTTAGTCATTTTGAGATGATGTCCTTTTTAGATGTAGTCTAATTTTATTATCAGATCTCAGTGGATAAGATAGAAATATCTAAAATAAAATTCACCACAAAGTGGGGTCTTATGCCTGCAATAAAATTCCATTTTGTTTAACTAATGATTGTGCTACATTTAGTTCAACTAATGTAATTATGCAAGATCTTATGTTGGTTAGCCTAGTTTATGTTAAGTATTTCTATCTATAGTATTGTGCCTTTAATCATGTGACTATAATTATTTTGACACAACAATTTGAATATGGATAACACCCTATAGCCTTTATGAACACATATTTAAAAGAGGTTGAACTAAAGTACCCTATGCTAGAAAAACAAGCTTATGTGTAGGTGAGGGTAGATAAGGATGATGGATTGCTGAGCTTCAAGAATATGACATCAAAGTGAAACTTTCAAAATTGGTACGTGGTCAAGTTTTATCCAAATTAATTTCATAAGTTGATCTCAACATACCCATCATGGAATTTAATTAGTTTCATGTATAATTTGGTCCATGCTATGATTTAATTTTCCATTTATTGCTTTATGAAAATTCACTAGCCCATTTTGATAGGAAGTAAATGAGATCACTACGGTAGAAGGTTACATGTTATATGATACAAAGAGGAGTTCTATATGAAGGGATTTACGTAAGATGTTTTTCAGAAAAAGTATCACAAGAGTTGATGAACTCATTTCATGAGAAGTTGGGAAGTGGTCATTTTTTTAGTATTATGATAACACATGATTCTCATACTTAGTTACTATTATCCAACATTATTCGAAGATGCTTATTCATGTGTGAGCACTTGTCATTCATGTTAGATCTTTTATAAAAAATAGATTCACACTCCCATGTTGTTAAAACTAATGATTAATGAATGTCCCTTTGTTCAATGGGCAGTATACTTCATTGGAGTCATAAATACTAACTCATAAGTCATTCATAAGCTCATTCTCACCACAACCAACTATTGTAAGAGATATACTAAAGACAAAGCAACAAGGAATAATAAATTTGAATAAGTTATTAAATTTTTGGAAGAGTATATTGTAACTTGGTTTGGGACTCCTATGTCACTCATTTGTGACCATGTACCTACCTTCTAATAAATTTAATTAACTAAGTGGAATAATAAATTTGAATAAGTTATTAAAATTTTGGAAGAGTATATTGTAACTTGGTTTGGGACTCCTATGTCACTCATTTGTGACCATGTACCTACCTTCTAATCAATTTAATTAACTGAGTGGGATTACCATAATGTAATTATACCAAATTTGTCCTCAAAATATTATCCCCAAGGAAATATTTTGGAATATTATACCAATAATAATTTTCTAAATTTCATGAAGAAATTAATTGATCAAAACCCATGCAATTGGCATGTGCTACTCAAATATTCATTATGGGATAATAGAATAAGACATAAAAAATTATTAAAAAGTTCCCTTTTCCTAATTTCCTATGGATTAGAACTAATTTTCCCAATGTAACTCATTAAAACCACTTATCATTTCATACAAGAGTATATAGAGGTAGATCTAGGAAGTTAGCCTAGATTGTTGGACTTGATCCAATTAGAAGATAGATAGGATGAAGCTTTGAAAATTTTTAGTAAATATTAGATAGTTGTAAACATATGGTTTGAAAAGAAATCATAAGTGAAAGTATTTCATATTTTATACTTTATTTTGTTATGGGGCAAAGCCCATGAGAGGAAGGGTCAACATGATAATTTCAGTCCTTTATGGATTGGCTCTTACTACATATCTAAGAATTTGGGACATAATGAATTCATATTGATAAATATCCAAGGTAAAGACTTGAAAATACCAGTTATTAGATAATACTTGAATCATTACTTTATGGTTGCTCCATATAATGCCATTTTTAAGTGAAGATACCAAGGTTCCTCTATGTATATATTTTGTATATAGTTTTATTTTTACATAGCTTGTGAATCCTTATTTGCGATTTACTTTAGATTATTTTGATTTTATTTGTTTGTTATGTTTTAGTTTTTTTCATGTGTTTTTTTTCCCCTCCCTAACTTGTTTAAATTTGGTTTTGTGTGCTTGGTCCTTTAGTGGCTTATAGTGTACCTTTTCAAAAATTGATTAGAGTTTTTTGCATATTTATTATGAGAAATCAAGTCATGAAAGGTTAGTATTTGGAATTATTGAATACAAAAAATAAACATGACAAGAGATTCAAATTTTGAAATAATTAACAAAATTTTAGATTGCAATATGTGAAATCAATGCAATGTCCTTATGCGACCATATGTGATGAACTTTAAATGGTGTAAAATAAAGTATGAGAGTTTTCAATTGTTAAAAATTAGAATTTAAACCATTTTTAAACAACTTCATAGGCTATTTCAATTTCCTTTATGCATTTATATAACTTTAAATCCTACGATTTAAAACATAATGTGAAAATTTTTAAAATGTTTCATTTTCTTATTGAAGCCATCAAACTTAACTTCATTTAGCATTTAAAGTAAGATGTATATATTAAATTGGCTTAAATTTGTATTAATAGTTATGAATTTTTTGATTCTATCATTACACCCATGGATTGGTCCCCAACTCACAATGGATTGAATGATAAAAACTTTTCAAAAGAAATAATTCAAAAGGAAATTCAATAAAATGAAAAATCCAATTATTTTCTTGAAAGGTGATTTATGTAATTTCCATCACTAGATTTATGTCATGGTTGGTAATTGAGAAAGGACTAGAGAGGGACCATAGGTATCTCTATTAAGCATATATATTCTTGGATATAAGTAGATCAATTCCCATGGATTTTACCCAATCCAAACATCCAAATTGTCCCTCTCAAAAATTCTATGTTTAGACAAGTTTATATTTATTTACATGAATGTAAGAGCTATAAAATAATTGATCACTTTTAACACACATTGATGGTGTTAGATATATTTGGAGATTACTATGTCACATATTGAGGTAAAATTTAGTTCTTTCATCTAGTTTTGTGTCTGAAGATTTATTTGTGGTTTTTGTGTTTTTTGTTTGAGTTGATGATTATTAGTCTAGGTTATAAATATTGAATCACATTCTTCTCCTAGAAGTCACCATTTTTTAGGTCCAACATGCCCCATTACTTGTTATCTCACATGGCTACCCTCTTTATTTATCTTAGTTTTTTTCTTTCTATGTTATTTCATACTAGTATGAGTTCATTTATGAATGCCACGTATATTGCATAGATTTTTTTTATTTATGGTCTCCAACTCATGAGCCATAATTATTTATAACTTTGACATAATTTCACTTGGTAATTCATTCATAGTGACTAGACAATCCTTGTTAAGAATTCAAATTATAGATACTAACTTATTGAAGTATTCTTTAAGTGATTATGGTTTATTTTTTCATCATCAAGATATATTCTTCATTGAATTTTAAATGTTAAGTGAAATGTAGATTCTTAGATGATCATGTTACTGTCCATTGGCCTATCTTGGAAACATTTACCTTATGCTTCAATATTGATATTTTTTATGGTATTATGATCTTTATTCATCTACACTCATTAAAAATTATAATTTAAATGATCATATTTATCAATTTATAATGTTTAATTGACTATTGAATTGATTTATTTCACTCAAATTGGAGTTTTTTTGGTCGAGTATAGTTTATGTTTCACCTAGTTTGGATTGGGTCATTACATTATTTGTTTGTGTTTCTTTATTCATGCTTATATTTTTATTTTGACTGACCAATTAATTATTTATCAAAGTTTTATTGGCCTTGTTTTTTTCATAGAGATATTTTTAAGTATTTTGAGCCATCAATATTCATCCATGTGTCATCATTCGGCTAACCTAGAGATGACATCAACAAAATTTATTATATAGTCATGAAGTATATAAAAGACTATGGATCAATAGTGTCACAACAAGTAGAACTCAAATATCTTTAAAAAAATTACTAAGTCCTTTTAAATCCCCTAAGTCTTGATATCATGCCATGTAACATGATCCTAATGAGCTAGACCAATAGAAACTTAGTAAGAAATGTAAAACTCTATGTGCCCTGAGGTCCTAAGATTACAACACTAGGAACCATCCTAGAAAATTGGAAATATAGGAGTGAACTGATAGTGATAAATCCTTGAGCCCTTAAAGTCCTAATATTATGACACTAGGCATGATATTAGGATCCCAAGAGCCTAAAACAATGACAATATTAACTTGATAAATCATGGAGAGCCTAGGAAGCTAAGAATAACACACGTGGTGATTATTGAGGAAAAATATAGATAAGCACCTAAAAATTTCCTTGTGGAAAAGTGGGACCTAGTAGACAAATCCATGGAGCCTAGAGAAGGAGATGTAATAAATAGTTGAATAGGTGATAACTTGTAGAGAAGAAGACATGCAAACATCCCTTTCAACATATAATGAACCTAAAGTTTATTTTTATGGAAAGGACCAAGTAATGGGAAAGTTATGTATTGTTTTTTATTGGAATAAAAAACTACAAGTATATGAGATTTGGTGACTACAACACATAGACCTAAGCATTTTAGATCATGCAAAAAAAAGAATCAATTGAAAAAGACTTGCATTGAAGATCTAGTGAGTTGATCATAATAATAAATGATCATGTAGGTATCCATAGCATAAATTTGAATTGAGATAGAATCCAAAAACAAGAAGACTATTTATAATTCTAAGGTAGAGTTAACCCAAAAGACATGGATATCACTAGGTTCATCAAGAGGATGAAATTCAACTATTTATGTAATTGAAACAATCCATTATTCCAATGTTTCCTAGTCATTAGTAGTTATTAAGTAAAGTTATTATTTAACACAAGATGTGTTATCATGGAGATAAGCATAATAAATTAAGAATGGACAAAGTTGATGCATGTACCAAAAACTCAATCATTGGGATTAATATTTAATGAGGTGGTTTCATTTCATTGGATTATTAATCAGTCAGTATAATAAATTTAATATCATTAGAGCTTGTAGTGATTGGATATTGAATCGACTTTCATCTTGGAAGTTTTATCTAAAATTATGCCATGACTAGATCATTATCATTTCTTGATTGTTATCACAGAACACTTAACTCTAATCAATTGTTTTATTTAATGTTTGTATCAAAATCATTTAATTTATGTTTGTGCATCACAACCATGATATATTATCCATGTCTATAATAGAAACATTACTTTCCATTGTAAGTGGTTGACAGATTTGAGTACAAAAATGTTATGGAGATTGAACCAAAATTTCACCTACCCTTCCTCACATTTTTATATTGATGGTTTGCCAAAGATATTAAGTTTAGAATTAATATATGCAAATAAGTTTTTAATATTGTTGGTGTGAAATTGGATATATAATTAAATTATACAGTAGTTAATTTAATTAGATTTGAGAACTCATTGTAGTTATATTGAGGCTTACATTAGTCATAGTTTGTAAATAGTTTCATGGTTATGTAATATCTTGTTTTTGAATGGATTTATAGATTTCATGTTCACATTATATTCCTTTCATTCTTTCTCATTGTGGTGTTTTAATTTGTTTAATAGCTAGATTTGATGCCCAGTGGTTAAATGCAGCCCATATTTATATAATTTCTATGTACTAAAAGACATTTATTAATCAAGGTATTTCCTTATTTTCTACCCTACTCTTTATCTCCCTTTTTACATTTTTTTATGAACAATGATCTACCCATTACATTGTAAATAGTTCATTTTTAGAGGAAACCAACCATGAGAACCTATATATTTTGGGGAGACCATGTAGAACCTTTGGTGGAAAAAATCACATCCTACCCATACTATATCATTTTTAATTTTGTGGACCTTGGATTGATACCAACATGTATTAAAAATAAAAATACTCTTTGTCCCATGAGATGTTGATTATTTATGTTCACTTAGAATAGTTAATCCTTGACCTTTTTTGAGTGAATCACAATTTCAACCTAACAATAGTTATAATCACAAGGATGAAACATATATTCCACCAATTGGTATCACAATCACAAAGAAAATATATATAACCACCACTTGGTATCATAATCTTAATAATAAAGCATTTAGTCACTAAGAAGTGTCAGAATCTCAATAATAAAACATATAGACACTAATTGATTTTAGTTTCATAAAAATGAATCATATTGCTACCAATTAATGTCACAATTATGCAAATAAATTATAAATCCACCCATTACATTCACATTTGAAAAAAATTTCATAAAATCATCTAATAGTATCATAGTTATAAAATTGAAGACTTTAACAACATAGTCACAAAATAAAGTATGCATCCATTAAATAATACTTCATATTGCCCAAAAATGAAGGTACTAATAACATACTAGGGTTTTTATATAATTTTGTAAATAAACCAACTAAAATTAAATTCAAATGAGTTTTTATACTAAAATAATAAATAATAAGCAAGAGGGAAAGTTTATAACTACCCAATCAACCTATGAGGTTGGGGGATCTTCTTCTATGCATAAAAATGTGAATATCCATCCATTTTAAGAGAAAATTATAGTTTTTAAAGTATAACCCTAATGAAATTTTAATTTAACTTTCCTAAAACTATTAGAGTTTCATTATACTTAAAAATCCTTATTGCCTCTTCTCTCAAAAAATACACATCTTTTTTTAAACAATAGTACATAACCCTTAACCAAAAAATAAGAGTTTCATATCGAGAAAGAGGATATTCAATACTTTGTTAATGGTGAAATAAATAATTTTATTCTTGGATATGCAAGCAAATAATCTTTCTCTTTCTCTTTTTCCCTTTTAATGTTTTTTTTCCATTAAATTTCATTATCATTCACTCGAGTTCTCCCTTCATCTTCTCCAAGTAAGACTGGATCATTTAACCAAGTTTCCCTCTCTTCCCAAGCTTACACTTTGAGTAATAAAATTTAACATATATTTCAAATATTTTTTTGTCATGCATCTGTTGACTTTATTTTCTAAAACCTAATACACACTATCCTCAATCAATTATTAGTTTAATTGACCCAAAAATACTTTTTGCTTTGGTAATAATAATCATTTTATGTCCTCCACTCATGGTCAAACAATCCAATAATACTTATCACTTCACCAAGTGGGGGTTTAAATTATTCATAAAAAACTTGTGAAGGTTAAAAATAAGAGTATAAATGTTAAGCCTTACTTATTACCTTTAAAATGATTAATTAATAATTTAAAGTTAAGGCTTTATGGTAAATAAAGGATAAATTTATTTGAAGTAAGTTAAAAAAATAAGTAATGAGACTATAAAAAATGACTAGATGAATATATAATATCCATTATGACAAAATTACACTAAGTTCATTTTTGACACAAGCTAATACAAAAATACAAATTAACAAGTATTCAAGTAACATGAGAATGCACTAGCAACCAAAGTAAGTATTAAAGCAACATGATGATTTGACCTAAAAATAAAACTAAATATAATAAATGTAAGTGTAATTAAAATGTACGAACCATATAAATTAGTAAACACTTGGCATAGTAACTCAATAACAATATGGTTATCACACATCAAAATAAAAACACCATAAAGTTGAATGCCACTCAAGAAACTATGTGATTGTGTGATTATTGTCAATTTAATTTTTCTTCCCCCAGGTGATATGATATTTAATCCTCTCCCCTATGATAACCTCCCCTATTATTATATTATGAAGTAATATAAGATATCTTCCATTCAAATCAATCAAATAAAGAGGGTATTTAGTTTATTATCATCAAAAAATAGCTAAAAATATTAGAATAAAGCAATGCATTAAATTAATTATTGCATTTATAACAAAAATACATAATTAATCACATCAACATATAATTTCCATAATAACTAAAAGGTTGTCAACTCATATTCAAAATGTGAACATCAGCATATAACTAATAATAGTAGTAATAATCCATAGTCTCTAATGGTAAAATAAATCAACATTTTCATTATAGTTTTCCACTAGGGTAGAGTAGGGTGTAACATTTATCTTTAGACCAGTGACAAACCTTAATATTATACCTCATCCTATAGCTTAACCTAGATAAAATATATCATGTCAGTAAATATTTCCTTTCAATAGATAATATTATAACAAAGATTGGATTATAATATGGTATTCAAGCTATAAGGATATAAAGGTATAAATCATTGTTAGAACAAGTTTCAAGGAAAATATCAAAGGTTAATACAATAAATAAATAGGGTATATTAGAGGTTTTATGTAACTGAATCCACCTATCCATGGGTTCATCATAATACCTATAGTGGTAAAAATGATAAAACCAATTAGGTGAAGGTTAAGGGTTTATTATTGTCTTGAACTTGGTAAAGTTCATGATTTAGGACTGAACAAGTAATATTAGGACCAGTTTCAAACAATCTAATATAGAATAACCTAAGACTAATACCATTAGAAAAATATATGAACTCATGAACATAAGAAACCTTTATGAGTAAGGAATTGTAGGTTTCATATTATTTAACCCCCTTTTATAGTTTGGATGTGTAGATACTAAAATATAATTTATATAACATCCTAGTCTTGTATACTATATAAATACCTATCAAGACTCTGCCCTTTAGTTCCATACCTCCCTACTACTGAAAGGATCACACTTACCATATTACTATGCCTAAACATTTATCTTATGGTCTGACCCAATAATTTTTTATAACCCAAATATTTTTCATTATACAAAAAATATAAAATCTGATATATATCCTTTACTATCAATTTTATATCCTCAAAATCTTCCTATCCTTCTAGAAACTTGCATCTCATATAGGGACACTATCATCGATGTAAGTGTTAAAACTATTATTAACTAATTAGTCCTCAAAATTCATCTAATTTTTAAATATTTTGAGTTTTATGGGTCAGCCCATTTATATTATTGAAACCTATAGTGAGATATTTTCAAAATGTGTGGTATAAATATAAATATAATTCTTATCATTATTCATCTATAAAATACCAATAAAGGACCTATTCTATCTCAATAAATCAATCAAACAATTGAGAAATAATATCCTATTCTTACTTATTTTAATATTAGTCATAGGAGAAATCATATTATAGGTCTTAGTCATAGGAATAATCATAAGAGAAATCAATCATCAGTTCGATTCACCCTAGTTTACCTTAAACTCTTTTGATAGAATTGAAAGGATTTAGAAGCAATTTTTATAGATTGGTACTAAAAATAAGAATAGATTTCATCTTGTGTCTTGGGATAAGGCTTGTTCTCAAAAAAATATGGGAGGTCTTGGTATTAAAAACATTAAGATTATGAATTTAGCTCTTATCTCCAAAATGGGTTGGAGATTATTAAAGGATGATCAACCCTGGACTAATATTTTTAGATCCAAATATTTAGGTCATCAATGTTCCCAAAACATTCTTATTGAGGAGCATATTCTAAATGGCTCTATTTTATAGAAAAACCTCATTAAAATTAGGGGTTATATTGACAAAGGCTCTAAATGGAAGCTTGTTGATGGTAAGGATATTTTGTTTTGGAAAGATAGATGGACTGATTTTCAAAATTTGTAGAAAAATAACTCTTAGACTCAGTTAAAGAGTTTTCTTTCTTCCCATACTAGTGTAATATTTAGTGATTATATTATCTTTAGCAATGGTAAACTTCAATGGAAAGACCTTGCTCTTATTATTTTTCTCAATAGACCTGATTTGAAAGATATTAGAACCACTCTTCAAGAATATCTTAATATCATTTAGATTAGCCAGCTAAGTCCTAGGGATGATTTTATTTGGATTAACTCTTTTGATGGCTCTTGTACTATCAAATATGGATATCAGCTACTTTCTAAAGATACTCACCCTAATTTTTATTAGGGTAGGATTTGGTTCAAGGAGATCACTCCTAATATTAATCACTTTTTGTGGATGATGCTCAATAAAATAATTCTCACCAATGATAATATTATCAGAAGAGGTTTTATTATGCCTAACATGTGTTGTTTATGCAGGATAATACCTAAAGACATTAATTACCCTTTTTAACACTGATCTTATGCTAATAGGTTATGGGGCCTTATCTTTTCTAGATTTTATGTTTTTTGGACATTCCCAAAAAATGTTTTGTAATCCTAGGAAAAATGGAAGGCTCCTTTTAGACACAACATTCTCATATGTTTTCGGCAACTTATTTTCCCTCACATCCTATGGAGGATTTGGAAGGCTAGGAATGTTGTAATTTTTAGAGATTGAAAGAATTAATATAAAAAGTTATTAATAGATATCTCTATTGATGTAAAATAAAATGTTCTCAAATTCAAGCCTCTAGAAAATCATGTCTTCCCTACACATGAATAGAAATTTCTTTCTAATTATTGATCTTCATATCATAACTCCTTTTATTGATAGATCTATTATTCAATGGATCCCTCCTCCTATGAATTGGTACAAACTTAACTTTGATGGTACCTCTAAATGAAAATCAAGAGCTATAGAGGGGGGAAGGATCATTAGGGATCATTTAGGTAATGTTATTGCTTCCTATGCTAGCCCTATGGATACTTAATCTAACCATTATGTAGAGGTTCTTGTTATTATATGGGGAGTTAGGTTAGTAAAATATTAACAAATTGATAATATAATCATTGATGGTGATTCTTTGAATATCATTAATCACCTCAATGGTATTCATCTAGCTAGCTAGAATATTTTAGACTTCATCCTATAAAGTGTTAGCATTTGTAGGTCCTTCTCTAATTACAATTTTTTCCATACCTATAGAGAAAGGAACCATGTGGTAGACCCATTTTCTAATATAGGGTTGACTAATAAACATTTCCAAATTTGGCATGCTTATGACTGAATCTCACATAATACTAAGGAGATCATTAATAAGGAAATGGAATTTGGATTTGATTAGATGTGTTACAGTGGTCTTAATCTCTTTTATGATTATTATTCATTTCTTAAAATGTACACACCTTCTTTGGGACTATTCCATTATCTTTATTCTTTGGACTCCTCTACTCAGTATCTCTCTTAGGTTTTGGGCTATGTAAAGGTGGTGTGAGAGTAGACATTTAGCTATTTTCTATTCTTTATTTTGATGTGAACCTATTTATTATACCATGGGTGGCACTCCTTATTAAGTTGAGCCCTTACGTGACCCGACTTGGAAGGCAAATGATGAACTTTGGAGGGCTCTACATGTTGGAGAATTCATAGGCTTCATGAATAAAATTAAAGGACATGATAATCATATCTCTGTCTCTTTTGATAACAACTAGAGAAATAGGGTTTTTGTCTATAAATTTAAGACCTTCTCCATCACTGAATATCTCATTATTTATATCACTAGTCTAAGCAAGGACTATTTAAAGTTTTATAGAAATAAATATGATAAGGTTGGAAAGGAGAAAAGACTTCTTTAGGGGTCCATAGTTGATGTTTTAAATTTTGTCAAAGTTGGTATTATTAATTCCTCTCCCTACTCCTTTTGATGGAGTGGTTGATATGTTGGTGAGATATGTGACCTTAAAGGGTAGGTACAACACTCTACCTCTTCACCATCTTGTTCTTATGAACCAATTCCATAAGGGTCCTAGGGTTAGTCTGCCTTATTATATTTTGCATTCCATGGAAGCCTTTATTCTATATTCTTAGTCTCACAAGTGTGCCCTACCTCTTGATGAAGGGGTTATCCTTCTTTTGTATCAACACTACCATATTATCTCAGCTAACATTCTAGCTCACCCTATTATTCTCCCTCCCTTGCTTGAAATTCCTACCTAGAGGAGGGTTAAGACCAATAACTATATTGCCTCACCTCCTCCTTCCCTAAAGAGGGTGCTTAGAATCATTGATAAAGGCAAGGCTTTGGTTTCTAGTTCACTCAAAGGAAAGGAAATTGACATTATTGAGAGTATACTTTAAATGGGGTATGCTATTGGGGGTTTTGATTCTTCTCATCCAAAATAACTTGATATCGAATCCCAAGTTATGTAGTTAGAGGATAGGACCAGGGTGCTTAAATAGGATTTTGTACAGCTCAAAAAGAAAGTTGATAAGGGTAAAAAGTAGGTGGAAAATATCTCCTTTTTTGGGACTAAGATTAAAGACATTTATAAAATATTAAAAGCCCTAGAAGGCACTATGAATCATATTAAAGGTAGGTAGAATGACCATTTGGCCATGTAATAGGCCATTTTAGATTTTTTAGAGTTCTAAGTCAGGGAAGTTTACACCCTCAAAAACTTACATCCAGGATTGTAGAAGGGTGGCATTGAAAAAACTAATTCCCCTACCACAATTGACATGATAGACCCTTCTCAAACAACCACCCTAAATCTTTTTAATGCTTTGGAGGAGCTCAAGAATAGTTTTAGTAAGTTCAGCAAGTGAAGTTTTCCTTTTTGTGATGTTGTGATGTATCTATTGTTTTATAGCCTTGGTGTTGTTTTCTATCAAGGTTCTCCCTGTTGTTATTTCTTTTATTTTTATTTTTGTTGTTTATTTCCTATAGCTAGGTGTTGGATAGCTTTCATTTTTAAATTCTCCTCTATTCTATCTATCTTTTGAGCCTTTTTGTATTGGGTATGGTCTCTTTCAAAACCATTTATCAATAATAAAAAAATACTATAGGTCTAAAGCACTCAAATAATAACCCATGAGAAGTATTTATCAAGTTATAGGCTAGATCATTGCATTCCTTTACATATATTATATTGCACCACTTTTCACACATAATCTGACATGTAAGATAAAACTACATAATTTTGAGGCCCTCCTTATATTATTGGCTATGTAAGTAGCACTCATTGATAGATGGGTCTTTGAGGTCAACTCGATAATTGGATCCCACTAACCCATTTTTGGCAAGGAACTAAGACCTAAGGTTAATAGCTAAGGTTTGAATCATACACATTCAGTGATATAATATGATTGTGAACAAAATATATCAACATAAATGTGATAGAAAACTTAAAAGGGTCTAGGTGGTCACTTTGCGATATATTCAATATTTTGTATGAGATAGTTTTATTAGGATCATGATAGAAGTACCTCATCAAGTTTCCATAGGTTGACACAAGTGTTTAGACCTCCAAAAATAATATTTCCAAAATATAATAACTATATTTTGATATTTCCCCTACTTATTTCCACTTTTGTGATTCTTAGATCTACCTAGACATTTTTAGATAAGCTAAGCATCATCTCTTCTTTATGTTTATGTAATAAAAATATTATTTTTAATTTTTTTTTATATTTATCATAAGTCACCACTTTAATTTATAATAATCATTTATCTAAGTTTTCACTTAATTAGCCTACTCTAATGTAGTTTATCCATCCTTTTGTATAGGTTATTCTACCCCCTTAACCCTATATACATATTCTAAAAATGGTTAAACATTTAGTGGAACAACCAATGTATCTTTTAATTCAACTCCTAGCTTGATCTAAGGTGTTTATCCTTATAGGGTTTTTTCTTGATTTACTTATTAATATATGTTCCATAATTTTTATGTAATGTATATGTAGTCCTATATTAGGTGGTGTTCCAATTGAATATCTTAGACTACCCCTTGGGCCATCTAAAATGTCTTAGGATAAGACCATCTCAAACTCTACTAATAATGAGAGTGTCAATAATGAAAATGAGCCACATACTAAAAAATCTCATAAAATATGAATCTAATCATGAGAATAATGAAAGACATGAGCATATATAAATTGACCAAGTTGACCAAGAACAATTTAAAATTTATTGCATTATTTTGAGAGAACATTTGTGCACATCTTCAAGATATCCACTATATCCTAAATAATATATTATAAACTAGAAAATCAAAATGTTTTATTAAATAAACATTGATCTCTATTGATAAAAATATTGGGGCTACTAAATATTCTTATAAAACATCCCTTCCCATTTCCCTACCTTTGATCACAACATTGCCTACTACGTTTAGTGGGCACATGGGATATGTTTTCAAACCATTTTTCCCTAAATACACACAACTATTGCCACATCCTCCATGGAAACAATTAATACTTCAACTCAAATACCATTTTCAATGCCTACATCAGCATACATGTTATTTTAGTCCCCTTTGGTAGATTCTCAAATATCAAATCTTAATCCCAATGAGTCTATAATACAAGATATTCTTAAATTTATTAAAAAAAATAAAATCTAAGGTTACCAACATTGAGAAAAATATATTGAAACAAACTCATGTTATTGATTCACAATATGCATTTCATAATCCTTTATCACCTAGGATATCTTTGCACCCTTTTCCAAATAGTTTGTTTACACCTAAGTTCACATTCTATGATGACAAGGGTGATCATGAATAACATGTCTAATATTTCTATGCAACATGCCCTAATTATGATTCAAATAATTAAATTTTGACTAATTTATTTCAAAGAATCCTAAAGGAATATGCTTTAATATGGTTTTATGACTTACCAATCCAATGATTGAAAGCATTAAAACCCCTAAAAAATTAGTTTTATAAAATTTACCCATCAAAATAATTGAAAATTTTTCATATGAATAAATTAATAATATTAAAAAATGAATTAATGAACCTATTAATGAATATGTTTTGAGATACAAAAAAAATTTAGCCAAAATGGAAAATCCAATGGTAGATAAATAGCTTCAAGGCATATTTAATCAAATTTTCCTTACCCAATTAGATAAGTCTATTTTTTTCAATATGTTAAATATTTTTGATGACTTATGCCATATTGTCTAAGATAATGAAATGGAACTTATTTCCCTGAACAAGCTTAAGTATGTATAAAACACACTAACTATATATTATACCATGTTTTAGATCAAACCAAGCTGTAAGGTAAAACCTATAAAACCTAAAATGGAAATGAACACTATGGTTAATGTAGTTCATAACAACATAATTAACTATGATTATCTAATGTAATTAAGAGACAATTTACAGGATTACCTATTTCTCTATATTTGATACTTAATAATATTTTGGAGTGTCACATATCTCTCCTTCTTCCCATAGAGGTTGATATGAGTCAACCTCTACCAAAAAGATATTATAATAATGTATATTGTGACTATAAATAAAGCCCTAGGCATTCTAAAAATAGATATTATACCTTGAAATATAAGATCTAATACCTTATTTATATATATTAGATTACCTTTGATGATCCTCTAAAGGATTTAGGTTCATAACCAGATGACCATCAAAAATAGAAGATATTTAAAAATCCTTTGAAAAATCACTCTAAGAAATATCTAGAAGTAAAAATGGCATATAATTAAAATCCTCCTCCATAACATTATAGGCACCAATTATATGGGATTATTACAATTTATACATTCATAATAGCTCCTATGGTTCAAAGACTCTCAACTTCAATGGATGATAGTGAAATTGTAGATGATGAATCTGATATTCATTAATTATCCATTTGAACATACCTTGATCATCAACCTATACATAGTGTTATGATTGATAACTATGCTAGTGATAATGTATGTACCGTTATGTTAATTAAAATTTAGGATATACAAATGATGATTTATAACTTTTGACCAAAATAGTCAGAGTATTTGATGAGACATCATAGCACATCATTAGTGAGATTTATTTACCTTTACAACTTAGTCCAACACATGTGGTTAGTATATTTTTAGCTATACCATACACATGATTCTTTGATATGTTATTGGGATTACCTTGGATAAATAAAATTCATGTATTACCTTCCATAATGCATGTGTGTATTAACTACATTCATACCAATAGGGTATTCAAAGTTACATAACTTGAACATCCACTTAAGCAAGATAAGTTTACTCTCAAATAGATAATTGTACAACATGTTAAGGTTAATCATACATGAAAGTGTAAGAAAAATTAAATCCCCTTCCATAGTTGGCCTAGACTTGAGAGACTATTACACTAGAGATACACAATGGATTCCACATAATCCTCATCTACACTTGCATGGTATACCCATTTGCTAAGAGAAAATAAACATGTTCCAAAAATATTTGCATTGAATAAACCATGAAAAACTAAACAATGAGTTCCATGAACCCTTACTCATTATATTACCTAGTCACCACCATAGAGTCTTATGAGACATACCTAGAGTACCATATATTCTACGTTTTTAATTATGACACTTATACATGATCCTTGGCAATATCACCAATTTAATGTAACATATTATGAGTTTGTAGATATCTATGAGAATACATTATATGGGATCATAGGTTAGACATTTTTCCTTTCCTAATATTCCAAAACTAAAAGAAATCAAATATTCAAGAAAATAAAAAACATTCAAATAAATTTAAAAATACAAAAATATTCAACAATTTTATGTTTACTAGCTCCTTGGAATCTAAGGTGTTTACTTTATGTTAGTATATATCATATAATTTATATATACATATATGTTTCATACATACCTAAGTGTGATATAGGCATACACCAAACCCATGATACTCACACATAAAGATGTTGGACCTTTCCTCTTCTCGTGTGATATACTATGTCAGGGGAATCTACCTTCCATAATCACTATCAACACAGGTAAAATTACTTTATGACCATTTATACATTATCATTTTAATATTAAATTATAATTATTACACTTGCCTATACTCATGATTACATATTTCATAGTGTACTTGATATGCTATGTTACATGACATTTTTTCTAACACATACATGTAGGGACTAGTATGATATGCTTATGTTGGTTGATTATATTTCATTTATTCACATTTTCACTTCTTTGAGTTTATTTTTTCTTACTTACTATTATCTTGGTTTTGGAGCATTTGAATATTTTACGTACTTATTTTTCCCCATGCCATTCTATGTTGCTTTCTATTTTAGCATTTGAATATGTCATTCCTTTGAATGTGTAAAATTTGAATGTGTGTAGTTTGAATATTCCCCTTGTTTATGGTCACTTTAAACCCCTTTTTATGTGACATTTATTATTTATTGATCTTATATTATTAATTCATATAAATTTCCATTATATCTATTATACATATTATGGAGTTTTTTGATCACTTACTATAAATTTCATTGATATGTCTACTTAGACACGTTACTCATATATGTATCATGATTTATACATAGATTATATATTTATATTATAATATTGAGGTAAGGTCAATAAAATATATATTTATCTCACATCAAAATAAGTTCATGTTATATATACATCACATCAGCACTTATACCAATTCTCATAATTTCCATAATTTCATTACAATTTACATGATTTAGATATACACTTGGATCAAAATCCTATACACTGCACTGATTTTTATAGGTTTGGGAAAAAATTTATTATATTTATGATAAATATTATACACAATTATAGATAAGATAATACATTTTGATATAATTTAAATTTATACATATTAGAGTTTTATATTCCATGCAAGTACACCAAAAATTACAAATACATATTTCAAAATTATCTACCAAAAAGCACCATTTTGAGACTTTTATATTTATAGTAATTTAATCCCTTTATTATTGTGTTTTAGATTAAAATACCTTAATATATTAACACTACTTCAATTTTTCAATTTTATTTGGTTATACCATTTGACATGGTTTTTATTATATTGTCACTTAAGTTGTGCAATTAAGATGGAATGATCTCAATACCCATGTCACAATGCACTTTTGCACTAGATTGGGGGTATGAGTACCTTCCAATATATCTCTTAAAATATTAGAGGCTTAGTTTTTATCCTCTCTCATCTCTAATTAATTATCTTTACCAATTCAAAATACAAAGGGGTAACATGGTTGCTTCAACACTTAAGTGTACTCCTTCCTTGCTCTTTTTCTTTTTAAGCATTTCAATTATGTCAAATTTCAAATTATAAAAGTTTATTTATACTATATCATGATATTTATTATATTTAATACAATATAAAAACACTAAAATTTGGATTAAACAAATGCAAGGTTTATCATACATACCCAACGAGCATTTATCTCCTTTAACCTAGTAATTTCATATTTATGCATTACTAGCTTAAGGGAGGAATTTAGATACTAAAATATGGTTTATATATCATATTAGTATTGTATACTTAATAAATACATATCATATATATACCATTAATTTATATACCTCCATAAAGTCTAAAGGCTCACATTCACCATCTCATTGTGCCTAGATATTTATTTTATGGTCCAACCCAATCATTTTCGATGACCCAGATCTCTTGTACTATATATAAAAATTAAAACTTGATATATATCCTTCACTATCAGTTTAAAACACTTGTTATCTTCTTATCATATTGTAAAATTTCATTCCATATAGGGACTCTTACATCAACACAAGTGTCCAAATTTCTTATTAAGTGTTTAGTCCTCAAAATTCATCTAATTTGTAAATATTTTGAATCCCATGGGTAAGCCCATTTATCTTAATCAAACCTAATGTGAAATATTTTTAAAATGAGTGGTATAAATAAAAATCTAAGCCTTGTTATTATTCATTCATAAAATTCTAATAAATCACATATTCAAGCTCAATAAATCAATCGCATAATTATTTTTTATTACCCTATTAATCCCTATTTTACTATTAGTCATAGGAGTAGTCATATTATATATATTAAGCACTCAAATAAAATACCATAAGTAATATTTTTCAAGTTAAAATCTATATCATTACATGATTTTTTATATATCATATTAGACCTTTATGCACCCACAAGATAACACCTAGGGGAGAACTACATAATCCTGAGGCCCTCCTTGGAATACCGGATATGTTGGTAGTGCTCATTGATAGAAGGGTCCTTATTAAGATGAGCTCAAGACTATGCACCCAGTAACTCATTTTTCTCAATGTATAAATACCTAAGGTGAATATGTAGGGTTTAAACCATACACATTCATGAAAACCTATGTGTGTGAATAAAATATATCAATATAAAGGTGATAGAAAATCTAGAAGGATCTCAGTGGTTTCTTCCCAATACATTGAATATTGTGTATAGGATAGTTGCATCAAGATCATGATAGAAGCATCAAACAAGTGTCCACATATCAATCAAAGTGTTTAGGCCTTTAAAAATAATATTTTATAGAATTTGATAATCGGATCCTGATCTTGCCTTGGCTTATTTCCACATCTATACTTCTTAGATCTATTTTCAAATTTATAGATAATATAAGTATCATCTCTTCTTCATGTTTATGTAATCAAAGTAATTTTTTAATGTAATTTCTATACTTAACATAATTTGGTACTTTAATTTAAAATATTCATTTATTTATGTTTTTAATTAGTTATCTTGCTATAGAGTAGTATTATCCATCTTTGTGTATAGGATATTATACCACCTTAACCCTACATAAATATTATAAAAAGGGTTAAATAATATCATGATTAAAGGGTAGAATAACCTATACACAATGACAAATAAAACTATTCTAAAGTGGACCAATTAATTGACAACTTAGATAAATGAATATTATAAATTAAACTATTTAGTTATGATAAATATTTAAATTACACTCAAATAAATAATTTTATTACATAAACATGAATAATATATAATACTTATCTTATCTTCAAATACACTGGTAGAGTTGAGAAGTGCAAAGGTAAAAATAGGTAAGAACAAGATCAGGATCCTATCATTAGGTTTCATAAATATTTATTTTGAGGCCCAGACACTTATGTTAGGTTTAGGAAACTTGCTTCAATATAGGTGTTTGAATCCCAATGGTTATGTCTAATGTGAAATATTCATTGTATTGCAAAGTGACCACCTGGAGCCTTATGTGTTTTTATTTCATTCCTATTGATGTCTTTTACTCATGTAAGTATGCTATATATGATTGTATGTATATAAAACTATATCTCTTCACGTTAGGTTAAACATTTGAATATGTCCTTAATTAAGTGTGCAGAATTTGAAAATGCCCTTGTTTTTTGTCTCAGTAAATTCCACCTAATAGGTTTACCCATATGTTTTAGATAAGTTGTAACTTGGATTAGTTTTAAAGATTGAAGACTTTATAATAATTTTTACATTTGTATTAGGATAAGTTTCCCTATGTGGGATTCAAGTGTCTAACAATATAGGAAGCTACTAAGGATATAAAATTAAAATTTATGGATATATTAGGTTTTAGGCTATTTGTATAGTACAAAATATCTATGTCATTATAAATGATAGAGTCAGGCCATAAGATAAATGTTTAGGTACATTGATATCGTGAATGTGAGCCTTTTATAAATAAGAAGGTCTAGAATTAAATGGTAGAGCCCTAATAGCTATTTTTCAAGCATACAAGATTGATATGCTATATAAATAAAATTTTAGTATTTACACATATATCCTATAATACATCCAAATGCATAATAGCTTCATGGTAATGAACAACCCAGGTTTTAAATACCCATATTACATTTTTTTTAATAAACGTCAGACTAGGGTTAAATATATAATATGATAGGCTAAATCCAAGTGGTTATAAGAAACTAATAATTCATAAATGTACTTTGAAATTTAGTCTCTTTCTTTCTTTCTTTCTTGTCATTTTTACATTCTCTATTGTAAAGTGTTTCCCACACACAAGTTGATGGTTGGGGTGGATAGGTTCAAGACTTATCTACTAATGGATGTTGTTATCCTAGCTAGCTTGGGCATTAGTTACCTATCAAAGATTTGTAAGAGTACTAGTTATCTTATCAATATTTGCTTTAGTGGTTGATCTCACTATTAAAATGTACATACTATATTATATTTTTCAAATGTATTAAATAAATATATATACAAAAGGGTAATTTTAGAATACAAAGAAGATGAATAACATGTTTCTTATCACATGATAATAATGTATTTATGAAATTTGTATTTATCTTGAAATTTATTCAATATAGGTAAATAAGAATGTGCATGTATAACCCTCCTCAAGAGAGTGTATAGAATTATTCAAGTTGTAAGTTTATTTGCTTAATGGAAATACTTTATAATGTTTTTATTATATTTATTTTCATTTAGATATTATAACTATACTATATGATTTTATGACATCAAAGTTGAATGAATTCTATTTTCTTAAGTTTCATCAAAGTGGTTAACTTGAAATAACTTTAATTGGTTGAAATCAATAGGTGTATCAAAATCAACTCTTTTTATATGATTATTCTCTTTTAAAGGCATTGTTTGTATTAAAGTATAATATTCATGAACATTTGGTCCTAAGTTGGTTAAAATGGTATGAATTCTCAAGTAAATTAAATGTTGTTAGTAACTCAGAATAAAAAACATATCCTTGAATAATGAAAGTTATTGTGCTAAGAAGGTACTATTATACTTGTTATCACACCATGTTTTTGTGATTAGGCATAGAATCTGATATCATTATTTGATGTTATTATATAATATTTATGTTGATGATTTAAGTTGAATCTGGTGAGTGATTATAATATTTTGTGTCTTAATAAGAAATGATTTTGATTTCCTTTATGATTATATAATCATTCTATTATGGTCTATTACAAATTATAGTTATAGTATTATAAATTAATACATTTATATTTAGATATAAGTGTGTAAATATAGTTTTTTTAGAATAAATTTTGTCATGTTAATTACACTATATTAAGTTTCATTGTATATTTAGATCAATAAATGGATTAATATTTCATGGTTAGAAATAAATTACAAGGAACATTTGTGTTATTTATGACAATTAGGAAATACCATATTGTATTAGGGTTGTGATTGCATAAGAAGTAACTTTGGTCTAGTGGTTCCTTACTACAAAATCCTAAGAAATCATTTACTTAAATAAAATTATTAATATAAAGTATTTAATAATTCCTTAAGGACTTATATACTAGTCATACTTTAAATTTTAAAGAATTGTACATATTATACATGATGGTTATGTTTATCCAATGTGTAATTATTATTTTTAATATTTGGATTAGCAAATTATGTAGCATAATATTAAAAAGTACAATGTTGGTAATTAGTAATTTTTGATAGTCATTTTTAAATGAGATAAAGTGGCTAAGTTAACAATGTTTAGAAGAATATTAATTTTAGAAACATTAATGCTACTAGCAACAATATTACAACATGGTATGCAAGTAAAAAGATAATTTGAGTAGAAATAAGTTGAATTTACTAACATAATATATGGTCATGTAATTAGGTGAATTTTTAATAAGGTATTAAATATTTGAAATGATTAATTAATTAATTCACATGTACCTTATCAATATAGTCATTATGATTAGTACATGTGGAAATAAATCCCTAAGACTTGGTCATTATTATTAAAATAGAAAATGAACCTGGTCTATTAAAAAGTTAATAAATACTGATGGTATTACACCCTTTTCCAATAATACATTACCATATGAATTAACTTATTGGATGCCAATGTACATAAATCAATAAGTATAAAAATGTACCCTACTAATTCATGCTTGGTTGAAGCTAAATCACCACTTGATGAAACTCTAAAATAAAATGACTTATTGATTTAGAAAAAAAATTGGGCATGTTGCATAGTTTACATAATGTGAGGCCCCATTTTTGAAAATATTACTTTTGTTCGACTTAAATTATTATACATATGTCATATTTTGACATGTTGTTTATGTTATTGTTACATGAGACATGAGATGTTATTTTATCATTACTAAGATAGTGGATATTATATACTTGATTACTATTTATGGATGAATTCATTGGATTATGGTTACACATACTAAATTATTTTATTATTTGACCACATATTGTTTTATCATGTGATTTGGGATTATGAGTGTATAATGTTAACATGTAGTGATTAACTCATGTATATTGTTTTTTTTTAAAGTTTTATATATGAAATTTTATATTCTTGTATACACTAAAATTTAATTAATAAATGCTTGGAAATGCTTTCCCTTGACATATTTACCTTTCTTGGCTAATTCACCATTCTAATAACCTAAAATCTCTAAGAATGTCAAAATGTTTCAATTATTAAGAACATCTTCTAGACTTCTCTTTTTCATTCTTATTAATTAGATACTTTAGTATCACTCTTGTTTCAAAATCCTCTTTCCTTTTAGGACAAGTCTACACTAGGTAGATAAGATCATGTTGTGCACTTATCTACTAGTACATACTTTTATCCCATGCTCTAATGGATATATTTTTAAAATGATAGGCTTTCTAATAACTTTCTTATACATATCAATAGGTCGGTATCCAAAATGCTTCTCTATAAAATCACATCAAGGGTCACATTTTAAATGACCTAATACTCTATTATAAGGTATATATCTTTGTTATTTAAAAAACATCTATTTTTAGAGTAAATATCCCTATAATAATTTTATACTCTTTAGCCAATTCTAATATTGTTTATTTTAGGTTGAGGACATAGTTTGTCAAGAATTCTAATAAAATTTACTAGTTACATTCATATGATCATCCCTAATAGGAAAACTAAATCAGTCTAAGGCCCTTTGGGCTATGTAGGTAGCACTCACTCAATAAGGGGTTTTCTAAGGATAACTCAATCATTCCCACTTCTACCATTTTTCCTCCTTTTACATTTGATCTCATATTATGTACTTGTGAAATATTAGGCTTCTAATTTTATAGGTCTTCCACATTTCAATTAAATCTTTGTATAAAGATAGGTTTCATAAGATGTAGGTAAACAAACCCATATTTTTAGATCCATCACATAGATTGATAGGACAAAGTCATAGTAGACATAAAGTAATGCATTACACTTTTATCTGCCTCTTGTGAATTTGTCTTAATAGACAATGAGATACTATTTTTTAATATATATATATATATATATATATATGTATATGTATATGTATATGTATATATATATATATATATATATATGTATATATATATGTATATGTATGTATGTATGTATATGTATATATATATATATATATATATATATATATATATATATAATTTGTGTGTGGTTTTTAAATTTTTAGTTAGCCATAGTTCATATAAAGTTAGTATAGTCTAAAATAAATCATTTTCAAGGAAATTATCTAACCCTAACCCTAGTTTCTATTTTTAGAAAAATTACAAATTTTTAAAATTTTGTGGATATCTATATTTTACTGTATTATATTGTATATATCATCAAATATCATGTTTCATTAGTTTAAATTCCCATTTAGATTAAATTTTAATTCATAATTAATTCTAGTGTAAACATTTTAGTGAACCTACTATAGTTAAAACATTATTTATTGGTTGTTGATTTTTGGATTAAGGTTTTAGTCTAATTATATAAATTATTGATAATGAGAGAATATATTAATCAACCTTATACATTATCTATAAAATAACAATTAATTTTTTTTTACTTTGAAGTAATATGACACTAAAAAAGCTTGTCTTGGCATCTTGGATAAATACTTACATAGACACTCTTTCTTTTGACTTTAGGTTGAATTTTTTTTCCTATTCAGAAATATTTCTCCTTCATTTCAATTTTTTAATCTTTTTTTTCTTTATAAAATTTATTTTGGTAGGATTAAAAATATTTAGTGATTGTCAAGGCTACACTATGTTTTGATTATAGACATTGTGGCATGACGGGTTTTACTCCAATACTCATAGCTATAGTATAACACTAAACATAGATTTTTGTTTTCCCATACCTCAAAAAATATTATAAATGTCTAGTATTAATTTTTTTATAGCAATATGAATCCTTTACTATCTATCTAATTTGTGATGCACCTGATAAGAGTGTATCATCTAGGGAAGTTACTCTAAACTTACCCTCAAAACTAGGGGTAGTGGGCTACAGGAATAGTTCTATCTCTATAATAAATTATATAAAACATTGGGATAATACTAATAAATGAATTATAAGGTATATTTGAGATCCTAAAAATCATTAAAACTCTTTCCTAGATTACCCTTTATGCTTAAGTTTTTATTACATTATCTTCTTAGCTTGTAAATTTTCTTGATTTATCTTATATTCATAATCATTCATTTTTTTACTATGTATTATATTTTATGAATTTATGGTATAATGATAGACTAAGTGGTACTCATTTTTCTTATATGTAACTCCATTTGGTTTATTTTTAAATGGCAAGTCATGATGAATATTAAATTTACATTTAAATTATTAGTAATAATACTAAAGAGGAGTATGATTAGGAGTTTGAGACACACATTGATACAAATGAGAGTAATGAATTAAATAAAATTCAAGTGAAATAATTATCTATAATTCATGAAGGTATATAAGCATACCCTCATGAGGTGAATAATATGATCAACATACTTATTTAATCTAAATCTTAGCATCAAGCTAACTTAGACACATCCTCCTCTCGATATTTTCCATTTAGTATTCTAAATAAACCTAATTCCAATTTTAATACTTCTACCATTACATATACCCCTATTTATTCATCATTATTTACTTATACCTATTTATCTCTAGGATTAGGAACATCATTTTACTTCTCTCAATAATCCATGCCTATGTCTACTCGTGCTACCTACACCTCTCCCATTACTAAAACCAATGATTCTCTTGAATAATCCCTTATTATCTTTCAATCTGAGCTAGATAATATTGAGCAAACCATTTCTCATGCTTACCCTCATTTATATTCTTGTACCTTATTTCAAAACCCTTTGGCTCCTTAAATTATATTTAATCCTCGTCTAGTTGGTTGTGTGGCTCATAAGCTTCCTCTTTATGAAGGCAAAGGTGATATTAAATAGAATTTGATTACCTTCCATGCATCTTTTCTATATTATGTAGATAATGACATATTATTAATTATCTCTTTCCATGAATTCTCAATGATTATGTTCTCATATGGTTCTATGATCTTCCTTTTTAAACTGATTAAAGTTTTCAATCCTTTTGGAAGTTAGTTTTTGGCACATTTTTCTGTAAATATTGGTGATAAATGATCCTATGCTAAAATTTTAAAGCTTAAAATATGTCTAAATGATATAATTAGTGATTATGTTCTAAGATATATTATCATGTTATCCAAAATGAAAAATCAAATGGCTAATAATGAGATTTAAGATATTTTCACTGATAATTTACTTACTCCTCTTCAAGAGTCTGTCATGTTTGATAAGTTCATATCCTTTGATTAATTATGTCATATAATTAAAGAACTTGAGGTTAAATTTATTTCATTTAATAATCTCAAGTATAGATCTAATTCTCATTTTACTTCAAATTTCAAATTTCAAGGAAATCTTGATTACAAGAGAAAAAATTGTGCTAAAGTTACATTTGATTTTATATCACAACCACCACAAAATTTTAAACCTCAAGATCCAACAAGGAGGTAATTTTCAAGGTTATATTAACCTCCTCATGAGCTACTATAGAAGTTCCTTGAATTTCATCTTATTACACTTCCTCCACCATTAGAAGTAGATCTATCTAAATCTCAATCTAGAATCTTTAACAAAAATGCATTTTTTTATTATTATAAATGTGATGGACATTCCACCAATATATGTATGAAGCTGAAGCACAAAATTCAAGACCTCACTTATGAGAACATTATTAACATTAGTACACCTAATGAATAGGTTCAACCATAAGCAAATGAGAATGCAAAGCTAAAATTATATATATATATATATATATATATATATATCTTTAACAAAAATGCATTTTTTTATTATTATAAATGTGATGGACATTCCACCAATATATGTATGAAGCTGAAGCACAAAATTCAAGACCTCATTTATGAGAACATTATTAACATTAGTACACCTAATGAATAGGTTCAACCATAAGCAAATGAGAATGCAAAGCTAAAATTATAATTATATATATATATATATATATATATATATATATATATATATATATATATATATATATATATATATGTATGTATGTATGTATCCAAAAAAATGTATGTGTGTTATGGTGAACACATTTTCACTTGATCCATTTTCTATCATAACATTATGGATGGGTTGCATGCCAATATGTGATTTGATGAATAGTGTATGTATATCAAAATCATCATCAAAAATATTAGAATCATCAAATGCAATAAATGAGCATGATGCTAGATTTCTTGTAAATGTACCAATGATGCTATCAAGTGGATGAATTTATGAAGATGGAAGAGGATGACAATTATATGCATATTATACTTCCAATTTTTTATTTCTATCTTATTTTTCATGATTGGGAAAATTATATATATATATATATATAATTTTCGCAATCATGAAAAATAAGATAGAAAGAAAAAATTGGAAGTACAATATGCATATAATTTTCATCCTCTTCCATCTTCATATAGTCATCCACTTGATAGCATCATTGGTACATTTACAATAAATCTAGCATCATGCTCATTTATTGCATTTGATGATTCTAATATTTTTGATGATGATTTTGATATACATACACTACTCATCAAATCACATATTTGCATGCAACCCATCCATAATTTTATGATATAAAATGGATCAAGTGAAAATGTGTTCACCATAACACACATGCATTTTTTTGGATATACAAAGAAATATATACATCATACATATATAGTTGTGAAATAATTTTATGGTCATACAAAAGGTAATCTTGGACATATAATATTACCTTTACAAGTGAGACCTATCATATTTCCTACTCCTTTCTTATTGTTACCAAGCATATGTATATTTGATATGTTATTACAGAACAAAAAACTAGAACAATTCCTACTATAATTCACAAATGCCTAAAGTATATTCATGCTAATCAAGTGGTTAAAATTTAAAGCATTCAATATTAATATCCTATGGAACCAATGGTACTTACTCATAATCCACACCACTTTATTGTCATAGTTTTTTAGAAAATTGGTAATGAGCTAGTTTATACAACTATTTGAGATCATGATTCGCATTCCAAGAGGCATATTCAAAATAATATTTTTGCACCTAATTATGAGCATGATAATATTTAAATTTATGCACCTATTTATGAGTATGAATATATTTCAATTTATCTACATATTTTTAAGCATACTATAATTACACATGAGCATGATCACATAGATGTAAAAAATAATATTTATAATCTTAAGCAAAAATTAGCACATAATATAAGGTATTTATATAATACATCATCATAGGTTATTTAGAGGGATTATACATATGTACAAGTTGTTATAGCATATCCTCCCATGCATGTGTGTGTGTGTGTGTATATGAGTAGTGATTCAAAGGGTTACTTTACAACTTATGGTTCTTCTTCAAATTCAAAATCTTATACACTTGGCACTTCTTCTCTTGAACAAGATATAGCTCTTTGTTATCAAGGATTTGGATACACATATGAGCATCATATTTATAAGATCATTATTTGTGCACATTATATCATTCTCTCCAGACTTCTTAGTTAAGATAATACCCTTGATTAGCTTCATTTCATAGTAAATACTTGTACATAACTTCTTTTATAGTTAATTTTGTTACTTATTCTTATACACCTAATCCAATTTTATTCTATTCCTTGGCTCTATCTTTCATTTTGGGTAAATTGTTCCCATGTTTTTTCTTCACCCTAATTTGAACAACTTAAAACAATCAGCTTACTAAACTTTCAATTCATAATTTGCATGGAAACTCATTTGCTTATTATTTCACATGTATACTTTCATGATCACATCTATCTAATTTTACATGAGTTCATATGGCCATGATGGCCATATTTTCTACATTACATATACATCTACATTGGGATAATTTCACTTGTCTTCCTTCTTGCCATATTTTCTCTTAATATCTTGTTGAGGGTTATACAAATTTCCCCCTCTTTATTGAATTTTCAAAACCTTGTTGCTTATTTTGTTTTTCAAATATTCTTCAAATTTCACTTATGCATATTTTACTTTTCAAATATGGAAAAAATACAAAAACATTCATATATTCTAAAAAGTACAAAAAAATAAATATATTTTTTAAAAATATAAAATTAGGACCTATAATCATATTATCATGTTTTTTGATCATATATTTGCATGTAATATATCTTTATATTCATTACATAACATATTTCATTACCTTTTTAATACATGATGATTCTTATAATATATGAGTGTGAAACTTGACATATTATTATAGAACCAAGAAATAAACATATACAAAGGAAGTTGTCTGAACTTTATATTTATAGTCAATCTAGATAAAGTCACACTAGATAGACAAAAACACATTGTGCACCTATAATCCTATTACAAACATGTCCATGCAAATTTTAAATCTTTGTTTCTAAAAGTAATATAGTCATAGGGACCTCTTATATATATTTTTTATCATAGAAAAAAATGCATATTTAGATATTATTCAAATTTCAAGATAATGCATACTTGTACATGGTTTTGATTTTGGGCCAAAATTATAACCAACAACCTTATCAATTCATGGCATCTCATCATTCTATAAGAACACTTTTATAGGTTATATTTATCCACAACCTCTTTTCCATGTTTACCTATAATGAAAAAATTATCTTTATTTTCATTCATACTTTATGTGTATCATGAAGACTATGTTATTTATAAACATTAATATAAACAATATGATAAAAATAGGCTATCTTTATTTTATATATATGTTTACTTCATTAAATAACATGATTCAACTTTTTTTTATTGCATGTGGCCTCTGGCCTTGTGTATGTTTAGCATACATCTACTTGCATGTATGGCATCATCATGCCATGTGTGTGTGGACTTTAACCTTTTATGTTTTTTATAACTTTACATGTCCCTTGTATTCATCCTCTAGACCTTACGTGTTACATTTATGCAAACTTTCTAATTTTATGTGACATTTAACATGTCCTTTATATGTAGAATTTGGGTCATATGGTGTTACATTGTGTGACTTTTCTTACATGTTCATTATTGGCTACTATGGTTTCATGATTATTATCATGAGCTAATACATATCTATTATGTATATTTATGGTACCATGATACATATCATGCACATACTACTTTTGTGCTTTAATGCTTCATTTTTCAAAAATATTATGTTTACAATACATATTCAAATTTTGTAACTTCCTTAAATGCCTCATAAACTAATTCAATTCTATATTCAAATTACATGATGAAATTAAATATACCTCCCTTTATATGCTTCAATGTTAAATTATGAGATTCCAATACAATTTAAATATGTAAAATATTATGACATGATTATATCTTTCACAAATTCCCTCACTTTTTATTTTGAAACAAGTAATTTGTAATAAAAATCCATCATCACAAAATCAGGTCATCGTAATGGGATTATATTCAATCTTTCACAACTAGTACCTTTCATATTTGATAGTTACAATATGCAAGAAATAGAAATTTCAGACTACGGTAACATTCACTTTATTATGCACTCTTCTCTATTAGTGACTCAAGCTCAGATACACTTGTGCAAAGATAGTTAAAAAATATCAAATAATTTTCAAAAGATTAAATTATCACTCTCTACATTAATTAGGGCATGATATGTATTCATTACCAAGATACTAGTTTTTAAGTTTTAGATTTCTCTTTTTCAAAGTTTCAAGAATTTACATTTTGAATCTAGATCCATCTACAACTATGTGATTCATATTTTTCAAGTGGACCAAATTTGAGCTTAGTGATGCTCCATATCATGGTTTCACTTTAGTGATCCATTTATTGGTTTCCACCTCTTATTTTTAGTTTCAAAGGTGAGTTCCATGAGAGATCAATGACGCTCACCATTTTAGTTGCACTCTAATGAACCACTTTGTTATTTCTCATATCTTCAATAATTACAAATTTTTGTATGATTATTTTATTATAAAATATTTCTAACTCAATAATATTCACTAATTATTCAAATTAAGACTTGATCACTCTCAATTTGTAATATTTTTAGCACTTCACCATATGGATCAATAAGGGGGCATGCATATCTCCATGACAAAGACCAAGTGTGTATACACACACAAGTTTACATTTTATTTATCCTATTAATTTTATACATCAATATAATAAAGGGGAAATTTAGACACTAAAATATAATTATTGAATACTTGAAAATGCTTGTCCTTGACATCTTTACCTTACCTAGCCAATTATCCATTTTGATAACCCATAATATATAAGAAAGAAATTCAAAGTCTTAAAATTACTAAGAACATCTTCCAGACCTACCCATCCCATTCTTATTAATATTTATTTATTATATACTTTACCATCACTCTTGTTTTAAAATTTTATATCCCTTTATGACAAGTTTGCACTAAGTAAATAGGGATACACTATGCACCTATCTAGTAATGTGGACTTGTCTCCCATGCTCTAGCAGCTATATTTTCAAACCAAAACACTTCCTAACAACTTTAACACATGTATCAATAGGTAATCTATTGGAAACATCCAAAATATTTATCTCTAAAATCACATCAAGGGTCACACTTAAAAATAACTAGCACTCTTATAAAGCATATATCTTTCTGATTTCAAAATCATTTATTTATTAAGTAAAAATCTAAATTACACTTTTTTGCACTTTTATAGTCTTTGGCCAAGTCTAAAATTATTTATTTTAGGTTGGTGTAATCCCTTGTTAATAATTACAAAAAAAAAATCTTTTTTCATTCATATGATCTTCCCTGAAGGGATAATTACATCTTCTTGAGGCCCTTTAGGCTATGTAGGCAAAACTTAGTGAATAAGGGGATTTTTTAGGGTAGCTCAGCCATTCCCATTTCCCCCAATTTTTATCCCTTTTTATTTGATATCATTTTTATGTGATTTTGTAATATTAGATTTATTATTTTATATGTATTCTATGCATTGAGTCAAGACATGCACAAAGATTGATCACATACAATACAAGTGAACTAGCCTATATTTTTAGATCTAGTACATAACCTAAGAAAATAAATTCATAGTAGATATAAATTAACTCACTATGATTTTATCCACCTCCTATGTACTTTTCCCAATAGATAGTGAGCCATTATCTTCTAATACATATGTATTTCATGTCTTTTCATGTAGTCATAGTTCACATAAATCCAATATAGACTAAAATAAATCGTTTACAGGGATGATTCTCTAACCCTAACCCTAATTTCTATTATTATAAAATTTACAAATTAGGTAAATTTTATGGATATATATATATATATATATATTATGGTATATATCATCCTAGATCATATTTCAATATTTTAAATTTCTACTTAGAGTTTATTGTAATTCAAAAATTATTATACTTTAAATAATTACTAGAAATCACCTAATATGTTTGCATTTTATAGTTTCATCTACCTAGAGTAGATCAATTTAATCTATAAAATGATGTGAAATAAATAGGGTAGGCCAAGTAAAGGTAACTATGACCACATTTATCATAATTACACCATTAGGTTTTAGTATATTAGATACTTGTAACCCCCATCACCAGATTAAAATTTAACCATTGTGTTATTGTCTAACATAGTTTTGAGTTTAAACCTATTTCAGCCTCCTAACACTATTCACACCCCTTGAAAATATTCACTACCCTTATACAATAGCTTATAATTCACCTTAACATTATATTCATTCATAAACCTTATGTAATCCACTTAAGTGGCCCTCTTAACAAAAAACTGAAATGGAACTTGGACCAATGTTTATAAGTAGATAAAAAGTGTTTTAGAGGTGGTTGTGTATGCATTTAAGACCCCTTATTACCAAGATATGGGTGAATAATTATTTCAAGTTTTATTCAATTCATAATATATCCCATGTTCCTATTATGGCATAGGTAACTGTAATCATTAATAGGTATGGATAATTATTTCTTTCCCACATGGGTGTATAGGGAGAGTTAATTCTAGGGAAGAAATTTTGTATAAGGACCAAGGAATGGGAAGGGACAAGTGTCACCTTCCAATTAGCCATTAGGTTGGATTTTTTTGGATATAAGAGCATGGAAATCCTTTCTTGGAGGAAATTTTTGTTAATTTTGAATTTGACAGTGGAGGAGAGCTTGGGAAACGAGAGAAGGATCTTAGAAGAGGAAGAAAACTTGTTTTCAACACTTGTATGAGGTTTCATTATGTATATCCAAAAGGTGGAGCCAAGGTAGACATAATTTCCTTGTATTTTATTTCAAATTATGGTTTTAAATAATTATTTTTCTCCCTTTTCTTGATTTGATTTATTAAGAGGTGTAAGGCCATTTGGATTACTACCTTTTTCTTTGTTCACTTCCATGGATTGTGTTTATGGCCACCATGTGGATTTTATTGTCCATTTGGATTGGAGATGGAAATAAATCCTTTATTTTTTGTCTATTTTCATATCCATATTTTAGATTTAATATGTTAAAGTTATGTTTCATAAACATGATTAATTTTTTTTCAAAGTTTTTACATCCATATGTAAGGTTTAGACAAAGGAACAAAGTTTCAAGTCTTCCTAAAAAGCTCCTACAAATGGGATTTTGTAAAAATTAAATAATCATGTTTCCAAGGTCCTCCCATGGCAAGGGATAAGGTTTTGGGAAAATTAAATATTCCAAGGACCTTATTATCCCACCCCCATAATGTGAAGATTAGAAACTCTAGTTCACAATGGGTGAGTGAGGAGACTTGATAATTTTGGTTATTAGTGGTTCTCATGTGTGTGTACCTCTTATATTTTGAATTTTTTTATTGATATTTGTGGATTATGTTTTGGGTGAACTTTCAAGCCAAATTTTACAAGGGATTTTAGTTAAGACACCTATTTATTTCTAGTTTAGTGTGTTTCCTTGCTACTACCCACCTACTTGCATACATACATAATTTTTATTAAACCTTTGGTGTCACCTATATTTAGAGATGGGATTCCTAGGCTTAGGAATGCTTATGAAAACTTTATGATGATGGAAATAGGATGGGATATGAGCCTTTCCTTAACTTCACCTCATTATTAAATTTTAGTCTTACATGGAGTCTTCTTCTATCTTATGTGGTTTTACTACATAAATTAAGATAAATTTATTTTGGCTGATTTTTGTGCCATTCATTATAATATTAAATTGCTATCCATGTCAACAAAAATAAATAATGAAGATGTACTGAGTAGAAACTCTAATACTTTCATTTTAATTAAGTGACATTTGAATTAATAAAGAAATAAAATGAAATAATTATTTTATGGTTGTAATCAATTTGTAAAATTGTATGGATAATTTCTCTCTCTATGTTTAACAGTTATCAAAAAAATTGTGATATTTTAAAAAAATTGTATTATATTTATTTTTTTAAGCCCAAGAAGGATCCTAACACAGTTTACAATTTAGTTTTAGAACACCAATTTTTTTTAAGAATTTTCAAAGTCAAGTTGCTAGAAATGCTTATATTTATTTAGTGATCTATTCAAAAAAATTGTAATTTTTGTGCACACAAAATTAGGTATAAAGTGTTCAAAATAATTTAATAGTAAAATTCAAAATGTCCAGGACATGTTTCCCTTGTGTTTCATAATTTTAGGCCCTATGGTTTTTTCGTAATAGTTTTTCAAAGTTTGCATATATGTAGGTTAATTTGTTAATTTGGAAGGGAAATGTCTATGTTTGTAGGATACCTTATTGTATGGGAAATAAGTCACTCATGTGACCACAAAAAAAGTGTGGAAGGCCATAATTTTATTGGTGCATTGTATTGGTAGTAACCACCATGGTTAAAAGCTTTACTGGTGCCATGTGAGCACCACTACCCTAAGATATACAACTATGGGGGACTATGTAGCTTTTAAGCCATATAATTACCCCCCACCACCTCCTTATAACCATGGTAGTTAACTAATAATCATTGGTTAATTTAAATTAATTTATTTTATTTTATTAATTTTAAATTATTTAAATTAATTTATTTTATTTTATTAATTTTAAATTATTTAAACCTTATGCTCACTTATGTCTGATGCCTATGCAAGAATTACTTAGACCACAATTTTTACAAACAAAGATACCAATTTTGGGAAACTAATTCTGGTGACCTAAAATAAAGAAAACAAAAAGGGACCAACCTAAATTTTTTTACCTTTTTTTGCACAAAATAAGTTTTAGATCCTATAACTACACCATTCTTGAGATATACCATTTTTTCCTAGGGAGGTCATTTTAGACCTTTTTGACATTTCTGAGCTCCTAAAAGCCGTAGGGTGGGTGGACCCAAAAAGGAACCTCCATTTTATTTTCTCTACCCTTCCTTATGAACCTCTTTAATAGCTATTAATGGTTGTTATGGAGCTTGAATCTCCCAAAGATATTTTTGGAAATTGAAGGAGCCTAAAACCATCTAGAGACTTTCCATGAAAATGGGTGTCTGGAAAATAAAATTAAACACACATGTATCAAAATATAATTAAAAATGAAATAAAATGTAAAAATGACTAAAATATTGAATTCTCCATTAATGGAAGCCCTCTGAGGGTGAGTAAGAAGAAGAGAGATGACTATAGACAAGTTATCCTCCAAAACTTCATTCCTCCATTCCAAAATTTGAGTTTGAAACATAGTGACTAATATGAAACCTTTATTGACATCCATAAATTTTTATAGGGTTTCCTCACCTTGAATGAATCCAACATTCAAGGTTAAAAAGTTATAATGGCTAAGATGGACTATTGCATCCCAAAGGAGTTAATAAATAACATCCTTGACCCATGTTGAGGTCATATGCGGAGTATGCATCTTCCTTGCTAATTTTTTTTCTCTAAAGTAAATCCAAATTAAAATTAGATTCAAGTTTCAAGTCTAGGTGTGAACCAAGCCTTGTGATCCATCAAAACCATTTAAGGTCCTCTTTAAACCCCATTGAGAGTTTGGATGTATCATTTGAGCTTATGGTTGGTTAATTATGCCTCTTATTAATCAATCATCCTTTGTATACCTTGAGTTTATGGGGCATGTTAGGGTATCCTAAAGATTTTTAGGCTTGTTGAAAGCCTAAAATAAGTGGGGTCTACATGGTTACATAATTATCATAGTCCACTTATGCATGGTAACTTGTGTTGTTTATACATGTTATTTTAAATTACACTTTTCATGTCTCATTCCATGAAGATGTATAGCCAATGGGTGATTTATTTGTGTATATTTTTCATTTTACATACTCAAAAAAACAAATTGGCTTATTTTTGTGGTTTCAATCATGTAAAATTTTATGCATGACACATAAGGCATTAAAAATGGTTAACAACTCTCTTCAAAATATTGATAGAGTTATTTTATTTTTTAATGATAAAAAACCAAAAAAAATATAACTAATTAGTTTAAGATAAAAAAATGTGGGTGATTTTTAAGAGTTTGGTTCACTTCATATCATAGCGAGGTTTAAACACTAGGGAAATCTAAGTCAAAAAACTAATTCTATTATTTATGTTCACTATGTATGGTGATTAGAAGAGGCACAATCATAGGCAATGAAATTAATGTTGGTAATTCTAGAAATTAGAGGAGAGGATAGGTTAGGTGAAGGGTTATAGTGCAACATTTTAGAGGTGATCAAAACCAAGACTAGATGTAGAACTTCGACTAAATTTAGAATTAGATATAATATAAAAACCCTCCTCTAACCCCTCATACATCTAATATATATGTTTTTTAATCCATGTTATGAGTCTTAGGAACTCTTCAACCAAGGTTGGGTGAACAAGAAAATCATTTTTTTTGGTTACTAGGTATCCAATATCCGAATCCCATAAAAGATCAACAAGGAGAAAAGATGCATATGGAAGAAAGGAACCCTATGGTTCAATAAGTAACATTATTTTAAATACAACTTAATAATTTTCCTCTTACAAGGTATAATATATGGGGGAAATAATTGAGTAATATATTAAGGCTTGGTTATTTAGCTTATATTATTACTTTGGGATACAAGATATCAACTCAAATATGCAGGACCACATTGTCATTTACCACTTTGAGGGTGATACCTTATTATGGTGGATTTATCTATCATAAATAAAAGGCTATGATAAATCAACTATAACATGGGATAAATTTTAAAAACACTTTTTAAAAAGGTACATATCCACTAATTATGGGGAAAAGAAACAAATTGTATTGTAATATTTTTAGTAAAACGACATATATATAGCTTAATATGATCCCAAACATTTAGATCTTCTTCATTGTGTTTTCTCTAATGATGGATGAAGAAATAAAAATAATAAATTTAAACTAGGACTTAATGGCATGATCATGCATGGGATGAATATCACCAAGTTAAATACTTTGGTTGTTTTCATAGATTCAATGTATGTGGATGAAGAAAAAGAAAATTCCATGATTAAATATTAGAAGAAAATGAAGATTAAAGTAGTGTTGACTATTTTTAGTCACCATGAAAGAGTAGCATCCATTTTTAGTTTAAGACTATAATATTTAAGTAATCATGCAAATGTTTCAAGGTTCAATATAAGTTTAATAAAATAGCTATGTCACAATTTTTATGTAAAGAGTAAATGTTTTGACACTTATTCAATTATTTAAACTTTTTTTGGAGACACTTGTCACATTTTTCTCTTTTCTCACTTAGCCATTTTTATTCAAAAGTTACCTGATGGGTCAAAAAATTACTTTGACCCTTAGCCATTTCAAGGGTTGATGAGGTAAAATTTGATGGGCCCCCATTGATGTTTTAATGGATTACTAATTTGTCAATCTTAGGAGGACTCTGGTCTAATTAAACAACACCACATGATAATCATTCACATCTCCTATTAGTTTTTTCTACTTTTAAAAGCCTTTCAAAACTTAGCCATTTTTAAAAAAAATTGCCTAGTACCATATGCCAATCTCTTGATGGCCCCAAGACATTTTTAAAATTCCTTTCGACACTTAGTCAATTTTTATGAAGTTTATTGGAAAACTCCATGGTATCAATTAGTAAGAAAGTAGGATAATGGGATGATACTTTGTGTCACAATCCTAATGACCCAGAGTCCTAGAACCATCCATACAATTCAAAATCCTTTGATCTAGTGATTTAATAGAATGATGCCATCTGGCATAATCTTGTTACTCTACTATCTTATATATTTCCATTCAACCTTGAGAGATGCCAAATCCTTGAACTATTAGGTGAGTGGGATGGCACCATGTGATATAATCCCTTTACTGTATATCTTAGTATGGTTTATGAAAACATAGTAGTGTGTCAGAATAGTAGTTGAGTGGGATGATTCCACATGGAAAAATATCACTTTACTATATAGATAATAGTCAATAGGACCCATCAATCTCCTAGGCTAGTAGATTTGTTAGACTTTTCATAATGTAACCCAACTAGAGAATATCATGTTAGTCATTTTTTTGGTACACACATATCCCAAACTTAACATAGATGATTAGGCAAAGTATATAGATCTGATATCAAATGGCATTATGACAAGTGGTAGTTGTATATAAAACCTAGGGATAATGCGGTATAATATTATCCAATGGGTGATAGGCATGTGTCCATGTGGTAGTCTTATTAGTGATTTTGACCCATTTCATAGTGGGACAAGGGTAATAATATTATGTTAACACATGGTAAAGATAATTAATGAGCTATGAACATAAGTGGTCTTTCAAGACTAAGTAATTGAGTGAGTGCCCTTCATTATAAAGTGTTTTTATTTTCTTCCCCTTGAAAATGTGGGAAACTTTTCTAGGGTGAATGCAGTGAGCTCAATAGATGTTACATTATTACAACCCAATTTTAGTGAGCTCAAGGTAAGGATAACTTGAAATTAGATTGAAACATTACAAGGAACCTAATTTTATTGAAGATCCCATCTTGAATTATATGATCTTAACTTGGGGGTTTTATTTATCCCAAGATTGATGGGATGAAGAGATGATCAAGGATCATGGGAAGATTTGATAGATTGCCATGTGGCATCTAGGGATGAACCTAGGTCAATTATATAAGTTAAAATAATTAAATAAGTATTGTATATGGGTTCCAAGGGGAAATTCACTCATAGAAGTAAAAAAGGCCTAGAATGAGCTTGATGTCAACATGTTTATGAAACCTACCATTGAAGAACATGTTGGCATCTATGTTGACAATAGCTAAGACTAATTTAAAGGATTGTGTCACCAATTTAGATGTCAAATTCATGATCAAGATGTGTAAATACATTAATTAACATAATTAGTGGTAAATAGAGTGGTTTAATGTGAAAATCATAATACAACTCAACTCCAACTATAAAAATGGTGAGGGGTGATGAAATCTAGCTACATTCATCATGGAAATGAGTGGAAATGGAGATCACATAGAAGATATTTTGTAGGCATTAGAGTATGTGGTAGGTAGTTATGCAAGCATGGATTTATCAATCTCTAGGAGATCCCCATTACCTTTACCCCCTTCCCCAATCATCATAAAAATTTGTAACTTCCTCGATAGTGGTTAAGACTGAATCAAACCTGATCTTTGAATATTTTGCCTATTTAAATAGGTAATATTTTCATTGAAATGGGACCCCATTTTAGTACATAAATGTTTTATAAATTATCCCATCTTTGATCTCTCTTTTTGGTATGACTAAACTCTATATTTTTGTAACTCTAGCTTCAAGCCTTTTGAATCAATAAAAACTAAAATTTGCCTTCTTTAAGATGATATGTATTTTTGAATTTGATGCTTAGTTTATCTACATCTATCATATAAGTTGTTATTAATTTTTCCTATCCTCTTTTTTCACCTTGTTATTAGTAGGCTAAGTTTATATAGGTCAGATGTTGTGTTGAAATTATCTAAGCTACTGAGTTATTATGGAAACTTCCTAATTATATTTGATACAAAAACTTTAAGTCATTCATTTAAGTCTTATGTATATAATAAAAACCCACATATGAGACATTGATGTATAAAGATCATATTTTGAAGATATTTTTAGTCCATATTGAGTCATGTAGTGTTATCAAGAGGCTAGTGTAGGGAGTATAACACATTTGGTGCATCAACTTTCTTAAATCATAGGTTCAATTCTATTCTCTTTCTCTCTTTTCCTTATAAGTGTAGTAGTTTATTTGTAGTTTTAGGTGACCTATCAGGGAACTAACCATGTCTAGAGGTTCACTCCAACCATACCATAGCCTTACGGTATTCCCATTATGTTGACTGGGTGAGGAGATATGAAACATCTCCTTAAATGGTGAAAATCAACATGATAATAATGTTTGGCATGATAGATGGCACCTCTACTTAATTTAATTAATTTATAAGGTTTTGAATGATAATTTGGTACTAATCTTAGCAAGATTAATTGTTGAATATATTAAATAAGTACTTAGAAAATTTGAACATTTTTTATCTCTAGTATATTGTTCCCTAAGTATTTCATGCCAAGAGTAACACTATCTTCTTTAAAAGGTAAATTATAGTTTGTTGAATTATCTACACCTTATATAAGAATATTAACTAAAGTATCCTTATCTCCTATAAGAAGATATAGAGAGCTTAGATATCCTTCCTCAAAAGCTCAATTTACTCCTCCTGTTGGTATATTCCCCCACCCAAGAGTAGGATTCCTTCTAGATCCTTACATGATTATCCCTAGAATAAGGCCTTTATTACAATTAATGGATAAATCCCACTAATTTTTTTTTAATATGATTATATACCCATTATATCCCTCAAGATTATTCCATATTTGACTAGACGGGATACCACCACACCTACAAATCACATTAAATATATTATTAATATCTATTTAATACATCATGTTAGTCAAGAGAACATTGTTATTAGGATTTTAGCTTACTAATTTAAAGGTAAATATCTCTAATGGTATAAGAGCTTGTGACCCAATTCTATCAACTCATGGGATGAGTTAGGAGAAGCTCTATGTAAGTAGTCTAAGGATAAGTTAGATCATTTATCCCTACTTGAATAGTTAATCACTATTAAGAGGTCACCACATGAGTACATGACATATTTTAATCTCTATCTTTAGAGAGCATTAGATAGGATTACACTATTGTTAAGGCCTACACTTGAGTATGATTTTATCTATTATCTTAGATCTTTGAATAGTGATATCTTTGTGATGAACCAGTCAATGGGTGGTATAACATTACTATATTCTTATGAGGTATCCATTAGGGCTAAGAATAGTCTTATACAGGTTGGAAATTTTACACCAAGGCCTCCAATGCCCATTTTTTTACAAATACATCCCACTTTGTTACCTCAAACACCCACATTAGTGCATATTTTGTGACAACTAGCCAACCACCAAGCCAAGATAAAGTTACCATTATCCCATAAAATTATATGTAAGAGATTAAGATCCTTATTCAAACATTTAGGAATAAGTTGGTTACTCTCAAAAGGCATCATGCTCAAAATTATAGACCCTATCAAATGCCTCATCATCCTTATAAAAATAATAGGCCTCCATATCAAGGACCTTATCAACCAAATAGGCTACCATATTAGGAAAATATTCAACGTCAGGGATAAATTACTCCTAGAAATCCTTATCAAGATTTCAACCCTAGTGTTACTATCATAGTACTATGAATGTTACTTTCTCTATAATCTTCCCCACAACCAAACCACTTGTCCGAATGGTGTGCTCAACCAAGAATTGAATGTGAAAATTATAGAACCATAAAAAGAGAGATAAGATAATGTATCACCATAATAAAAATATCCTTAAGAGATTTAAAAAATTGATGTTATACTTCTAAATTGTAAAAAGTATGATTATTTTGGAGTGAATTAGTTGTAAAGTTAGAACCATTCTTTTTCTTTAGGTGTGGCATCCAATACTAAGTCTAAGAAAAGGGATGTATAAATAAAAAAATTTCTATTAAGTATCCTAAATCCTCTTCTCTAGTGTTAAAATATTTCATTTATCTTACTTCAATACCAAAAGTACAATAAATCTATAATAATCATACTTCAAGAAGTGGAGAATAATCCAAAATCCATTCTCAATTAGCACAAGTTTAAGAAGGTATTATTGATACCAAGGTATAACAAAATGTTATTGCTTCCTCATTAAATATTATTGAGAATATGAATAAAAAATTTGAGTATACCTATGTGTTAATCCTTTTCCATCCTAGGATAAAAGGACCTATTATAAGATTCTATGTATAACCTTAGTCTTTCAAAAGTGTCATCATAGGAATGACCAAAATTAGTACTCATAAATACCCCTGAACCAAAGGAATGTCAGTCAAATAAATTTATAAAACCTCCACCATTATATGTATCTTTGGTTATTGTTAGTCATTTATCCCATAATATCATGATAGATTTAGGGGCTAGTAGCTCAGTGATTCTAAAATAGATAGCAGATAAATTAGGTTTGAAATATGAGCCACTCTCTAAAGGATTATTTCAACTAGATGGAATGACCATTAAAAATATTTATGTCATAAAGGTTTTGGACCTAATTTTACATTATTTCCCCAAATTTTCCATTCTGTAAGATGTTTTCATAATTGATCTCCCTCCATAATTTTTTTTGCTCCTTTATAGGAATTTTACTGCTAAGATTGAGATTGGATGATACATATCATCTGATTGGTCTCATATGATATTTATATATATGTATGGCACCAAATTCACCATTATATATGATCCAATTGTTATGAACCATATTGAACCATACATTTCAAATGCCATAAATATCAATTATACCATCTTTGACCAAGAAGATCATCATGTTCAGAAAGACCCAAGTACACCCCTTTAAGGCACACCTAATTTGTTGCTTGATGAATGGGGGGATAACCATCATGAGTTTTATCCTTATATAATCATTTAATAGGTTGGTTTTGGTAACTATTGTTTAAATAAATAATATTATTTAATTTTAAATATTATGAAGACTGATGAACATGATGATGGAGTATGGCATATGCACTTTGACATATCTATAAGTGGACATGGAGTAGGAGGGGGTGTTATGTTAGTGTCTCCCTTGAAGGAGAAGTATTTTTATACTATGATATTTCATTTTATCTACACCAACTTAGCTGAGTATGAAGCTCTCATCCATGGTCTTCAATGGGCTAGGAAGAAAATAATTAAACATCTACACATTTTTGGAGATAGTGATTTGGTGATGAACTATGTAAGAAAGAATAACATGACCAAAAATCAGATATTGAATTCCTATAAACATAAATTTTGGGACCTCATATAATACCTTGAAGTATTAAACATCCAATCCATCCCAACAAAAATAAATAAACATGTTGATAAACTAGATATTATTGGTACTCATTTTGACATTATAGATGATATCCAAAGAGACAAATCACAATAACATATCAATGTGGTTTTAATTCTTTTCATAATTGATAACACGACCAATTGGTAAGTGTTTTATAGTGGAAAAATATATATTCTTTTCTTGCAAGAAGAAGCTAAGTTTTATGCAAAAAGATAGAGAAAATTACAATAATAATATGATGACTAGGTCATTCAACTAAATTTGAAAAAAAATCCAAAGGGGTTGATCACACTTGAAATACTTTTTGTTTTTGATGATCAAGTTAGGGGAGATAAACTGAACATGAATATAAAGCAAGAGGACTATGAAATACTTTCCATCTTCAAGGATAAACTTCTCACCTTAGTACGGTATGTAATGAAGAAGAAAAGTATACATTTTTTAAACTCTACCAAGATTTTGAGGACATATTTACATGGTAGTACAATTATCTCAGAGGGTTTGACCCTAGTTTGGCACAACCCACTATAAATTTGGATTCTGATGCCAAACTAGCTAGGGAAAAATAGAGGCCCATAAACCCCAAAATAGAGCTCCTCATAAGGAAATAATTGACCACGATGATAAATACTAGGATCATATTTCCAATTAATAATTTGTACTAGGTTTCAAGATTGGTCCCTATTATAAATAAGGTTGTGTGTTGACTTTAGGGACCTAAACCAGGCCTCATTTAAGTATCACTACCCATTGCCTCCTATGGAGTAAATATTACAAATGGTGATAGGTGCATAACACTTTTTTATGTTATATATTTATTCTAGATACAATCATATTCTAGTGAAGTATGAGGATCAATTCAAGACAACCTTCGCCACTGAATGGGGAAATTATGACTATATAAAAATGATCTTTAGTTTATCCAATATAGGGGAAACTTTTCAAAAAAAAACATGGATAATATTGTACTTGTCAATTTTAATGATATTATAGTATTCTCTAAGCATGTTTGTGATCATTTGTCTTATCTCAAATAAGTATTTGAAAGGTTAAGAAGTTTAGCATCTCACTTAACCCCAAGAAGTGCAGTTTTTTAGTCCATGAAGGAAAAATTTTGGGCCATGTTGTCTCCAAGAGAGGGATTATGATTGATCCTAAAAGGGTAAGTGTCATTCTATTATTATCCTCTCCTAATCACAAGAAGGAGATGAAAATATTCATAAGAAAGGTCAATTTCATTAGGAGTTATGTTCCTAATTTTTCCAATATTCCAAAGCCTTTATCTACTATGTTAAATAAAAATAATATCTTCCACTAGTATAAAGAATGGAAAAATAGATTCAAAACAATTAAACAATCCATTGCATAAGCTCCCACCCTCATAAATACATATTTTATCAAGGACTTAATCTTTATGCATTTTGGGGTATGGACACTATCTTAGCTATGCTAGTACATAAGAATGAGGAATACATGGTGCAGTCTATAGATTTCCTTAACCATGGTTATGAAGGTTATGATGTAATTCATTCTTTTGTAGATAAGTAAGTGTTGTTTTTTATAAGAAGTCTAAAAATTTTTAGACATGTTTTGTCTAATAATAAGGTTCAATTACTTTTCTCACCCAAGTATCAAAGAATTAATCTTAATCAAATATTTTAATGAGAAAATGGTAAGGTGGATTATAATGGTGATGGAGTATGATGTACACATCAAGGTCACAAATGGTAAGAGGTAGGGGTTTGTTTGAAAAACTCACTTAAGAATTATAGAGTGATAATAATGTTTTCCTAGTACTCCAAGATGTCCAATAATCATCTAAACCTTTGTTACCTACTACTTGGACCCAATATAACACCAACTTCCTTCAAACTAGTGAATGCCCTCAAGGATTGAATAAGGCCAAAAGAAGGTATTTTATATTATAGTCAATTCTTATGTCCTTATAAATGTCATCCTATTTAGGAAAGATGTTAATCCCATCTAGGTATAGCATCCCTTCATGTAGCGGGGTTTAGATTTCATAGGGATGATTAGCCCACCTTCCAGTGTAGGTCATAAATAGGACTTGATAACCACTGGCTATTTTACAAGGTGGAATAAAGTAGTGGATTTAAAAGAAACAAATGAAGCCAATATATGGTATTTATATGAAAGTATAGTCACTAGATTTGGGGTTATTTTTACAATCATCTCTAACAATGCAATGGAATTTATTGAAACCAAGATGACTAACTAGGCAGTTAGACATGAATTTTACTTTATCACCTCATCCAATTATTATCCCCAAGGTAATGGATTGACAGAGTCCACTAATAATAATTTTTTAAAAATCATTAAGAGGACTATGGATGGAAATAAAAGGACCTAGTTTACCAAGTTGAGGATATCCTTATGGGCTAATAGAATCATTACTAATAAGGATGTTGGCAATTCTCATTACATGCTCATTTATGGTAGAGAGGTAATTTTTTCTATTTCTTTTGAAATTCTAGCTCTAGAACCTACACATAAACTATAAATGATGGAGGATGGTACTATGGAGATTAAATTTGTGGAACTAATGGAATTTCAAGAAATAAGAGACCAAACTATGCATACAATGGAGATTAATCAAGATCAAGTAAATAGGTCTTTTGGCAAAAGATGAGCCTATAGAGTCTTCTTTAAGGGAGACTTGGTGTTAAATTTGGATGATGATAAAGCCAAAATTTGGAGGCACACCAAGTTTGATGCCTTATGGAGTGGTCCTTAAATCATGGCCAACTACAAATCACCTAATGCCTTTCAAATATCAAAGTTTTATGAGGAGGAGCTAGCAATATTAGTTAATGGGAACCATATAAATAACTATTCTTGAAGTGATATTAACTTTTTACATATTAGTTAAGCCACTTTTCTTCCCTCTAGGTGTTATTGCACTTTTGTTTTGTTTTTCTTCTTTCCTTTAAGTGCTTGGTCACATTTGTTTTTTTATATTCTTGCTTTTTATTTCCATTTAGAGGTGAATCTCAATTATTTTATTTAGTGTTAGGATAAATAAATAGTAATAGGTTTGTATTCTCAAAATCAAGGGTTTTCAATGGCTTATATGAATCCATGACCAATGGATTACTTCAAAGGCTATTGGATTCCTTATTAGCATGCAATCATCCCATAGAGGTTATCAAAATGCTAACTATTTTTAATAACCATGAAAGAGTAGCATATATTTTTAGTTCAAGATTGTAAGATTTTAGTAATCATGCAAAGGTTTCAAGGTTTAGTATATGTTCAATAAAATGTCTATGCCAACCTTTCTATGTAAAGAGGAAATGTTTCAACATGTAGTCAATTATTTTAACTTTGCCTAGATCCATGTGTCACATTTTCATTCTTTCAAATTTTATCCATTTTAATTCAAAATTTATCTAGTTTTCCAAGAAAGTGACTTGACTCTTATCCATTTAAGGTTCTTTTATCTCCTGATGATGGATTTAGGAGGTGATAAGATCAAATTTGGTAACCCCCCATCAATGTCTTGATGGCTTCTTGATTTATCATTTAGAGTAGGAATCTAGTCTAATCGAATGACACCAATGACAATCAATCACATCTCCTAGTGGAATTTTGCTCTTTAAAAATGTTTTTGGCACTTAACTAATTTTTTAAAAGTTTGACTACTACCACATGTCAAATTTTTAATGGTCTTGGGCCATTTTCAAAATGAATTTTTACACTTAGTTGATTTTCATGAAGTTTCCCAATAATCTCCATATCAATAGGTAGTGGGAAAGTGGGTTAGTGGGATGCTTCCACGTGTCACAATCCTAATGATCTAGAGTCTTGAAAGTATACATATAATTCAAAACCCTCTAGTCTAGTAGGTTATTAGGATGATGCCATATGGCATAATATCACTACTTTACTTTCCCATATATTTTCATACAACCTAGAGATATGTTAAAGCCTCAAGAGAGTAGGTGAGTGGGATGGTACCGCATGACATAATCCTACTACTATGTAACCCTAGGTAGTATATGGAAACATAGTAGTGTATTAGAGTAGTGGGTGATTGGGATGATGCCATGTGGTGAAATATTGCCTCATCATAGAGAGAATAGTCATTGAGAACAATCAATATCCTATGGTGGTATAGTTATTAGACCTATCATAACCTAGACCAACTAGGGAATGCCACATCAATTAGTTTTCAAATGCACCTATCTCCCAGACCTGACTTAGATGACTAAGTGAAGTAGATAGATCTAGGATTGAATGGAAACATGATAAGTGACAATTGTAGATCAAGTATAGGGATAGTGTGGTAGAAGATTAGCTAATGGGAGATGGTAATGTGTCTAAGTGGTGGTCCTATTGATAATCCTAATCATTTTCATAGTGTGATAAGGAAACTAATCTTTTGTTAATAGATGGCATAGTCTATGAATGAGCTCTAAGCATAAGTGGTCTTTCAAGACTATGTAATTGAGCAAGTGATATTCATTATAAAGTGTTTTCATTTTCTTTCCCTTATGAATGTTGGATAAAATTCCTAGGGTGAATGCAGTGAGCTTCGTGGATGTTACATGGCCAGACCTAGTTTTAATGATCTCAAGGTAAGGATAGCTTGATTTTAAATGGAAACATTGCAAAGAACCTAGTTTTCTCAAATATCCCATCTTGAATTATATGAGATCAACTTTGGGGTTATATTGATCCTGAGCTCAATGGGATATAGAGTTCACCAAGGATCACAAGAAGTTTTTAGAGGTTATAATGTGGAATTTGGGGATGAACCCAAGTCAAGTCTACAAGTCAAAATAATCGAATAAGTGTTTTATGTGTGTCCCAAGGGGGAATTGACTCATAGAATTAAAAAAGGCCCAAAATGAGATTCATGTTAACATGTATTTGGAACCTAGTACTAAGGAGCTTGTTGGCACCTACACTAGCACTAGCTGAGACTAATTTAATGTCCTATCTCACCCATTTAGACATTGAATTCATGAGTAGGCTATGCAAATTAATTTAATCATATAATCACTAGAAAATGGAGTATCTTGGCATGAAAATCATGATGCAACTCAACTAAAATTGGAAAAATGGTGAGAGGGTGATGGAATCTATCCCAATTCATCATGGAAGTGAGTGGAAATTGAGAGCATGTAAAAGATAAGATAAAATAATTGGAGGATGTGGCAAGTAGTTATGTATATGTGGCTCTAAAAATATTGAATGTATCCCCACTACCTTGAACCCTTTCCCCAATCATCATAAAAATTTATAATTATTGGCAATATGATTGTCATTGATGATAAAAGAGTGATAGTTAGCACTATGGGTTTCATTGATGTCAAGAGAATTAGTCACAAATAATATTGATGAAAAGAAGAGCATGTTTTATAACTTCATAAGTTAAAATATTATCATGAAAAGTTGTCATGCTTTTACATAGAATATTTATGGATGTTTGCATAAAAATTAATAGAATATATGTTATGGGTTTTTCAAGACCATCTCATATATATGGTCCTTATGTTCAAATGAAGAATAATGATTTATTTTAGTTCACAGACATTGCTATGTTTTTTTAGTAAAACCCTAAGGTTTTTAGTCATGGCATTCATATGAGTTCTCTATTTTCATGTTGACTAGATATAGGTAGGAACTAGTCACTTAAGTTATAACTTAAGCCTTCCTGATCATTATGAAACTAGCCCCTTCAACCCAATAATTTATAGCTTGGATTAATGATCAAAGACTTTAATATTTCCTATGTCCTCAACTTAAGACTTGTCTGAGCTTTATTAATGGCTACCACTAAATCATATGATGAATATACAATTATGCACAACAAATTCAATATGTCAAAGTTACTCGAGACTGAATGGACTAGTACCAAGTGTCACAAGCATAAGGATTGAAAATGTGTATAAATAATGTGCAATTTTCAAGTGTCATAAGAATGGGGACTGATAGTAAAGTAATCAGAAGGCACATGTTAGTGCCAAGTGTCATAGGCATTAAGACTAATAATTTGCAAAAGGCATGTAATAGTGTCAAGTATCACAAGAGAAGGTATTGACAATAATGTGTAGAAGGCATGTGAGGGTGACAAATGTCACATTCATGGGAGCTTATCAAATAGAGAACCAATGAGCATATAATTCTATCAAAGGATATAATAGCAAGCACATGATCATGTAATGAATATTAATAGAAGATGAGGATTCAAAGAGGTTAAATTATCTGATGTTTAATGATAGACAAAGGTAAAGTTCATGATACTTTTAAATATCTAATGGCACACAATAGCTCAGATCAAAATATCAACAGATGTGATTTAAATATTGAAATGTTAAAGTTTGGAAGGTCATAAAGATATAATAGAGTGTGTGATCTTATCAAATTTTGATTAATAGATACACTTTAAATTTGAAGCATTAAAGTTCAAAAGCTCACAAAGATATAATGGAACACATGAGCCTGATCTAATGCTTGCATTTTAAAGTTGAGACATTTGAATGAGGATCATTAGATCATGGCATAAAACTTAAGATCAATGGTTAGTATGTAAATATATGTTAATCTCAATGGTCAAGTGATGGAACCTATAGGAAAGATGCACTATACAAACAAAGAATGATGTAGATCACTATGATCGATCTAAATTATGTAATATGGCATGTGTATCAAAGCTCAAGCTAAATCTATGTAAAATATAGTAAAAGACAAAGAATTATAGTGGTGGTGCATGAATTTTTGAAGTGAGAAACTTGTAGGAGCATGATGTGTTAAGGACCAAGTGTGAAAACCAAGAAAAAGTGAGACCTAGATCAATACATATATATATCATCTAGGAAATACATAAGTGTAACAGGGTGGATAGAAAGTCAAGTTGAGTGGTAGAGAGAAAGAGAGGAAGAGAGATGCAAATAAAAGTATGAGTATTTATATAATGAGTATGTAATAGAGAAATAGATTCATTTTTGAATCAAATCTTGTAATCTAGAGTTGTATCTCCATATAGATCTGATAGGTAGGTGCCATCATAAAAGTTGAGTTGTGTTTATCTAAGGATAGGTGATTCCTTAGAGTAGGTGCTCTTAAATCAAGGGATTGGTATCTCCTTAAGATCAATGCCCTTAAACATTATAACTAGTGAGGTTCTTGATTGTGAGGTTGGATTAGAATATTAGATTCTTGCATCTATTCTCATGGTGTTTTTCCCATATTGGGTTTTCCACGTACATCTAGTGTTATGCATGTGTGTGTGACCTCTACATATCATTTCTAAAGTAATTTTTAAGGGTTTAAAGGATTAATTTTAATAAATATACTAATTCAATTCCCTGTTAGTAGAGAGTTGTGTTCCAATAATTGGTATTAGAGTTAGGTTCCTTAGAAGAAGATTAATCAGCTTAGGTAGATCTTGGATAGTGAACACAAATGGCTAGTCGCGAAGGATCTTCCTCAAATAAATCATCTCTCTTTGATGGATCAAACTATGCATTTTAGATCATTATAATGGAATCATATTTAAATTTATTAGGGTTTGATGTATGTATGTCTATTATAAATGGATATACAGTTCCTACTACAACTCTTATTGATCAAGCTACAAAGAAGGCATATGAGAGTAATATCAAGGAAAAGAATGTTATCCTTTGTATATTATCTAACTCAAATTTTATCAAAGTAATGCATTGTCAAAATGCATAGGATATTTATAACAAGTTGAAAAATATATATGAAGGTGATGATAAGGCAAATTAGGCTAAGATACAAACATACAAAGGCAAGTTTGAAAGTCTTAAAATGAATGAAGAAGAGAAACTTTTAGACAACCTCCTCATAGTAGATGAAATAGTCAATGCAATAAAAGGCCTTAGAGAAGAGATGAAAGATATAGTCATTTTTAAAAAGGTCCTAACATCTCTACCATCAAGGTATGACTCTAAAATAAATAAAATAGATGAAGCAAGAGATCTATATAAGCTCATTATCAATGAGTTTTATGGAACCTTCACACTTTATGAGATGAGAATGGAAGAAGTAGATAATTTCAAGAGATAAGTTACATTCAAAGCATCTAAACAATGTAGAATAAACTTTGTAAGACAAAATATAAATTGAAAACAAAATCATGACTTCTAGTGTGGACAAAGGTTCACAAGTCTCTGAAAAAGGGAAAATTTAGCTAAGCAAGAAACCTAAGGATGTGTGGAAAGTTGAAGATCATAAAGTTGCATAATTTATGATTGCTCAAATTGCACTCCATGCCAATTAATATAACTTATGGGTAATAGATAGTGGTTTCTCAAAACACATGACTAGTGACAAGAACAAGTTCATCAAATTGATCAAATGTAATGAAAGATATATCAACTTGGGATATAATGTTTCAGTAAAGATCTATAGTAAAGGAACCTTGAACATAGATGAAAAATTGCCTACACATGATGTCCTTTATGTTGAAGGATTGAAACATAATCTGCTAAGTGTCAGCTAAATGTGTGACAATGGATATAAGGTCGCATTTAATGTAGAAGGCTACAAGATAAGGAGATCTATAAAAATAGTTGTAGAAGGTAAAAGAACTATAATCTTAGTGAAGTTAATGGTAATAGTTGCCTAATAGGAAAGATTGATGAGAGTTGGTTATGGCATAGAAGAATGGGTCATGTTAGTTTTGATAATCTAGTTAAGGTTAGCTCAAATAAGTGTGTTAGACACATGCCTAAGTTAACCAAACCTACAGACACTAATTAAAAGGAACAGCAAGGTAAGCAAACAAGGGTCAAATTTCAAATAAAGGAGTATGTAACTACAAAGCTTTTAGATTTAGTTCATATTGATCTTTGTGGTCCTACTAAGGCAAGAGGATCTAAAGGAGAAATATAATTCATGATTCTAGTATATTATTACTCAAGAATGACATGGGTAACCTTTTTTAAGGACAAGTCTTAGGAATTTGAAAGATTAAAGATCTTTAGGGACATGGTAGAGAATGAGATAGGATAAATAAATCAAATGCTTAAGATCTAATAGAGGTAGAGAATTCACCTCAAATAAGTTAATAGAGTACTATGAGAATCATGAAATAAAAATGAATAAATCTTTAGATAGGAATCTATAGCATAAAGGAGTTGTTAAAAGAAAGAACAAAAAATTCAAAGAGATGGCCAAAACAATGCTAAAATTGGACAAGTTACCTAATGGATATTGGAGAGAAGTAGTACAAATAGCATTATATAACTTGGATAGAGTTAAACTAAGGGTCAATAGTGATAAACCCCCTATGAATTATGATATGGAAAACCTACCTCTATTAAGTATTTTAGAGTATTTGGAAGTGAATGCTACATCAGGAAAAAAGAAGACAAATTAGGAAGCTTTAAATCAAGATGTGATGAAGGAATATTTCTTGGCTATTCCACCCAAAGTAAAACCTACATATGTTACAACAAAAGGTTATATAATATTTTATACAGTATCAATGTCAAGGTGTATGAAGGCTTGAAACATGTTAAACCTAAAAAATACATCTATGAAGAAGAATCATAGTCTAAAGAGGAAGTAGATAATGAAGAGCCAGAGGAAGTAAATGAAAGGCCACCTACAAGAATTGTTCAAAAGGATCATCTTATAGAGAATATAATTAGTAATAAAAATTTGGGAGTTCATATAGGGATAAGAGTTTTAATGAACAAGGAGTAAGTAATTTTTAATCTAATATCTAAAATTGAGCCTAAGAACTATGTTGAAGCTAGCAAGGATGAGAATTGGCTCAAAGCCATGGATGAATAACTAAGCCGAATTAAAAAGAACAAAACTTGGAAATTAGTTCAAAGACCTTAAAACAAGAATGTAATAGGCACAAAATGGGGTTTTAGAAACAAACTTAGTGAAGATGGAACTTTTATAAGGAATAAGGCTAAATTGGTGTGCAAAGGATATACACAACTTGAAGGCATAGATTTTGAGGAAACATTTAATCCAATTGCTATATTGGAAACCATAAGAATGTTTCTAGAATTCGCTATTTAAAATAAATTCAAAGTCTATCAAATGTATGTTAAGTTTGCTTTCTTGAATGGGAACCTAGAAGAGGAAGTCTACATAGAACAACCTAAAGGTTTTCAACTATCAAAAGAAGAAGAATATGTTTGAAGACTAAAGAAAGCTATGTATGGTCTTGAATAGGCACCTAGAGCATTGTATTCAAGATTAGATCAGTACCTAAAAAAATAAGGATTCAATAAAGGTTGTACCAATATAAATATGTACTTAAAATTAGAAGGTGAGTATATGTTAATTTTTGTATATGTAGATGATATCTTTTTTGGTGGTATCAATAATATAATGTGTAAAAAAAATTCTACTCCAATGAAAAATGAGTTTAAGATGTTTATGTTTGGATAAATTTATTTCTTCCTTGGTCTACAAATATCACAAACTGATGAAGGGATATTTATATCCCAACCCAAGTATTATAAATAAATTATCAAGAAGTTTGGAATGGAATATATCAAACTAGTAGGTACTCCCATGATTATTGGTTATAAGTTGAGCAAAAATAATGAGTCCCTTGATGCAAATCATATTTTATATAGATCAATGATAGGTAGCTTATTATACCTAATTCCATTAGGACTAGATATCATGAAAGCAATATGTGTGGCTATAATATTTTGAGTTTCTCCTAAAGAGTCACATGTCAATGCAATGAAAAGGATTTTTAGATACATCAAGAGTACAATTGACTATGGCTTATGGTATCCCAAAGGTGAATATTTCATTTTAATAGCATATACAGATGATGATTGCGTATGAAGTGTGAATGATAGAAGAAGCACTAGTGGTGGTGCATTTTTCCTTAGAAACAAACTTGTTTCATGGTTGAGCAAAAATTAAGATTCAATTACTCTTTTTTATAGCTGAAGAAAAGTATGTGGCAATAGTGGCAAGTTGCACTCAAGTCTATTAAATGAAGCAAACACTCAAAGACATCAAATTAGAATATAAATCACATATATCTATTCTTTGTGACAATTCAAGTGATATTAATATATCAAAGAATTTAGTGATGCATTCCAAAACTAAGCACATATCAATCAACTATCACTTCTTAAGAGAAAAGGTTTTACATCAAGAGGTCAAAATAGAATATGTGCCAATATAGGATCAAATTATAGACATATTCACCAAACTTCTCTGAAAGAATAATTTGAGTATCTAAGACATAAGTTGGGAGTGCTGGATCCTACATCACATCACTAGATCCTAGTGATAGGGCATGAGTCCAGGGGGAGGATCATAACAACATTATTAATCCTTAGAAGAAGAGAGAAAAGGATAATTAGGTATGCATATTTTTGCAAATTTATAATGAGTTGATCGTTGTAGATTCTTAGAAAAAATCATTTATCTAATAAAAGGGGAGAAAATTTTTGACAAATAATGAGAAATTTGGATTCCCTTTGCCATTGATGTCCAAGGGGGAGAAAAAGTATAAATTATCTCTATAAAAGTTTGCCAAATGTTTTATGTTTATCTAGAGCATATGTTTAAGTTGTGTTTTGGAAAGTGTCTGAGTTGTGTTTAGTCAATTTTTCCATTATCTAAGGGGGAGAAAGTTTGGAATGAATAGATTTAGCTCACATTGATTAGATGCCAATGCAAGTATATTCAATGATACAGAAGGAATAGAGCATGCATTACAAGATCAAAGCATTTATTTTGCCATCAATGATAAAGGGGGAGATTATTGGCAATATGGTTGTCATTGATGACAAAAGAGAGAAAGTTATCACTATGGATGTCATTGATGTCAAGAGAATTAGTCATGGATAAGACTAATGGAGAAATGACCATGTTTTATATTTGCATAAGTTTTAATATTATCATGCAAAGTTATCATGCATTTATATAAACTATTTTTGGATGTTTTTAGAGAAATTGATGGAAGATCTATTATGGGTTTTTCAACATCTCATATATATGGTCTATAGGTTTAGATGAAGAGAAATGGCCCCAATAATGATTTATCTTAGCTCTTAAAAATTATTAGGGTTTCTTAATAAAACCATAAGGTTTTTAGTCATGTCATTCATATGCATATTCTATTTTCATGCTGACTAGATATAGTTGGGAACCGATCGCTTAAGTTATAACTTAAGCCTTCCTCATCATTTTGAAACTGGCCCCTTTAACTTAGCAATTAATGGCTTAGAGTATTGATCAAAGACTTTAATATTTCATAAGTCCTTGATTTAAGACTTATCCAATATTGATCAATGGTGAGTGTTAAATCATATGGTAATGATCTAATGATGTGTAGCAAAGTCAATATGTCAAAGGTACCTAAGAGTGAACATTTTAGTGCCAAGTGTCACAAGCATAGGGACTGATAATTTGGAGAAGGAACTCACAAGTTCCAAGTGTCACAAGTGTAAGTACTAAAAGTAAAGTTATCAAAAGGTACATGATAGCACCAAGTGTCATAAGCACAAGGATTGATAATGTGTAAAAGGCATGCAAGAGTGCCAAGTATCACAAGCATGGGCACTAACATCAATGTGTATAAGTAACATGAGGGCACCAAGTTTCACATTCATGGGAGCTTGTTGGATAGAGAACCAATGAGTGTATTAGTATATAATAGGATCTAATGGTAAGCACATGATCATGAAGTGAATATAAATAGAGTATAAGGAGTTAAAGAGGTCAAAGTGTCTAATTTTTAACAATAGATAGAGGTAAAGTCCATGCTAATTTTGAAGGTATAATTACATGAAAGAGCTCAGATCAAAGAGATCAAGGGATGTAATTAAAATATTGAAATGTTAAAGTTTGGAAGTTTGTAAATATCTATTAGATCATGTGAACCTATCAAAATTTGATCAACAGATGTGATTTAAATTTGAAGTGTTAAAATTTAAAATCTCTCAAATATATAATAGAGTACATGATCCTAATCTAATGGTTGCATTTTAAATTTACGATATTTGAATGAGGATCATTAGATCATGGTGTGAAACTTAAGATCAATGGTTAGTATTTAAATATATGTTCATCTCGAAAGTCAAATGATGGAACCTAAAGGAAAGATGCACTATACAACACAAAAAATGATATTGATCATTATGATCGATATAAATTGTGTAATATGGCATGTGTATCAAAGATCAAGCAAAATATATGTTAAATATAGTAAAATTCAAAGAATTATAGTTGTGGTTCACGAATTCATGAAGCAAGAAACTTGCAGGAGCATGATGTGTTAATGACCAAGTGTGAACATAGAGAACATGTCATACCTAGATCAATAGATACATACATACATACATACATACATATATATATATATATATATATATATATATATATATATATATATGTATGTATGTATGTATGATATATATACTTAGATCAATACATACATACATACAGACACACACACACACACACACACACACACACACACACACACACACACACACACACACACACATATCATCTAGGAAATACACTAAGTGTATAATGGTGGATATAAAGTTGAATTGAGAGGTATAGAGAATGATAGGAAGATAAATTTAGAGTAGAGTATGAGTAGTTATAGAATATGTCTGTAACAAAGAATTAGATTTAGTTTTGAATCAAATCTTGTAATCCGAAGTTGTAGCTCCATAATAGATCTAACAGGTAGGTTCCATAAAAAAAACTAAGTTGGTTCTAAATTAGGGATTAGGTGATTCTTTATAGTAGGTGCTTATTTAGAGTAGTTGATCTTAAATTAGGGGATTGGTTTATCCTGAGGGTTAGTGCCCTTAAACAATGTAAGCAGTGAGATTCTTGATTGTGAGGTTGGATTAAAACAATAGATTCTAGCAGGTATTCTCATGGTGGTTTTCCATGTACATCTATTTTTATGCATATATGTGTGTGTTATATAAGCATATCCTTTCTAAATTACTTTGAAAAGGATTAAAAGACTAATTTTAATCAATCTACTACTTCACCCCCCCTTGTAGATAGTTCTACTTAATAATAACCACCTCGATGTGGGTAAGACCAAATTAAACCCAATCTTTGAATATTTTTCTTATTTAATAGGAAAGATTGCCATTATAAGGGGACCCTTTTATATCACAAAATTTTTTTATAAATTGGCTCATCCTTGATACCTCTTTTGGGTATGACTAAATTCTACCCTTTTGTAGCTTTGGATTCAAGCCTTTTGAATCAATAAAAACTAAAATTTGTCTTCTTCAAGCTAATATGTTTGTGTGAGTTTGATGTTTAGTTGATTTAAATATATGATGAAAGTTGTTATTCCTTTTGTATATCCTTATTTTCACATTTTTATAATTAGGTTAAGTTAATATACGTAATTTTTTGTGTTAAAATTATCTAGGCTAGTGAATTATTATGAAAACTGGTTGATTGTGTTTATGACAAAACCTTTTAGTCATTCCTTTAATTCCTATAAATAGAATCACAATCCCCACATGAAAGACTAATGTATGAAGATCCTAATTTAAAGAGTGTAATATAGTTTTAATCCATATTGAATCACATAATGTTGTCAAAAGGTTGGTGTGGGGAACATAACACATTTGGTGCATCACCTTTCTTAGATCTTAGTTTCATTTATGTTCTCTCTCTCTTTTCCTCATAAGTGTAGTAGTTTATTGTTAGTTTTAGGTGATCCATCAAGAGAACCAGCCCTATTTGGAGGTTCACTCCACCCATAGGTGGCACACATCCTTGAGGTGTTCCCATTATTTTGATTGGGAAAGGAGATGTGAAACACCTCCTTAGAGGGTGCAACTCAATGTGACAAAAAGTAGCACAAAATATCAATTAAATACTTAATAAAGGTTTCAAAATGGAATAACTTAAGAATAATAATGGTAAATTGAAGAATAACATTATAAAATTTTAAGGAAATGTAAAATAAGGTTCAAAATCTCAAGGCTATCAAAATAATATCCCTTCACCTCTACATAATCATAATCCTACCACATGATCCAGCTAGATTCCCTTACCATTACATGGTCTAAATTAATATTGTTAGATTTGTGGCAAGGCTCAATATAATAAAATGGCCTAGAATATTATGATAACAAGGAGACAATCCAATGGTTTAATGCATTGGTACATACTGGTACATGGGGAAAATGACATGATAACATTCATACACATAACTTCCCATGGTTTGGCTGAGATAACCAATGAAAATATATGATGTTATACGAATTTTATTAGTTTGGTTAGTTTCTCTAGTTCATTTGGTTTTCTTTAATGGGTTAATTTGGGAGGGTTAGAAGAGTTGTTTGGTTTGGAAAAAATACCTGGATGATGTTCTAAATAGTGAGTGGTATAGTATTATCAGCAGAGGTTCCTAATTCAATAAAATTTGTTAAGGATGAGGATAACTAAGTTTTATTAGTCTGCATATGATGGTACATGGAATTCATATTTACTAAAAGCATGCCAAAGATGAGGTATTGTATAATTTGAAAGGAACTAAGATTAGCCAAAGTTTTCTTTAGGGTTACAGAGCATTTAGATTACTTCAAGATAGATTAAACCAAACATTAAACATGATAACAAATACAAGGAATAACATAAGAAATATGATAGGTAATCATAAACTAGAAAGTCTATATTGATCTCAAAAATTCATCAACTTCTTCGTATAAGCATATATATTTATAGTTACTATAGTTCCTAACTATTTCTATTATTCTTCATAAATTGGCACCAAAATGAGGATACTATTCATATTATATCCTTTCACAATCCAAGAGGATATGAAAAAATACATATAGCTAACAATTTCATATATAATGCATGAATATTGAAAGAATATCCTGCACAACTTCTCTTATCTATTTTTCTTCTCCCAACACTTTCCTAGAATAAAAGTGTTGTTTCACCCTAAGACAATGTCGTAGGTTCATCTAATTGTGCATTAAGGATAGAAGCTAAAAATTTGAGTAGATTAACAAGAGTCATAGTAATCACTTAAGGCATCATTTCTAATTTTCACCTCTTACACACTACTTATCTACCCTTTTGGGTTTTCAATTAAGTAGCATACCAACATACCACCATTTCAAGTTTTCAATAGGCTGGTGTAACTAGGTGGCTAATCTTTATAGGTTTTCAACCACCCTGGTCCCACTTATCTCACTAGTCATCCTGATACAAAAAAATTATTCAAAATTTTTAAAAAAATTCAAAACTTTTGACATTACACAATAATCAACTAGAAGGAGGTTGTGTTTCTAAAGAATAAGGCTAGCCAATAAGATCCTTGGTTTGTATCTAAGTAGCCATGTGCTATGTGATGTTTTTCTAGATTTTTGATGGTGTCCTATACATAGGAACTTTGACCATTAGGGTTACCTCACTACAAAATGAAGTTAGGTCAGTCTTTAATGTATCCCAATCAAGCATCACTTCCTAAACTGAGTGGATCAAGACATGTATTGGTGTATAACACCTGATGAGTTTCTTTACATCCTCATTCTAAGTGGTAATTAACTCTAACTTTATATTAATAACCTTCAATTAAATCTCTACACTCAGCTACTCCATGTTTTTGCATGTCTTTATACTTATTCTCCTACAAATGTACTGTGTTATAATTTCTATTTCTAGTTGAGAAGTTGGGCACAAACATTATCTTAATCATTAAAAGATTGCTAGAGAGAAATTTTAGTCTCATTAGTTGATGGAGTCACAATATGCATTGTTGTGTGGGTTATGGTAGCTACAATGACGTTTTCACTTGAGTTAGCTAGGGTACTATCAAGCTAATTCTTTCAATCTAGAAGATTTTATGTGATCTAATGGGCCTGGAGGGTTGTGATGTTAAGCATACTTTGATACTCCTCTAGTAGAGTAATTAAAGTTATGGTGTCAATCTTTAAGTTATAGCCTAAGTTACCAAGTATATGAAGTTATTGTGTTGCACACTGGTCTTTTGTGAGCTCCATGACCAAGGTATTAAACTATCTATGGTCCAACATGAATTATTCCCTTATGACTTGAGAAGATAAGGCTAGTCAAGTGTCTTCAATTATCTTCATTATTTCATGTATATGAGCCCTAAGTTCTACATTCTCTAACTTTGATTGATCCTACTCTTACTCTAAAGATGTAGCATTTTGTGAGATAGACTATTAGAATGCTAAGACACCTTCCAATTGTTTATTTTAAAGTAGCCAAGAGATGTCCAAAAAGGCCTCTTGCCTAATTGGAAGAGTGGCTAGTGTGCTTGTCATTACTACAGGATCTTGACATGGCATGGTGGCTAGAGGGAGTGAAAGGGTGGTGCAACGAGTAGTGAGTAAGGGAATATCCCATATCCATACACCTCTTAGGTAAAGCTATGGTGACTATGATTATACTTGCATTGTGCTTGATATTTATTATTGCAGTATGGCCTCTTCTATTAACTTAGCTTATTGCATAGAATCCTCAACCATTTTTATTTGGCCTTTTCCTCTTATTTATTCTTCTTATGTTCTTCTTCCTTATTTATTTTCTCCTCCTCTTCTTCTTGATTATTCTTCTTTTCTACTTCCTATCTTCTCTTATCCTCTTCTTCTTTCTTGGTCTTCTCTTCCTCTTTCTTCTTGTTTCTCTCATTTTATTCTTCTTTATACTTTTTTTCTTATTCTTCCTTCTTCCTCTATTCATGTTCTTCTATATTTTTATATTCTTGTTCTTACATATCTTTAGCATGTGCTTAGGCTTGTGCTTATTCTTGTGTTTGCTACTACCACAAGTCTTCATCATGTTCCCCATCCTTCTTCTTAGTAACTTCTTCTACCTATTATTGTATCTGGTCTACTACATCTTGTTGTTGTTTTTATTCTTATTATTTTCCCTTCTCTTTCTCCTCTTGTACTTTCTATTATGTGGTAGCTACTTCTTAGGCTTGATGGGCCATCTCTTGAGCCTCTTATATGGTTGCTTCTATATCCTTAGCCTTTTTGGAGGAATTCACTTCCTTATATTTTTATGTTACCTATTGGTGTTATGATTCTTATTTCTTTCTTTTTTTTTCTTCCTTCATGCACCTATGTTTGGCTAGGTAGGTGACTTCTTCTCTTGCATCCTATTATTTTTTAGTTGTGATCTACTCCAGTGTAATTTATTCAACATCTTATTCTTATGGTGATTGTGGGGAGTCCTCTACTTGCACTTTTGAACTTGGAACATGTTGTTTCTTTTTGCTCATGGTGACTAGTGGTGAAGAAGATTCAAGAGTTGGTTATGCTTCTTATATAGTGCCTAACCTACCAAATGTGCATTCATCTAGGATAGGAGAGACTCTAGTCTCCCATATCATTTTTGGCCTACACATAAGTTATTTTGGTGGACTCTCTAATAGGGGTGTGAAGATAACATCATGTTTAACTGTTAGATCAGTTGATGGCTAGAATAATTCCATTCTACATAAAAGTTGTTCCTCCTCTTGTTTAAGTCTATCAATAGTAATAAAAGGTGGATAGGCTGGGAGTTCCACCAATATCTCAATTTAAACTTGTTTGTAGAGTTTCACTATGTGCACTTCCTTTTATAAAAATAAATCTCTCTTCCTCCTCATAATAATCTCTAGCCATGTCTACCAACATGACTTGTTAGACTTCTTGCACATCATTTCCCATCTCTATGAGATCATAAGACCTAGCTATCTAGGGTACCTTCAGGTCATCCTTCCATGTTACTATGCAACATATTATGCACTTTGGAGGTGGAGATACCAAGTGAGGTTCTACTTTGTGCTTTGGCTTATGCTATTTTGAAATAGATGTTGGCTCTGATGGTTACACAACAAGAATGTTTGTGCCTAGTGGTATCAATTACAATGGTGTTGCTCACCTAGCTACATCCTCTTCTTGTTTGGCCACCTCAGCCTATGCCATGTCCATTGTGATGAATAATGAAAGTGGTTTAAAAGGTTAGCATATCATCTTGTGAGTTGTGATGAAAACTCCCTTAGGTAGTAGCATAATTATGGCATATTATCCCAAATACTAGATGAAATTTGGTAGGACTTTGGGATGTGTGGCAATGAGGTCTAGACATTCCTCCCACCAAAATTTAAACTTCCCTTAATGTGAAAATGATCCACGTTCCTTCATCCATATGATGTTGTAGAATTGGTGTGATAGACAATAGTCTATATTTGGTTTCCAATTCCCCCTTAAGTGATTTCCACTATGTGAAACAAAGGATAAGGATGAGGAATGGATACTAGAAGGTCAAACTTATAGTGGTGTGGCACTTATTGATATTCGTGAGTAATTCTTGTATAAAGTATTCAAGCTAGTTAAATTATTCACCTCAGTGGATCATCCTATAATCATGTCCATAACACCCTTAAGAATTTATTTTTTAGACTTATTTGTCTACCAAAACCATTTGGTGATGTATTAGACAATAATATGCACATGTTTATCTAGAATTTCATTGATTAGGATCCTTTAGTTTTGCCACACATACAAGTCCCAAACTTCTTGCTAGATAGGTAGCATTTTGGTCTTGTAGGGAAGTAGGGAGTCTCCATTTGTAGGCATACCCAATGCTTAGTCGATAGCTTGCGTATTGATGACCACAATTTCATTTAGTCCCAAATAGAGAGCATCATCATTATATAATCCAAAAAATACTTGAATAATATCTCCCATATTGCCAAAGGTTGGCATTTACAGTAGATGCTTAATGTTTATGTTCTAAACTCTATGGGGAGATATGAGGGTGAGTGGTTGTGTAGCATTAATAGGGTTAGGTTATAATATATTTTGTTTGGATTTGGGTAGATATTAAAATGGTTCTTGATCATCATATTTAGTCTATCAAAACACCATGTTAACACCCATGGCTTCCTTTTGTGCTTCAAAGAGGGGTTATATTAGTGGCATGGTATCCATGGTGATATGAGAAGAACTTTGGCTACTTATAAATACTTTATGCAATGGAAATAGTTTGGCTCTTAATATCAATAGCTCTTCAAAAATATGCTAAGGATAAAATGTAAACATGGAGTTCAAACTTAACTTTTATAGATTTTGTATCTCTTGGATTTCACATCCAGGCCATGCCTAACTATCCACTCATCTTGAATGCAATGGTGGATGTGGTGAATACATTTCCAATTTATCCATTAAAGTATTTAGTCATTAACACATGTGTGGAGTTATGTTATTATGCCCTTAGGTGTCTATACGAGGAGTACAAGTTGCTAATGTTGACTAGCCACTGATTTGTTAAAGATCATGTCCATCAACCTTTGGCTCCTATATTTACTTCTAGTGGATGACCATTATCTAATGTATATCTTATTGATATGATGTTTTTTCATCTTTCCTAAACTTAATAATTTTTAGTCGCTCCTCTTTGACTTTTTGGTGGTACATGTGGATCCTCCTATACATGTTTGGTGCATGTGATGCTTGGTATTTATTCTTCACCAATGTTAATGCTAATATCATCTTAAAATACAAAATATAAAATAAACATACACAAAAAACTTGTAAAATAGAGAAATCCTAATCTACATGGTGCTACTCAACACCCACTCAGATTATGAAATGAGGTCAATAAACTATTGGTAGTAGGGCTTAAGCCTATAGGCATCTACTCACCATAGAAATATGGTTCCTTGTATATCCCTTAAAACTACCATTACTTACTACATTAATTCATGTATAATGTAAGACCCTTTCCATCTTATTTATATTTTGCTTAGGAATGCTCTAAACTAGATATCATTTAACAAAATTAGATGGTCTTTATGGAATTCTTTATGGTATAGGTTCTTATCATGCCATGATTTCTAAATTTTATTATGTACTTCTTATGTCCATGTTTCTCTTAATCTAAACTATTCCATCCTATTTATTTTTAGGATCTGATTGGTAAGAGATTCCTGATATCCTAAACACATGGTCATAATGATGCATAGGCTAGGTACTAGATACTCCATTGGCATGACTGATTCCTAACCATACACCAACTAAAATGGTTTAAATTATATAACCCTTTTATAATTTGTGTGATATGCCCATAATATCATAGTAATGCAATCTTCTCAATCATCTCACTTGACATCATAGATTTTGGTGAGCATTTTCCCTAGTAACTTATTTGAAGCTTTAGCCTAGATATTCACCTACAAATTATAGGTAGTGTTTTTATAATGAGAAATCATAAACTCTTTAGTAAAGGCCTTGATAGTATTATTGAATAAGTGCATTCCTTTATCATTGACTAATTTAATTGAACATTTGAACCTGGTAATGATATTTTCATATAAAAACTTCATTGCATCCTTCACACCATAGCTAGGCATGACAACATCTTTAACGCACTTAGTAAAATAATCTATCATAGTAATGATGTATTTGGATTTACCGCACTTGATTTTTGGGTTTATTGGTCTTAAAAAATCAATACCCCACTATTCGAATGGTTTCTCTACTAATAGAGGTTGTAAGGGTATCTCATCTTTCTAGATTGGTTTTACCATACATTGGTAAACATCATAATGTTGTGTAACTCTATGTGCATCTTGGAATAAATTTTGCCACCATAGTCCACTCTGTATAATATTTCTAGTTGTATCCTCTCCTTAAAAATGTCCTCTTATGACTCTTTGATGAGCTTCCTCTAAGATTTGAGGGCATTCATGTTCGAGGATAACCCTACATAGGATTTCATCCTTTCCCAAGTGATATAATAGTCCATTAGTGATAGTGTATGGTAGTGCTTTGGTCATAAATTATTTTTTATCCCATTATTGAAAATACACAAGGAAGATTCCTTACTTGAAGAAGTTGGTAATGGCTTCAAATTTTTCAAGAATCACAAAGACATGGAAGAGATATGCATTATGTGAGTCTTCTTATAGTTATTCTAGATCTTCACCAATTAGAATATGGTTGATGTGGTCAGGTCCCATATTTTCTCTACATAGTTTTACATTTATATGGAATTTAAATTCCTAAAACATCATCAACCAACAAGATATTGATCTTCCTAACATCGGTTTGTTGACCAGATACCATAGGTCTTGATGGTCACTAAAAACTTTTAATGGTGTTGCCAAAAGATAGTGCTAGAATTTTTAAAGTGTGAACATAATGGCCAATGCTTCCCATTTTGTATTTATATAATTTTTATCAACATATGATAATTTATAACTATAAAATTTGATAGGGTGATTAAGTGCACCTTCTTTGAGTTGCATAAGTACAACCCCAACTATGATGTCCAAAGCATCTACATGTACATGAAACAATTTACTCCAATATGGGAAAATAAGTATGGGTGTACTAACTAGTCATTATTTCAGCTCAATGAAAGCTACTTGGAATTTATATTTCCATAAAAACTTAATAGTCTTGCACAATAAGGTTTCTAGTGGAGATGAAATCACTACATAGCCTTTGATAAAAAATTTCTAGTAACCTATGTGCCCAAGAAAGGAGTGCACTTCAGTGGAACTAACAGGTGGTGGTATACTCAAGATTACTATGATTTTACCCTAATCCACCAAGATGACATCATCTTAAATAACATATCCAAGAAAAACATGAAAAGGTGTAAATAATAAACATTTTTTCAAACTTAAAGTGATGTGCAGATCTTGGCATAGTTCTAACATTAAATGCAACTTGGATAAGTGCTCTTTGAATAGGGAGAAGAATACCCAAACATCTATTTAAACTTCTAATAAATCATGGATGAAATATTTGAATGTTATAACTACTGCATGTGATAAACTTATAGTTGCATACTTTAGGCCAAACGATATGATTTTTTATGCAAAAGAACCCTACCCTATTTCAAAAGTTATTTTAGCTTGATCCTCTTCTATGATCAGAATCTGATGGTATCCATTGAATGCATCCCTAAAAAAATATACTTCATTTCCTACTACAAACTCCAAAACTTCATCTATAAATGGCATGGGGAATGGATCATTTACACAAACATCATTCAGAATGTGGTAGTCCCCACATAACCAGATTTCTCCTATTTTTTTGGGCTAAACTACTATCAGGCTTACCCAATTAACTTTTTATATTCGATATATTATCCTTGTAACCTACATTCTATCGAATTCTACATTTAATTTTAGCTTCATATTAGGATTGATTATATATGGCCACTTCTTGATCAAACATGTGAACTCCTTCAATTCAATGTGTATCTCACCAAGAGATGGGTCAAATCCTCTAACCTATAAGAATTTGGTGGGAAATATGTCTTGGTAATTCCTCAAAAGTTGTAGGGCTTCTAAAATTTTAGTCTCCATCCAATAGTCACCTATGCTTGCCAATTTTGGAACCTTCTCTATTGTGATGTTAGTGACATGTTTCTTGAGAGTTTGTTGATAAATATTGCATTTTCCTTTATCCACTAATTTTTGGATATTCATTTTCCCTTCCTATTTTAGGATTTGGATGTTATGTAGCTCATCTTCTTTAGTTAGTGCTATATCAGTGTCCTTGAATGGTTATATAGGCTGTTCAGGTCTAAATAAATCATTCAAATCTAAATCAACATCAAAATCAAAATCTTCACTATCTTCTACCTCATCCTAGATTTGATGACAAGGCTACATCAAATATTGTTCTTTAGTCTTAGCATCTTTATACATTTCATTTGTCAAATTAAGATCAAAGGCTATATTTTTCTATGTAATTTATTATATTATAGTGCTCAAATATTTCATGCACCCATGGCATAGAAAGTACTTGATTTTATGTGGTGCATTACGAACTAGTAGATTTTCATCTTCAAAAACAAAAGTTTGTATAAAATCACTTTGCACTTATGCCTAGTGTTTGGTTTCTCTCATGTGCTCCTAGTGCATGTACCATGTTACAAGTAGTGGATCAAGTATATAGTGGAAAATTTGAACCCAATACTTGGGTGCCACATGTTCCTCATTCGAAACTTCAATACATTATGTACATGAATCTCAGGGCACTTACCTTCTTGAAAAAATGACTAGTTAGTGTTGATGAATTGTGGTAGATAAAACCTACCAATCATAAGTTCACAAGCATCATCCTACTCAAGTTAATTATCTTGATTAGCTACCCACCAAGTCATAGCAACTCCCTTCAAAGCATAGTTTAGTGTGCTAACCTACTGATTGATAGTCATAATATGGAATTGTAAGCATATAATAAAATCATTTATGTCCTCTATTGTATAGTATATAGGTAGTTGATGTTCATGTATAAAGATCATCCTTATGGGTCAAATTTCATGGTCATAATGAGCCCAGTTAAGGAGATGAGTATCTGAATTACCACTGATAGATAAAGTTTCTTCTTAGGGCAAGGTGCCTTCCCTTATCAATTTTATGTAATTTTACATGTGATCATTATCTTGATACATGAAATGAACTTATAAATGAGTGTGAGATTTTTTAAACATGGAGGTGTAGTCTTCAATAAAAAAAAGTTATTTACAATCAGCTGCATAGTAATTGGTTTTAGTCTTTAATGTTTTGATGTGTTCAATTACTAGGTGAGTAGTGATTGTAGTTGGGGTTTGTCTTATTGGTATAAGAAGTTACATTATGTTGTGCATATATCATTTATATTTTCCTCAATATTGACCTTCATCTAACTAGTTTCTTATAGCACATGTGGAGAGTCTGGTTCAGTAAGAATTATGTATGGTTTGTGTACTCTATTAAGAGGAATGACCATAACCTTATCATTTTGATGTGACTCAAGCTAGTTATGTATTATATTGATAATCATCCAACCATCATATGCCCATTTTTTTCTTATTAGCACAAGGTATGGCATTGATGCAATTTTCATGTCTATGACCTCAAAATCTCCTTACAAAGACAAGTCTATGATTTTTATCTCAACATCCTCCAATATACCAATAAGATCAACTTTTTTATAGTCAACCAAGCTTAGAGTTATTGAGTTGTAACTAAGAGATGGTCATCTAATTTCTTCCCATGTTGATCTGGGAATCATATTTACTATGCTACTAAAATCAAAGATATCATTTGGGATCTCATAATTAGAAACTTCAATATAAATCCATGCATAAACATCCCATGGCTTCTTCATCTTAACATACCAGACTAGTTTTTCTATCTCTTTCTAGCCATGCTATGCACATTCCAAAAGATTATGTAATAGATTCATGATGTTCTATGATATGTCCTCATTACAAAGAGTAATCAAAAGTTTCAATAGATTTGTGATCATAGTGATAACTATATCTTATCATATGATGCACACAATTTGGCCATATATTTACACATCTCTAATGTAGCATCACCATCAGTATTTTCCTATTATTGAATGTTTTTCAAAACTACAAAACTTTGTTTATAAGACTCTTTTTTATAACTAGATCTAGTTAGTTATCTTGTCTAACCTTTTTGATTCTCTAATCCTAGGGCATCTCAAGTGGAGGTAGTCCATTTTTTGTATGTTATTATTGTGTCATAGTGTTTAGAAATGCATTTTATTTAGGTTTCACACTTACCATGTTTACATTTTAGATAGCTTTATCCTTACTTTGCTTCTTTAGAATAGTATAATCTTCTGTATCATGTTGATTAGAGACTCTATAATATGATTGTCTCTATAGATTCATTAGGAAATTTCTTTGGACATGATTTTACTCTCCACATAGATAGCATTATAGGGGAGGCTACTAATAGTTATTTCCTTTACCACCTTGGTATCCTCCTATGTAACCACCTCAACCTCCTCCTCTAGTAGATTGATATCACCTCAGTATCTTCTTTATGTCTGCATAAAATTCCAATGCTGAAACTATTGATTATTAACTGCCATACTAAATTATTATTGCATAACTTGAGAATTCCAATTTGATTATTGTGGTTGTGTTATGGGTGAACTCCAAGGTGATGCACACTAGTATTGAGGAGATGGGGATATCCAACCTGGTGAAGAATGGGTTCATCTAACTAGATCATGAGGATGGTACTATGGTGAATTTAGAATCCACTATGGATCCATTTTAGTCACATAATTCTTATCAACCTTCAGATCTGGGATTAGTTGCTTTATCAAGGAGATTTTTTGTGATGTAATGGCAAACACATTTTTTCAGATACCCTCTTTAAGTTCCTATAAATGTCTAAAATTATTCTCATCATGGTTAGTTTATTTTAAAAAATTACAATACATATTATAAGGATTTTTGATATATTATTGTAGAAGATGACATTGTGTTGTGGCATGCCCTACTACTCAGCAAAGTATGCGAAATTTTGTCTTTACTTTAGGATAGTCATTTCAATGGTGTCCTTCTTTTATGCACTATACACACCATAGGTTTAAATTAGGTTTTTCTATTTCATGATACTACTCCATTATTTTCATGAAATACTACAATGTGTTTTCAAATTTGGATTTAGTAGTAGTAACTTCTACATAATCCTTGATTTGTTCTACACATAGTATAATAGCTCTAGCATCCACTTTTGTCTCATATTGTGATTGCATAGTGTTAAACTGAATCTACCTCATAGTATTTGAACAAACCATGTTACCTTAGCTTTATCTACACATTGAATTATAATTTGTTCATTACATTATAAAATCTATTATCATAGTCACATACTGACTCTTTAGACTTTTGCCTTATCTCTTTCAGGTCATATATTATCTAGCTAGTACATTTCTTAATCTTAAATTCTATGATGATCCAATCTTGTATGTCTTTAAGACTTACCTATTATAAATATATTTTGTATATTAACTCTAATGCTCTCCTCGATATAGCCCCTATTAGTTCGAACATTTGTAAATTTACATCAGTGACACCTGTAACTTGCCATTTCATTATACAAGTTAATAGGTATTGTTTAGGGTCTGTAGACCCATCATAGATGGCCAAATTTAAGAATCCTCCTGATTGATTCATCATAGTGACTAGTATAGATAAAGTATTCTAGATAGATGTTATTTAAGGTGACTATTTTCTAAGTACTCCTATCTATGTACTACTCTACACACTATAGGAATTTTCATGCACACTTTGTTTGTCTGCACTTCCTTCTTATTATTGATCAACTTTAACTAATATTATATACTTCAAATCCTTCCTAATTGGTTTTTGTTAATCTCTATGCAATAATGATTTATGTTCTTTGAAAATAGTTTTTCCCAACTCTTCTCCTCCTACTCAATTAGCTAAAAACTTCTACTAGGATATATAATATTGGGATGTGGGTATGTGTATACTTCTAGTGAATAATCTTTTCCAGTGACTTATTTCTCTAATTTTCTTGATCCTATGATTAACCTATGACTAATTTATGTTTCTCTTTGTAATTATTCTTCTCTAAATACCCTTTCCTATAGCTATGCTTCTATCTTCTATTTGTTCTACTCCTAAACTACTCTCATCTTCCTATTTGCACATCTCTTCTTCTAATCATTCTTCTTCTTTTAGTTCTTTCTATTAGTATCCAACATCATTATCTTTCTTCAACCTTTTATAATCATCTCACTCATCACTTTTTTTCACTCATTCATCATCTACTCTACTAGTAATATTATTTTTATTCATTGCTACTTGGGCACTCATCTATTTATTCCATCTATAATTTTGTCACAATTCCCTTTATAAATCGATATTTTACTTCTTACTCTTCTTCCCTCATGTCTCCATTCTATATTTAGCCTCAATCTATAATCAATCATATATCCATCATTCATAATCATGTGCACACATACCCATATACCTAAAGTGACTACTCCATACTAATTGAAGTAGGCACCATGGCCTTTTCCACCACCAACATCTTCAATAGGAGAGGTAGTCATTGTAAAAAATTCCTCTAATTCCTTTGACATAGTGGTCTTTCATATATCTTAACACTATATAGCCTTATACTATGAACTCAGTAGTGTATTCATATATAGTGGTGGCAACCCATTAGTCTATCACTCTCATCCAGTCAGTATCTAGTTTTGTTAACTAGTCTATCTTTTCTTCGATCTAGGTAATGGTTTCTTCCACTCTAGAATGAAAACAATAGTAATCTAGTATTTTCAACTAATTAGTAAACAATTTGGGTAGTTTTAACCCAAAAAATTCATATATTTCATTATATATATGTTCCTAAATGATTTCACTCATGGTAAGACCCATCCTTTTGGATTCTTCTTCTATGAAGTGCCATACTTTTTGGTCTAGCCAGGTTTTAATATCTCATTATCCTAGTAACCATCTTAGCATAGCTTCCTCTAGAAGGAATTTTTCCATGTTCACTATACCATTTTTAGTAGAGGTTCCTAGTTCAATATAACTTTCTACGGATGAGGATAACTAAGTTTTATTAGTCTACATAGGATAGTACATGGAAATCATATTTACCAAAAACATGATAGAGATGAGGTATTGGACGATTTAAAAGGAACTAAGATTAACTAGATTTTTAATTAGGGTTAAATAGCATTCAAATTTATTTAATATAGATTAAACCAAAAATTAAACATGATAACACATATAAATAATAACATAAAAAATATGACAATTAACCATAAACTAGAAAGTCTATATTGATCTCAAAAAAGCTCATCAACTTCTTCATACAAGCATACATATTTATAGTCTCTACAGTTCCTAACTATTCATATTATTCTTCATACATTGGAACCAAAATGAGTAGACTATTCATCTTCTATCCTTTCACAAGTTGAGAAGATAGACAAAATACATATAGCTGATAATTTCATATATAACGCATGAATATTCAAAGAATATCCTACATAGCTTTTTTATCTAATTTTCTTATCCCAACAAGGATGTTTATGTATTTAAAAAAAAATCCATTTGTTTCAAAATGGTCATTAATGGCATCAAATTTAGGTGTAATGGCATTCCAATAATATCTGAAATTTAAGAGAACTAAGTAGCGAAGTTTATATTATATGTTAGGCTCTGAAAATGGGTTGAAATGTTGTTGGATGAGTTTAGGTATGTTATTGTCTCTATAAATTTGGGATTTCCAAAAAAATATCATTTATGAATAAAATTAAATATGATGATCCTAGACTTGAAGGTGAAATAAAATAATCAAATTTGGAGGTTATGGGCTTTGTGGTCTAAAAGGTGAATTTATCTTTCCAATTGGGCTTCATCTAATCTAGTTTTCTTGTCAAGATAGTTAAAATAGTTGATTATAAGGTTAGGTAGAGGGTTATATCAAAATACTTGTATACTAATCTTATATTCTATGTCACTTTGAATATTACATGTTGATATAGGAGCTAGAATTTATGGAAACATTTGTGCTCTAGGAAAATGACCTTATAGCTTATTTAGGAAGCATCATTCAAGAAAAAGAAAATGTTTATTTGAGGTTGGAAATGTTATTTTATTTTATTTTTATGTATATTTCTAATTTTTTTATTGACAAAAGTGTATTATTACTAATTTTTATTAGAAGGGGTAAATTATGTTGGTTTTACAGGGCACAAACAACCACAAGTTTAATATAGTAAGACCCATAGTCAAAAAAAAATACCCATGAGATACAAATAAAAATAATTTTATATAATCCAATTCAAAATACCAAGAAGACAAAAATTAATATAAAATAAATATATCAAATAGAACACTAAATAGAAATCGAATGTTCCTTAGAACTAGAATTCTCATGTGATGCAGCTTGTTTTGTCTCATTAATCTTCTCCAATATTAATTATTGGTTATTTTAGGCCCAAGTATGTTTGTAGGGTCCTTCCATGGGAGCCTATTTATACTTATTTTGAGGTAAATTGATGGTTTTTTTGACTTTCAGAGTAGGTTGGGTGTCTTCATTATCTTCTTGATCTAGCTCTATAGTGATTTATTTCTACAGTAAAGGGGATCTATTTTCCTTACTTTTATCTAATTATTTCTTAAGATTAATTGTTTCACCTTTTATTTCATTAAAATACATTATGAAGGAGGCCATATCCCTCCCTATACCCTCTTTTCTGATTTTGATGTTGAAAGTTTTATTTTATAAATTTTTTATGTTCATTTGTGTATAAGCAAGGATTTTGAAATGATAACGAAATTATTCAAATACTGAAAATTAAAGTGTTTAAATTAAAATAAATTAATTTTTTTTATCTTTTTAAACAATATGTATTCAATTTTTAATGGGACTAACAATAAAACTAAACTATATAATTATTGAGTTTTGTTTATTTTCTAATTTTTAAAAATGCAAAAATTTAACTATGCTTGCTAGAAATGAACTTTTTTATTGTTTTTTTTATATTAACACAATTAAATAATAATGAATTATCTAAAATTTATATTTTAAAATTAATTTTAATTATATGATTTAAATTTTATATTCATTCAATGGAATTTATGAATTTTAAAAGATGTAGCTTTTGAATGCAAGACTGAACATAAAATTTTGATTTTTTTGTTTTATTTGTATGAAATTTGATTTAATATGAAACCAAATAATTGTGATTTTTATTTACAATTTATGTTTTACAAACATGAAATTTGAGAGGATGATTTTATACTCAATTATTTCTTTTGGGTTTTTTGGGTTTTCAATGCAAGTGAATGTGAAGGTTGCTTTTATGTGTTCATGTGATTATGTGTATGCTAGTAGATAAAATTAAAAGAGATTATTAGATGAAAATAAAATATAATTTTTATGCCTAATTTTTATTTTGACATGCAAGATTTTATGCTTTCAAATCTATTGTATATGAATGCAACTATAAAATACTAAATAATTTTCAATGTGAAGAGTATGCAAGATGGTTTTTTTGGTATTATCTATATGAAAATGAATCCAATTTAAAAAATAATCCAATATAATACATAAAATAATAATAATATGATAAACTAAATCCCCCAACTTGACTAGAGTATATGATAGTTGAAGAACAAGGGATTGATCTAATATTGAAATCAATTGATTTTTAAGTTGTTAATTTTGTGTTCCTTTCCCAATAATGACCCAAAAATTATCCAACAAGAGGGAAAAAAAATAATATGAAGACACACTCACAAATTGAATAAGGATACAAATGAACAATTATTAGTTTTTCATGAACAACAATGTGTTGAGTTGTAAGCTCATAGATTTCCTCCTCAAATTGATGTAGATGACCAGAAGATTACAATAAAACTTGGGTTAAGTTATTAAAAAAATACATAAGGAATAATATATCTCTCTAAAACCTATAGTCTCAAATATTAATACAATTTTGGATCTAAAAATCAAGGAAGAAAGAACTATTTATAAGGAAAGATAAGGTTACATGTGGGAGTTATCTTAAGCTTGATGAAGAGATTATTATATTTAACTAAGAGGTATCTAAAATAATAATATACATGATTAGGATTGAATAAAAAATATATGAATTAAAATGAAATAGAAAAATATAAAAAATGTGAGTTAAAACATGCAAAATATGTCAAAATGTGTGTTCTAGGAGTGAGTTTTAAAATACATACAATGGTGGTTGAACCATAATTATATGTAGGTAGTGGTTATGTAACCACCATGGTAGTTCTCAAATTTTCTAGGGCATTTTTTAGAACCATCATAATGATTATGTGAACTATCATGATGATTGTGCAAATTACCATGAAAATTTTACTAAGCAACACTAAGACTAATTTTTTGAAATAAAAGGAATTAAAAATGCAATTTTGAAACTTGGAAAATACTATAAAGATGAAAAATACAAGGTTTGAGCATATTTTATTTTTGGATGTCCTTGCATCAATATCATATATCTTGAAATGTTGTACCATGTAAAATTTAGGTGCATATATATTGTACCCTTAGGGAGTCACATTTTCATGAACTAGAGAGGTTTTTTTATTAATTAATGGTACTTTGATAAGAAAAGGAAGGTTTTGAAATTTATGTTACATATATATGTGGTGTATCAAATCTAGCTGAGATGCCTTTGTGACTAGCAAGCAAAAAATGGGAATCAAGTGCAATTTTATAATGAGATCAAAGAATGTGATAACTAATCAAAACATGGACAATAATTATTTATCATTTTCATGGGGATAAAAATAATACCTAATATGTCCCGTCATGGGACTAAGCTCAATTTTGTGTTAGGATATGTCAACCTGCAAGACTAAAATGAAAAAAAAAAACATACATTACAATAAAATTATAAGAAATAAAACATTATAATTTATAGCATTTAGGTTGTTTAATATTAGTTTAGATTTGATATAATTTGGAATTAAGTAAAATATATAATAAATATATCTTATAAGCTAAATTTTATATTAAACAAACTATTTTAAAATAAAAGACAAAGTTAAATTATAAGTTTAAAAACCTTTTGAATTTGAAAGTCATTTGTTTATTATTACCATGTCAAATTTGAGATCTATAATTTTTGTAATAGAATCACACAAAATTAAATTAAAAATAAATAGTGAGAGAAGAGGATGGTAGGAGTACCAATAGAAGTAGATGGAAAATAAGAACAAGTAGAATCTTTCAATTTTTCCCTGAACACTAGATTTTTAATTTTGTTGAAAAAGCACACTAGGGCTAGTTAAATTTGAAATTTATTGTTTGGTGGGTTTTTTGAGATGTACTAACTAGGAAAATTTAGGTTTTATTGAATTTTTTAATTTTTTTTGGAGATTTGGGAGATTTTGAGGTAAACGGACATGATGGGTGGAACTTCTAGTCTTTATAGACCAATGGTTGTATAACCACCATGGTAGTTGTATAACTATTACAATGGTTATGCAACCAGTGTGATGATTATATAACCATCAATTTATAAATGCTAACATTTTACCATCACCACAAAAGTTTCATAACCATTGTCTACATATAGCAGTGATTTTTCCATGGCATAGGTTGAAATATTTTTAGAAAAAAGTGATTTACTTAGGTCCTTTATCTATGTTTTTAGGATTCTTATATACGATGGATCATGGCCAATGAAAATAGTGGCTTATGAGGGAAATTAGACTAATTAGGGTAGAGGATACTATCATTTTGGATAAAAAAAGATATGTACATCACATAAGTGGGCATAATTTCCCCAGCTACAAGTCTTTTATCTTATTTTTTTACTCACTGGGATGCATAAATACACACTTTATGGTTTCCATAGGCTCTTATGGAGTGGACCATCACATTGGTCAGCATATATAATATATTAGGTTTTTTTACTATAATTATTATTATTAATCTACTATAGGAAACAAATAGAGATAATAATGTTGACATACTAATGTGGGTACTAAGCATGGGGTTACATTTCTAATCGTTGAGAGGGTTACAACCCCTAACCTCTAAAATTACATAATTAGGATCTTAGCCTCATGGTTGGTGGGAGATAATGGGATGGATCATATGTTTTATAACTTGGATATAATTATGTAGATTATAGAGAATCAGAGTCAAAAATTCAATTGGGAATAGGATGTGGCATCTTAGATTTATATATATATATATATATATATATATATATATATATATATATATGTACTAGATTTAATAGTTAGGAGAACTATCCATCAGTCACCTTACACTTATCATGTGTTAGGTGTATAAGCACATGATTATCTATTGAACAAGTATAGATATTAGGGATAAAAGATTTTTCATAGCTTTTAGGTGGATAAGTATTTCATATTTAGAGATGTCCAACTAGTAGTGGGTACATTGATTGCTAGTGACCTAATCATATTTCCATATCATGGGATGGTAAACATTGGGGAAATGAGGCAATCACTTTGATTACATACAATATCACATGGTAGGTTTGATATAGGAATGGATATATAGAGTCTCACCACATTGATAGGTTTCCATAGTAGTTTATGATATAATAATATCCAACCTACCCATCCCTCAAGTATTATACAAAGGCATTATAGGGATGCATAGCTTGGGTGATTATGGTAGAATTCATTAACACTAGGCACTCCCATTAATACAATGGATAGTGGTTATAGATGAAGAATATAAGGGTAGGATGCCCATAAACATGAAATAGGAGTAGTGGGTGTGGTATAGGTTATAGCACCAACAACACCAATAGCATAAGGGGTACTATGTGGTGACCATCAATAGATATCACAGCCACAACCATAATTATAGTAATCAAAATTTGATAAAGGATAAGATGTGAGGATATGAGTAGGATAAAAGAGATTAAAAACCCTTGTAGGAGACAATCCCATGGTATATGTATAGGAAGAGGTATAAATGAGCTCCAATGAGGTGTTAGACCTCGATCATCATAAGAGGAATCAAAGTGAACCAGTTATTTATTTTTTACTTTGTACCATAGTTCAAAATTTATTTCCTAATTTTCTAACTTTGTTTAATCTATTGAATAGGTTTATAACTTATGTTCATGAATGCATGTGTTTCATACTCTAAAATGGAGTGGATTTAATTGATCAAAGATTCTTTGTTGGACTTGTTCCACATGGCTTCAGGGCTCAACAAAGAGTAATTAATCACTAACCCAAGTCTTCATTTGAGCATGGGATGAAACACTAACATATTTACCCTACCTAACATGGAGCATAGGATCTCATTTTTAAAAGGGCATAGATCACTAACTTATATGCCAAGGAAATGGGTCTAAAGTCTCAAGTGAACACTCTTAATAAATTTTTCACAATGAGAGGAAAATAAGACTCTTCTAATAGGCAAACAAATGGAGGAGAATCCCATTAGGTAGGGATGAACCATAAGTGACACATTAGTATAATTTGGATCCTTCTCCTTTTTACATCTAGACCTTCCCTATGGAGGAGGAGGAGCAAGATCCCTAGCAATTATACAATAGGAAGAGCTCAGTGACATGGCTAACTAGGGTCTAGATCTATGACCAATCTTTTTTGTGATTTTTTATTTTTGAGACAAAATTACTCTCTCATTAAGGAGATAAGTTTACTAAAACTAGATATATAAGAAAAAAATTATATATATGATACAACCCATTTTTGGTTTAGAATATTGTCTGACATTCTTTTTATCATTTGTAATGTATGTATTTCAATTTATGCACTAAATGGCTAGGAATGTGATGATGTACTATGTATATTTGTTTATGGTAAAATTCTATGGATTATTATTATATTTAAGTGTTATAACATAATTTATGCAAATGTAATATGGTAATTTTTTACAAAATAAGAATGAACTAATAGTTATTTTGTAGGTAACGATCAGTTAGATTATCCATGAGACAAAATGATGTTAAATTTATAGTATGGAATGAAGGTAAGATGGGATATGAAAAATAGTGAAATAAAAAATCTACACCTCAAAATTTTACAAGGAATATGTGATGGCTCGTCACAAGTATAAAATAAGGATAAGAGATGAAAATTTTCCTTTTTATTTTCATAATATTATTTCTATAAATTTTCTCACACTCACTATTTTTTGGGGAAGGATATTATCCAAAAACCTTGGACCCATACAATTAGTAACATGAAAGGGTTCATCACCAAAGACCAAGATAGGAAAATAAGGTTTCCTAGTTTAAGCATGCTCATTCTTTTCTTAGAAGGAACCACAAAAGGGAATTTAGCCATGGAAAAGATTATATACTAGGCTATAATCTAGAGTTTATAAGATCTCAAGAAGATGTATGGTAATAAAGTGTATAATAGTAATAATGACTAAGACAAGACTCTTGTTTTATACTAATTTTAAGAGTAATTTATAAAATAAAAGAGGGTGATAAGAATAGATGGAATTATATGCTACATTTTAATTTTTTTCATGTGAAATTATAGTTAGATAATTATCCTATCAAAATAACAAAAATATAAAAATAACACAACAATAATGATGATTTTATTAATGCAAATAGGGAAATGTGAAATGTAAGATTAATATGAAATAATATTTAAGGTGAAAAGTGTTCACAGATTTTTGTAACTCTTTTCCCTCCAAGGTGCATAGTTGAAAATATATATTCTAAAAGACTTTTACTACAAATTATGGGCGTAACCAATTAGGTCTAAATTTTTACCTTATCCTTTCTTTTTATCAATTTTACTATCAAGTGTCAAGATAAGGTCACCGACTTGGATAAGGCATTTATGAATATTATTATTAGACTAGTAGCATATATAATACATTTAATAAACATAGTTTCATGCAACTATGATTTTATATTCATGTTAAATTTATAGATCAGTTAGGCATGTATTTTTTTACTCTTGTTGATCTAAGAGGCCCTGAAGATAAGTGTGAAGGCTTGGGATTTTTACTTTGAGAGGTAGAATAACTTTAGCTCTAAAGATAAGTGAATAGGAGGTTTCCAATTAAGTTTATGAATATCATCCTAGAATTCCACAATGCAAGATAGAGTTAAAGATGTCAATCCCTATTATTATCTTTCACAATCTTGGCCAATATTGATTTTAAGCTTTTGTTCATGGCCTCAGCTTCACTATTGTCTTGGAGATATTACAAAGAATCCATGTGAAGAGATATAAATAATTTTTTACATAATTCACATACCTCAAGGTTCTTAAATGTAATACATTATTGGTTAATATGGTTTTTGGAACCAAAACCCTACATGTGATCTAGTTAAGGATGAATTCAAAAATTATTGATATAGTGATAGTATTCAATGGCATTTATTTCATCTCATTTTAAAATACTCAATCATTATGGGAATGAAATTGTGGCCAACCAAATAAGTTTAAAAACCTTATGCACTAGGTATATCCCCCAAGTGGAGAAGGGCCATGCTATAATAAGTGGTGAAATGCAAAAGTGGGAATGTGAATTTCATGGGAGATATACTGATACTTCTTGCACTTCCTTACATATTATAAAACATATTATTTAAATCTAAGACAAAAATAACCCATCATATGGATTTTTTTGTATTTTTATGGCCATCAAGTTTTCCACAAAAAACATCTCAATGAAATTGGAAAAGGAATTTCTTAGACTCTTATTGATCGACACATCTAAGGAGCATGTCATAAAAATAATTTTGATACAAAACTTGGTCAATAATCAAATAATTAGATGTAATTATTCAAATATGTCACCTCTATTATGAGTTGGCACCTTTAGGATAACTTTTATCAACTAAGTAATTTATTATTTTAGTTTACTATGGAGAAGAAACAACTGAGTTTTTATATAAAATTAATAACTTCATTTTAGAAGTAAGTGTTGACCAAATTACCAATTTATAATGGGGAATATACCAACCAATCAATGATTATTTATCCTTTGATACACTTTTAATTTATGTATATTGTCTCAAATTCATTTAAAAGTGTGTTGAAATGACTAGCCTTTATGATAGGGTTGGTTGGGTCAATAACATACACATGGATTAGGATCTCACATCAACCCTTATTTCATGATTGAACATGAAATTCCTCAATAATCTAATCAAAAATATATATCCAATCACTTTTTTTTCACTTGTGGTTATCATGTATCATAATCAATAAGAGTGTGGTCAATTAAATAGATGGATCTTTATTTTCCATCATCATCTTCTTAGGCTAGCATGCAGAAAAGGGATACCTTAGTTTCCTTAAAATATAGTATGAGGGGAATATTGAATTAGGTTCCATAAGAGTTGGAAAATCCATAAGGAAGTTTTTTACTACCTCAAATTCATCTTTGTAGTATTCAATCCAAATTAGACTATGTTAATTCTTAAGCTAGTGTTGGTAGGATGAACAACATAGGTAAGGTCATGTATGAATATTTTAATCACCCCTAACTTCCCTAAGAATGAAATTATTCTTGACTAATTAATATGGGTTCATATCTAAAATTTCATAAATTTTATCAAAATAGATATCAATCCTATGTTTTGAAATGATGAAACCTAAGAGTTTTCCACTTGTGAATTTGAATAAACACTTCTTAGGATTCAGTGTGACATCATATTTGATCAATCATATAAGGATAGTGCATAAAATCTCAATGTAGTCTTCTCTCTTTCTTTTTTTTTGAAAATATCATAAATGTGGACCTCGACCATCTTGTGAATGAGATCATGAAAAAAATGGGTCATGGCCCTCTGATAAGTTTCCATATTTTTTAAGGACAAAATATACAACATTATTGTATAATTTTCCCCATGACATGGTGAAGCAGGTCTTACTTTGGTCTTCTTCCTAAATGTGAATCTAGTTATACCATGATAATCTATCCATGATATATAACAAATTGTATCTAGATGTACCATCCATGATTATGTCAATGAAAGGTAGGGGAAAGTCATTTTTTGGACATGATTTATTGATATCTCTAAATCATAGACATTACTTGATTTTATATTTTTTTAGGATGGGGCTGATTTTAGACACCCATTCGGTGTATTTCATAGGTTTAATTAACCCAACTTTTATAATTTGTATGACCTCTTCCTTGACCATAAACACAACTTTGGGTTTAGTAAACCTAAGATTTTTTTAACGAGTTTTTCATTAGGCATATTGACTAGGTTTTGGATGACCACATCAAGATGAATTTATGGCATGTCTATGTAGGAAATGTTAAAGGCTTGGGATAATTCAGTATGTAATGTCTTATGGTCTTCTACCAATGGAGTTAAAATTCAAGATCTAATCATGAGGATTTTGGTTTGTTATTTAGTTTAATTGTTAATATCAATGATATCCTTTATTATGGATTCATTCCATTATTAAAAATATTTAGAGGTGGGAGGAAGATCAAAATATTTTTTCATCTTCATCAAATTCATCATGTTCTTCCTCAAAATATTCATAGTCTTTGATTTTACAATATGAATCTATAGTCATATAAAATGTCCAACTTGAAATTTTGAGAGTGGCTTATGACACCCTATCCATAAGACCTCTTTACATACTCTTATGACCTTTATAGACACCCATTTTATTATTCCCAATCATCTATTACCTTCTAAATGAACATTTTAGCTCAACCAGGCTCTATTTCCTAGGTCAATTCTATCCTGCCATGTCTCAAACATATAGGATAGGAGAACCATATTTGGAATATATCATTAAACCCTAGGGTGTCCCATTTTTTATGCTCTTGTCAAACAACATATTAAGCCTAAATAACCATTTTCATCTAATTCTTATCCTTCATCATGTCATCCTAGTGTGAATACATCTAACCCATGATCAAATACTCCCTATAAAAGTCAATCCAAAGGTTATTTTATAATGGAGGTGAGAAATCTTACAAAGCAATCAAGAATACAAACAAACCACTAAGACAAACTTTCATATTCTCCACCTACAACCACCCAACACAACTACGAACACATTCAAACCCTCACATCATTCCCTATCCACCTCAATCACTCTCAGCTTAATTTTTTTTTCATATATATCACACTATTTCATAAAGCACATTAAGTGGGATAACTACATATGGCTTTATCCCTCTTCATATTACTGGTATGTAGGTAGCATACTCATATAAGGGGTGTGGATACATGTTCAATACATCTTACACACACTAAAACCCCCTCTTTCTTAGGTTTTATCAAACATAATGAAGGTCTAGGGTTACAAGATTAAATTAGATCTACAAGGAGATCCAATAATATTCAACACTTAAGATTTCATAGACAGACTCATACAGGAACAGTGAACAAAGCCTAGAAAAATTAGATCTTTATGACTAGTTTAGATAATAGTGGTAGGAATGGAATATAACACCAAACCCTAAAGTGTCCTATTTTTAGTGCTCCTATCCTTTCATCAAACAAAAGTAATATAATGATTTATGACACTATTCCAATCCTACACAGTCACTTTTAAACTCTATCTCAGCTATCTCAATCTAGTTTTAAGCTAAGTTGTATTTCTCTTTATTTATTACTATTTTTAGAAAGGTTTAAAAGACATAATAAATTATAAAAATCAGTACTATAATTATTAAAATATTATTTACTAATTTATTAATCCATACCCTTAACTAAAATAAGAATAAAACTCCATTATTCCTAAAATTGTTAAATCATTTGGTGACCTTGACTTACTTTGTTTGTGCATAAAAACCCTAGAAAACCTAGGGAAAATTCCTTGCTAATTTTTCCAATATTTTTATGATTTTTATTACGTATGTAAATTATAATTTCACATTTATTTTTAAAATTTACCATAGTAATTTTAAAAATTATTTCCTTCAAACCCTAGTTGCCTATATTAGGTCCTAGTATAATTCCAATATTTTTTTGATTTTTCTTGCATATTTAAATAAAAAATTCACATTAAATTTTTTAAATTTACCTTATTAATTTTTTAAAAATATTTTCATTCAAATCCTAGTGGCATATATTAGGTCCCTTTTCTCTTGAGGTATCACCTTACATGTTTGTGAGCTTCGTATCCTTTTTATGCATATTTTAGTTTGTTGTTTTTAGGACCTTACATTTCCTTTATTTATTAATTTTCTTCCATCGCATTTTTATTATTACAACTTATTGATAAAAATTAAATCCATTTTCAATTTGTTTTCCTACTTTAAACATGGCCTAATATACCAATTTTGATGAAACTGATAAGAGGGAACTTCAAGACCTTTTAACTAAATATCCTAATATGCAAGATGACATGGTTAAAATAATATAAAAAGAATAAAAAAAAGTGAATAATGGTCAATACTCTAAAACCATAGAACAACTAGTTGCAAATGACACTATGGGGGTAATTATGTTTGAACAACTCCCTATAGAAGCTCAACCTTCTTATTAGGCACCACTAGTTATAGCTAGTACATCTTTATCTCCTAATGTGGTTAGCCTTATGCAAGAGATAAAATATCTTCAATCAAAAGTGTTACATCTTAATCAAGGTGCCTTTAGACCAACACAGGCCTTAGATTCTTTTGCTCTACTTCATACAACATTGGCATGTCATATTGCTTCTACTCCCTTGCCACTAGGTTTTGTTCAACCCAAGCTCACTCTATATGATGGCAAGGGTGATCAAGAGACACACTTGAGAGATTTTTATGTAGCATGCTTGGACTATATGCCAAATGAAAGGTTATTAACCAAGCTATTTCCATGAATTCTAAGGGATTATGCTCTATAATGGTTTTATAGTATACCAAATCAATCAATCAATGTATTCAATCCTTTAGTTGACATATTCCTATCTCATTTTAACATTAATATAGGTGATGAGGTTTATTATGCCCAAGTTGCACAATAGAAACAAAGGTCAAATGAGAATCTCATAGATTATGTTCTTTGACATAAGACTATTTAGGCTAAAATGACTAGCCCCATGGTTGATGAAGAGTTACAAGATCTCTTTAAACAGAGTCTTTTGCCAGTTTTGCATGAGTCAATATTGTTCAAAATATTCTCTTACTTTATTGAGTTATGTCACACACTAAAGGAAAGGAGAGTCAAATTAATTTTAATGGGAAAACTCAAGTACACAAACATATCAAAAATAACAAACAAGAGTAAAAGTAAAGTCCCATATAAAGTAAAGGTCAATGATAGTAAAAGTCAAAATAAACCAATATCTTATGTAGCTTCAAATCCCCCTCAATGACTGGTTTTATCCATACCTCCTTGGTGAAATTTTACCAATCTACTAGTATCTCCAACCAGAGTCTTATAGTACCTACTAGAATTTAACATCATACCTCTCCCTTGTATTTGGGAAGTTGATCCAACAAAGCCTCTTCCATGGGGATATGATCTAAATGAATTTTGTGATTTTCTTAGGATACCAAGCCACATAATGAATAGATGCATCAGTTTGAAACACAAGATACATGACTTGATAAATGGAAACATTATTTATCTTGTCACTCTAGTTAAGCCTCTCTAGGTAAAGAAAACACAAGACAAGGCTTTGAAAATTTTCTTGGATCCTTTCCCATAGCATTCTAAATAAGAGATATGGGATACATTAGGTTTTCACCATACATATCATGCACACCCTCCTATAGCTGTATATGAGGCACCTTCGATTGAGTCACATCTTATGAGCAACATGATTAGTGTGTATAATTCTAGAGTTCCAGCTAGACCTTCCATCTCCTTCTTAGAGTAAGAGATAGCTGAGGATGATTTAGATTACCATGTAATATTTATCAAATATTACATTAATCAGCATCCCATTCATAGTTTTCAAATAGATAAAAGATCCAGTGTGAACATTTACACTATGACATTACTATAGCATTTGGGATATTTAGAGTAGGATATTACCCTGATAGACATAATTATTAGTATATTTCATGGGCACATATAGAGTTCATTGGGTGAGATTGTACTTCTTCTACAAGTTGGTCCAACATATGTGGACACACCATTTACTATTGTTCCTAGTGAAAGAGTTTTTGATATGTTACTTGGTTGACCATGGATTTATAAACTTCATGTAGCACCTTCTATAGTTAACATATGCATGAAATTCATTCATGCCAATTAGTTTATTATATTTGGTGGAGTTCCATATGAGTTACCACTCCCCACTTTAGATCCATCTTCTACTTTATAGTCACTAATTTCAGCTTCTCTACTAGTTTTATCTCCTCCACCAATTATAGTTCTTCCTCCAATTTAGATTCAAACATATTCAAGGCCTTCCTCACTAACATAGAGAGCTCATACACTTCCATAAAGGCCTATTTTGGAGCAACCATAATTTTAGGACTCTAGATATTTTTTAGCTACAATGTTCATACCCATGGAAGTATCATTGATATCCCATGCCTATACACATAAAGCACATTTTTAGAGATATTTTCTTACCACTAAATAAGTCCCTAAGAGCCCCATAGTTGCATCTAATTCCTAGAGTTATACGGGGACCCCACAGTTGGTTTCTACTTTAGACATTCTAGAGCACTTACAACATATATTGCCTTTAGAGTCACAGTCTCATCCCTTCCATCATGCTTCATGATCATGCATGATTCTTCTCCTTGATACAAGACACCATTATAGGGAGTCTCTCATGATACTCATCGGTTAGTATCATTTCTTCCCAATCTTTATTGTACATAGCTTCTTTTCAATTTCTTGTACATAGTGTCCTAATGATTGATTTTGCATATCTTCTTTTTAATTACTTGTACATAGTCTCTTTATGATTGAGTGTACATAGCTTATTTCAAAAATACTAAAAATAATACAATATTTCAAAATCCAAAAATATTCAAATATTTCAAAATACCAAAAATATTCAAATAAATTAAAAACACCAAAAACATTTCAATTTTATGCAACATCCATGCTTTACATTTCTATTACCATGCTAGACTTACATTTTATTGTTATATGCTATTATATGTCAATTTTTCTACATTATCATGCTTCACTTGATCTTCTTTGAGTATGTGCAGTGACATCTAGATCCATGATTGCTTCACTCTACCCATTGAGGGGGCATCCTACTTCTACATTCAAGACACACATTGATATATCTACTCACTGAGGGCATCTTCTACATGACTACACCATCTAGGTTATGTCATTCCTACACCACACACTCTAATTATCATGATGATGTACATTACTTACTAGCTTACACATATTACTCTATCAACATTCACTAGTATATAACACTTGTGTATTTTTTAGCATCTACCTAGTCTTGTACTACATGTCTTACATACTTTCACTTCTTGCTTTGATTAGTTAGATGTGATTATTTTTCCAGCATTTACATGCCTTCCTTTATTTCTTTGTGTATTTAGATTTGATTTCATTTCTCAATTCCTATTTGTTATATTGTGTGTGCCTTAGGACATTTTCCAATGTCATTTGGTTTTATTCTTTTATGTGCCTTAGGATATTTGCCAATGTTCTTTACTTGTACTCTTCTCTATGCTTGGGCCCTCGTGTCAGCCTTGCTTGTTTTCAATTATATGTGTATATGTAATTTTAATGAGATTTTTATGATTAATTTCCTAATTTGAGTGACATGTGCCCATGTCCCTTATTTTCTTGGCCCCTTGTTCATTCTTGTATTCTTCTTACCTTGGGTGCTTGTTGTTTGTTACCTTCTCACTATTTTCAATGCCATGATCCACATCATGAATTGTCTCACTTTATTAGATGTTATTATGTAAATCATGATCCATCCCTCCTTAATAACTAACAATTAACTAGAATTTTCAATTTTAATTCAATACATTGCACATGTTATTACATTGTTACATCTATCTAGGCATACCCATGTTGATTAATAATCTTCAAAATAAACTATGATATATCTTAAGACATTTTTTATTATCATTGATATATCATATATTTCATAGAATAATACACTTCTGGGGATTTTTCTTCTAAGTACAATCATTTTAGGGTCTTCATTCCTACCCTCAGAAAAGGGGCAACAAATAGGGGTTTTGTCACAGGGATCAAAACTTTTACCAATCAAAAAAATTAGTTTCAAAACACTCAAAATAGTAGTTAGAGTTTAAAATAGGTATAATAGACCAATAAAATAGTGATTATTATTTAACAATGATTAAAATTAGCAAAAGATAAGAGCATCAGACTTGGACAATAGTGTCACACCCTAGGGTGTCTTGCTTTTAGTGCTCCTATCCAAATAAAAAAAAAACATGTTTTCTAGAAATATATAGAAAAGCAAGTTTATTTACAATTTTGTCACCTAAAATTCAAATCAAATTCATTATTTTTAGTATAGTTTTTCTTAGATAATCTAGATATAGGGGGCTTCATGCATAGTATGATGGATCTAGCTTCTAGTTTCATATTAGGTAGTTGGTATAACTTCCAAATTAGAATCCATGTCATAGACACCAATGATTAGGGAAATGTACATGTTACATTGGATTTATTTTATTTCAAACATTAGTAAATTACCTAGGGATTCTCAATAGTTGTGTGCCTTATTCCATCTACAGGTGGTTGGCATCATTCTCAAGTGGCTTCCACATAAGCCTAGTTCCTAGTTTTGGAATGGATTTTATATAAGCCTAATTTCCACCTTTTAGAATTGACAAGATTGGTCTAATTTTTATTACAAATATGTCTATCCATGCCACATTATCAGATTTAAAAACAGTCATGGGCTTCAAGAGCCATCTCATACAACACACATTCATACCAATATCAATTCATAGCTTCACCTAGTGGGCAATGATGGAGATATAAGACTAGTTAACCTTTGTATTCTTGAGCCACCTACTCATAGGGATTTCACATATATTCTAAACATTGATTATCACATGTATGATCATGTAGCTTCACTTAGTAGGTGACGATGGAGTTAAAGGGCTAACCTTTATATTCTTGAGTGACTCTAGGGGAATTGAGCACTCAGTTCCATTCATGATATTACTCTTGGTTCAATACATACCTGCATCACTCAAAAAATCACTCAACATCATAATAAGTTTTATATTGGTTCACATACCTAGTAAAGGTTATTTTTTCTTTTATCTTCCTCTCTCTCTTACCTAGCTTTTGTACATTCTTGTTTTAGAAATAGTGTGTCTAGTAATAATTGATAAACTCTTTATTTTATATTTTAGATTTAGACTTCATGATGTGTTATTTATATACACACTTATCATCACATAGCTTCATGGTCTTCATCCTTATAATTAAGTTCAAGTACACTTTTTACTTTTCCTTTCTCCTAGTATTTTGCTTTGCTACATCACTAGAATAAAGGGGAGAAAATATAGTCATATAAAATGTCTAAATTGGTAGTTTGAGAGTGGCTTATGACACCATACACATAGGACCTATTTTTATGCTCTTATGACCCTTATAAACACCTTTTTTCTTATTCCCAATCATATTTATCCTTCTAGATGATCATTCTAATTTAACCAGTCTCTATTTCCCAAGCCAATTCTATCCCCTAGGTCTTGAGCCTATAGGATGGGAGTGTCATACTTATACTATAGCATTAGACCCTAATGTTTTCTATGTTTAATGCTCTTATCTAAGCATATTTTTAACCCAAATGACCATTTTCATTCAATTCCTATCATTCATTATGTTAGCCTAACATGAATACATCTAACCCATGACCAATAGTTCCTTATAAAAGTCCATCCAAAGGTCATTTTACAAGGGAGGTGACAAATCTTACAAATAAAGTAAGAATACAAATAAACCTCTAATGAAAACATTCCTATTTTTTGCATACAGTCACCCAACATAGATACAAACACATTCAAACCCTCACACCAGTCTTTAGTCACCTCAACCACTCTCGATATACTATTTTTTGCATTTATATCACACTATTGCATAAAGCACATTAAGTGGGAGAACTACATATGGCTCGATCCCTCTTTAAAGTATTGGTATGTAGGTAGTGTGTCTACATAATGGGTGTGGATACACATTTAGTACATCTTACACACACTAACCCCCCCTTCTTTCTCAAGTTTTATCAAGCATAATGAAGGTTTAGGGTTTTAATATTAAATCAAATCTACAAAGGTCTCTACCAATATTCAGCACTTAAGATTTCATAGGTAAACTCATATAGGGATAGTGAACAAAACCCCCAAAAAAATCTTTGTGACTAGTTTGGATATTAAAAGTAAGAGTGAACTATAGTGTCAGACCCCAAAGTGTCCTATTTTTGGTGCTCCTATCTTTTCATTGAATGAAATCTATATTATAATTTGTGACACTATCTTAGTCTTGTACAACCAATTTTAGCCTCTACCTCAGCTATCTTAGTCCAATTTTAAGCTAATATTTACTTCTTATTTATTACTATTTTTAGAAAGGTTTAAAAGACACAATAAATTATACAAATTAGTACTATAATTATTGCAATATTATTTACTAATTTAGACCCTTAACTAAAATAGGAATAAAACTCCACTATTCCCAAAATTATTAAATTAGAATCAAATTAATGTATTCTAAGGTTTGGTAAGGGATAACATTTGATAAAAATAATATGAATTATGGTGTGATTATGGGAGGTTATTTTAATATCACAAAATAAATATAATTACCTCATCATTTTCCATAATGTCTAGGATGAGGGATATAACTTCCTTTTCAACATGGACAAGGGTTTGACTATTTGGTATATTTTAAACAAGGTAACCAAGTCTTATGGATATTATAAAATCACATTATGGTATCCCATGATGAGTGAAAATTGATATGAGGAAGTGGCCATGGAATTAGCAAGTTGGTTATTCTCCCTAAGGATAGCCTCTATGGAAATAAAATAAAAATCTTTGGTGACTTCACAGTTAGCAGTTTTATAAAGTTGAATATGTTCAACCTTTATCTGATAAATATTTAAGACTTGATTAGTTACCAATTTTGATTCACCTTAAATATTATGGTTTTAGACACCTAGCCTCTTGGAAATGAGCATTATGAATAATAAGGCCTTATAGTTAACCCCATAATTTTTGCATTCAAAATAGAGTTTAACCCCAAATAACATGATTATTCCTCTAGGAGAAATTAGGATAAATCATGGCCATATGCCCAAATGTTATTTTTACCCAAGGTAATGGAGTGTCCATTAATCTCTTGAAGAGTAATAATCCTTATGGTGTTCTAGGAGTCCCTCTTAATATTCATAAATCTCAATGATACAAATGTTGGGTATAGTCATAGATACTAAATCTAAATTATTTAACACCTCAATATTGTATACTTGGCAAGTACTTCTCATGCCTACACCCTTTATTTCTTAGACCTTATTGCTTCTAAAAGTATGACATACACTATATCTTATGTATATTGCTTATCTCTTAGTATGACCATATTTTATTCTAATGAGTAGCCTTCTATACTACTCAAATTTATATAAACTTGTTTATTATCATCCTCTACAAGTTTTAGACATGTACCTATTTTATAACTTCTTGAACACTTACATATCAGTGAGATGCCTACATCGATGCAAGTGTCTTGTTCTAAAATAAGTGTCCAATGCCCTAAAGTCATCAAATTTAAAATTTAATTATTTCTTATGGTCAACCTAAGTTCTTTAATGTGAGATATTTCTTGAAAGTATTTGTATATAGGCATGATCAATCCTCATTCATTCATCACCTAGAAAATACTTAACAACTCATAAATAAAATTAATAAAATTGCTAACTCATGAATTCAACTGAGAAAATCTTTCCTATTATATCCTTTTTCAATATCAGCCATATGAACAACCCATCTAGAGATCTAAAGTATTGAAGGATAATCCCATGAGCCTTATTTTTATATTTTCAAGCTATGTCACTATTTATACTTATTTATCACTCATTTCACCCTTATCTACACATAAAATAATATCTAGGGGAGGAATACATAAGTATGAGGCCTTATTAATATTATTAACTATGTAGGTAGTACCCATTGACAAAGGGGTATTTGGGATGGATTTACATCATGTGCCTACTAACCCATTTTCCCAAAATCCCTCCAAGGGTGAGGAAGCTAGGTTTTATCATTTGACAAAGGGTGACAACTTATGTATGATATAGGAACACACCAAATCAAAAGCGATAAAAAACCTAATAAGGTTATAGGTAGTTGCATCTAGTTCAAGTTAATGTTTTGTATTGGATATGTGCATAGAATTCAGATATCAGCATCAACGTAACTATCTAAATTTGATGTAAACATCTAAAGACACAATGTGAAATATTCCAAAATTTGACACCTATTCTGTAATCATTATCCCATCCACTTTTAAATATTTTAGCTCTGGTCTACATGTTCACATTAAACTAGATAAGTACTCATGTTTTTCATTTATTGCAATATCAATCAATAGTTTTACTTACTTATTTAGCATATCTCAACATTTAATAACATTATTTATCTATTTTTTCAATTAATTAGCCTACTATAGATCTATTTATCACCCTTACCATATTCATTTATATATTATTAAATACTGTATTGATCCATATCAATTTAGTTTTAAATATTTAGTGAATTGACCTTTGGTCATGAAACCATATATATTGATCTAGGGTTTTCTGATTCTCTATTTTTTATTTATAATTTTTGACTTAACAAGATTCACAAGTTAAAAATTATATTTTAATTTATAAATATGTGTAATATGGATGCATCTATAACCCATTTTAGGCTCCAATTTTTTATTACAATTATGGTTTAATATTATAATAATTTAATTAGACCTATCATTCAATGAAATAGGTAATCCATCAATATAATGAGAGGGTTTTAAAATGAAATAAACACTTATCTCTCTTCATAATTCCTTTTGTAATAATATACATTCGGTATCTAGATGCCATCATGCATGCTATCAATGATTTATTTGACCTAGATTTTATTTAAGTGATAGCCACCATTTTAAACCCAATATTCACCCATAAATTATATTGGATTTCATGGTCCATGTTGTTACTACTAAAAAAGGTAAAGGTGTCCAAACTAATTTGCCACATGTTAATATATAGTAGGTGCCTCTTAATCAAAAAATTATAATCAAATCTAAGGTATATGACCTTGTTGACCAAATAATAAAAACACATGATAATATACCAATATTTGAACTTATAAAACAATCCATTATCTATAAATATATCCTATATGAAGCATTGTGTGATACCCAATTTCCATATGATATTTAACTAGCTTAATTTATGGATATTATTCAAGACCTCAAAAATAATGCAAAACTCATTACATTTTATCCAATATATTTACCATCCAAGGATATTATTGACCAATATTTGCCTTTGTTCATACAAGTGATTATGTATAATAATGGAATCAAAAGGGTGTTCGTTGATAATGGACTGGGCCTAAATATTTTTAGCCTAACCACCATGGTTATTAGTACCAATATTCTTCAAAAATAAATTATGTATATTAATGGATTTGATAGTTCACATAGACCTATGATTGTCCAATAACATTGGATATGACATTGGGGAAAAAAATGTTTCCAACTACTTTTGAGATAATCTCTCAATCATTAAATTATAATTTACTTTTTGGTAGACCTTGGATATATATAATGGAAGTTGTTCCATCTATACTACATCAATGTGTAAAATTAATACTAAATGGGACGTTATTGACAATACATGTTGAAGATGAACCTTTTAATTTTTTAAAATGATACATTCTAATATAGAGGGAATCCCTATGATGGTGCTACCTAAATAATGTATTTTACTTGAGAATATACATAAACTTTACATAAGTGAGCCAAGTACAATGGATCTTTTATCTCTAGATGAAAATAAGGAATTAAACACCAAGTTTTACATGGATTCACATTAAGATAAATAACCATTACTAAAGGAAAAAATGATACCAAAACTATAAAATAATCAAACATTTGAGCTTCCTTTATTGGTCAATACCGAGCAACAATATGGCCATATTTTAGATTACTATGACAGTGATGATGATCTAGCCTATGATATGAAAAATGAAACATTGCAAAAAATAAATTTTTATCCACTTGAGAATATTTTTCATAATACATTTTCACCTACATGTCCTAGTACATATAAGCTACATTCACCTTCAGAGGCTACATAACCAAATCAAGAGAAGGGAAAAATAACAATAGTAGATGAGTATGTAAATTCTCATTATTCCATACATCCCTCTTGGATACACATATTTATTCAACATTAAAAGAATCAAATTTATATAAATCATGTAAATAATTTGGATTTATATCATAATAATCCACAACAATCTTTATAAATTACAATAAACCAATATAATATGGATACAACACTTTCTATGATACTTGAACATAATATGATATATTTGTTAGAGAGTTTTCAATGATTTCATATTGATGTCATGGAGGTATCCTAGTGAGTGGATGAAGTACCTTGTTAGCCTAAGTGATAATGACAAAGTGTGTAATGTGCTTATTCTAGTGTGCTTAATGTTAGCTCATTTGATCTATAGTTTTAGCATGGATATATATTTTTAGGGATGAGTATGGATTATTGGGCATGTGAAAAAGGTCCCTAATATGTTTTATAATATTTTTGGGTTTGTGTTCATGAATGGATTTCATCTGGTTGATCATTCTTGACATCTAGACATTTTGGGTCTAGTGGTAAAAAATCTAAGTAGGCAGTTTGATGACTGTCACCATTGCTACATGTGGATGAGTTAAGGGGAGTTGGTCATATGGTTTTTATCAAATTATTCCCTAGTTTCTATTTACTAAGTCTTAGGTTATTCACCTAAAATTATTAAAATATATGTGGGTACAAATTTGGCCTCTCAAGCATTTTGATAGTGTTTTCCCAAACTTAGCTAAATTTGCAATGTGGCCAGAAGATTCAAGTAAGCATTTTTATGATGGCATATCTCTCATGTGTGTAAATTTTAGGATAAGGTGGTCATATGGGTTTTTTATTTTTTTTCATAGTTAATTTTCACTAACAATTAGGTAAAGTGTTGAAACACGACAAAAGATATGCAAGTGCAAAGTTATCTTCTTAAGCAATTAGCAATGTTTTCCAGACCGTCACAAACCATCATGCAGACATGGATGAACTATTAAGTTTGTGTATTTATTTAAAGTATGAATAAAGTTAATATTGGTCAAATTATATCATCGAGATTTTCTCTATAATGTCAAGAATCTACCCTAAAAATTTGGGGTTTTCAAGTGTTGTTCATATCGATATATAAATCTTTAAAACTACACTTATAAATAGTGATGAGTTAGAGACCATCAAGTTTATTCACATTTAAGAATGATCTAAAAGGTTTAAAATGTAGGTGAAAATTACCACAAGCTTTCTAATCTGATAGAGGATCAATGGTGAGTGGTGGTTTGTACTAACAAAGTTTAATGGTGCAAGACAAGTCAAGAGTCAACATTGAACAAGAGGCTACCATGTGACACAAGTGCATGGAATGATAGTAAAATGTTTAGAAGGCACATAAGGCTGCCAATTTTCATGATATAATGAATTATAAGCTAGATATAATGGTGAACATTTCTAGTTAAAGCCTTAGTTGATCTGTAGAGATGGATGGTGCATTTTTAATCAATATTATAAGGGTACATGAGATGAGGTCAAAGTGATTGAAGTTTAATGTTTGGATAGTAAATTACTATGGGTTGAAGACTAATATCTTTCAAGGGATATCTATGGAATTATTTTTTTCCAAACTATTAGGAAGAAACAAGATGAGGATAAGTGTTCGATGTTTAACTGTGACCATTTGGATTTAAATATTCAAATTTAACAAAGGAAAAACTAGTGCTTAATTTTTGAGCCATATATTTTGATCAAGAAAAAATTTACTCATGATGTTAAAATAAAAAATTTAGAGGAATCCAAGGTTCATTTATAAATATGTATTTTAAGATATATAAGTGTGTATACATAGATATATTGATCTCCAATTTTGACTGTGTTCATGCATGTTCTGTAATTAACTTGAAAAGGGTAATTGAGCTCATTTTTATGTTGTTTTGATATATATTGATGAATTAGTTATTAGGGAGTAATTTAGAGTCCATAGGGATTCTCTGTGTTTATTATGAAGGTTTGATCAATTATATCTAGTATGAACAAAGGTTTTGATGTTGACTATGTTTTCATTTATAATGATTGTGTATACAAAGAAGTGTTTGAGCTACTTGTGATTAAGATAAATGGTACTATGATTCATGTTGGAATTTAAGAAGAACCTATAGATCATGTGTAATGGTCCATTTTTTTTTTATGTTTTCATACATTTATTAGTTTGCTCAAATAAGTATAAAAAAGGTGAATGGGTCTCCATAAGACCTAAAAGTGACTTAGGCCTATTTGAAAGTGGATTGTGCTTAATTTTGACCCTTGTGAGATGCCTTAAGGGTGAATGCTTGTATTTTTTGACTTTTTAATTCATGGATTGTCTAAATATAGTGAAACCAAATGTGTTGGTTTCTAGGTGTGTAGAAAACTTATGAGAGATACTTGTGTAAGGTGGATGTGAGAGTTATGGAGATCCATTGTAAAGTGTTTAAGACATCAATATAAATGTGGAATTATTAAAATGAGGGTCTAAAGTAGTTGATATTTCTTAGAGGAAATTTCTCCTTGTGAAATAGGTGTTTCACTAAAGGCCTTTGGTCAGGAGGATATGATCAAGGCTTGTTAGTCTAAAGGAGTTGATCAGTCTCTTGTTTATAATTTCTTATAAGATAGTATTCCATGTGTTTTAGACTTGAGAATGGGTTTTATTCCCCATTATTATTTCCCACAATAACTATGTGTTATGTGTTTGATGTTGTGTATGCATTGAATGAATGAGCTCTCTTATTAATGTTGCTTGATCAAGTTGATATATGTTGATTGGTTAATAGTTTAAAGAAATAAAATCGAAATTAAAATATTTAGGCTCAATGATTCACTACCCCCCTTATTAGTGTTTATACCTCTAATAATCAGTATCATTTCAATTCCTTTGGTAAAGGCTTGACAGCGTGAAGGTGATCCAAGGTATAATATGGGTAGTCATCAAGGAGGTTTCTCTACTAAGCAAGCATAGATATTTAATATATCCAATTATGATTTTTGGAATGTAAAGATAAGGACATACATTATGTCCCTAGGTTTTAATGTATGGAAATATGTTATGGATGGTTATGTTGTTTCTAGTACTCCTCCATCTAGTGCTGTAGACAAGAAGTTGTTTGAGAACAATTCTAAGGTAATGAATGCCATCACTTGTGGTCTTAAAAAGATTACATTCACCAATGTAATCCATTATAAATATGACAAAAAATTCAGATCATTTATGAAGGAGATTGAAAGGTCAAGCTTGTTAAGTTTCATACTCAATGAAGGCAATTTGAAAGTCTCAATATGAAGGAAGAAGATTTTGTGGCATCCTTTCTACAAAGAGTTGAATAGATTATGAACATCATCAGAGGTATTGGAGATAACCTTGAAGAGGCTAATATTATTTAAAAGTTATTAATATCTCTATCTCCCAATTTTGATCTAAAATTATCTTCTATAGAAGAAAGTCATGATCTTACTCAGTTGAAGATGGATCAATTGCATGTCACTATTACTGCCTATGAGATGAGGAAGAATGATTAAATACCAACAAAGAAGGAAGTAACATTCAAGATAAAGATGAATCCAAAGAATAAGTTCCAAGGTAAGAAACCCAAAGAGGATGACGTTTTTGATATATATGAGGATGAACTAATTGCTTTAATTTCAAAGAAATTAAGAACATGTTCAATCAAGTATAAAGGTAAACTACCCCTCAAATGCTTTAATTATGGTGAGATAGGACATTTTTCTAATAATTTACCTCATAATTATAATAAGGATGATGATGAAGAGCATGATCAAGGTCATGATGATGGAAAGAGATCATTCATATTTGATAAAACGAAAAAAGGAATCAAAAGGTTTGACAATAAGGAGTAATTCAAGGTCAAAAAGAGTCTCTACACCAAATGATATTATAGCTCATTGGATGAGAGTGAATATAGTGACTTAGAGTATGATCATGAAGATGATGGTTCAATCTAAGATAAATATCTAATCATAGTTGAGTAAGGAAGCTACTCACATCAAAAGGAGTCTACATGATGTGATTCAAATGATGATGAAAATGAGATGGATTATGAGATTACTTTGATAAATAATCTTGAAGAACTAAATATTTAAAATAATATTAACAATAATATGAAGTCTCAACTAAAATAATATGAGTAACAATTCATTATATTTGAGGCAAGAATGAATGAAGATGCCAGGGAGCATGAAGATATGGTCAAGCATCTCAGTTGTCAATTGGAAATCCTACCCACAAGATTGAAAGATAAAGAAGATGATTTCTCAAAGTATGATTTCAAGATTGTATCTTTGAAAGATGAGTTAGAGAATATTGTAAGCAAAGTGAAATCATTTGTCAAGTTTGATAAGAGTTTTAACGATTTGGATAATCTCATAAATAATCAAAAGTTAGACGGTGATAGATCTGGATTGGGTTTTAATGAAGAGCCTAAAGCTACTTCTCAAATTGAAATGAATATCAAAAAGAGCAAGGTGGATCAGAATTTGAATACAAATCATCAAACAATAAATGAAGGTATTGGTAGAATGAAGATAAATTAGATCAAACAACCAAATTCCATGAGGTATGAAAATTTTAATGGTTATTATTATAATTGTAATCAATTTGGGCATAAAGATAGATAATGTAGAAGACCTATTAAAAATGAGTTTGCATCAGACTATAATGGGGGTCATCAGTCAAAAAGAGTGAGCAAGGTTAAACTATCTTAATGAAGGACACTTTGCAAAGAATTTTCCAAATAAGGAAAGGTAACGTAAGTCTTCTTTAAAAAGAGTAGCCTCTTTTGGTTGTCATGACATTCGACACATTAATATTTTTTGTTTGAACAAGGTAATACATGTTGAGTTTCCATCAAGGATTATGGTTTACTACAACTATGAATAGTGAGGTCACATTGTTATATTATGAAAGTAAAGGCCATTAACTAAAAATATATTTTATCAGGCTCCTAGAGTGCAAGGTAGATGGAAAGTAAACTCATGGAGACCAAAGGTGGTAAGTAGGGTTTATGATGAGTCTTCATGTCTAAGTAATTGTTTTGCTATGGTGAAGAATGCTTTAGAAGGTGAAGACTGCCAAGATATCTCATTGACTTCTCATGTTGTTAATTAAGAGACCAAGCTCAAGAAGAAGACCAAGGTACTGGTTGAGGTAAGTCCTGAGATGTGTATGGATCCAAGTAAACATCTTGCTATTGTTGATAAATATTTATGCAAATAACATCAATTGATAGTACCTAGTGATGAGGTTCTAAGCTACAAGTTTACTTCTTCAAATGAAAAGGTATGTCAAAATTCTATAGTTTCTCCATGTGTTGTCAATTCTATCTTCGAAGAGAAGGGGAGTGATATAGAAAAGGAACCAATTATCATAGTTTAGACTAAGAAGGAGGATAGTAAGAGAAACAAGTCTTATATCTATAAGAGGATTCTAGTGGTTACTGAGGAGATGTGGGCCACTCTTGGCTTCAGTTTTTTTAGAGCATTATGGTGCAAAGGATGTCTCTATCTATGCTTCTTAAGAGACTCCTTTCAGTGGAGAATAAAGTGTTTATGTGATGTTCTTTAGATGGTCCTAGAAGTATAAAGATGATTATTTCCATATGGATTAGGTATGTCTAGGTGGAAGAGATGATGTGGTGATGTCAGACTGTTATCATAGCTATATTTGGTCAATTTTCAAGGTCAAATTAAAGGTCCCCAGATGGAAAAAGAGGATTTGTGAGTTTTCAAATGATATTTTTGCATAAAAAGGTTTGTTAACCTTATTATAGTATGCTCCAGTGATATTGTGATTTAAAGGTATGTTGAAGTCAAATTGGAGATTTTTGTTTTCTCTTGGATTTCTTGGTTTATGCTTAAGAGTATGCAAGTCCTAAAATGGGTTGTAGGATGTATGGGTTAAAAAATATTTAGAAGCTTAAATCTTTGTCCATAAGTGTGTATTGGTTGTCTCCAAGTGTACAAAAATTTTAGAGGTGGTCATTGACTGAAAGGGATTATGTTGACTTTGTTTATTTTTGAGATTTTAGGGTTTTGAGCTCTGATAGAAACATTATTTGCCTTATTAGTTGAAATATAAGGATTTTTAATAATTTTAATGGTTCAAATTTGTTGTAAAATCAATATTCATAGAGATTTAAAAGTTTATGGTTCTCAATTTATTAAAGTTTTTGTCAAGTTGGAGGCCTAATTAGCCAGTAGGTTTGTGAAGGAAGTATATTTTAGAGGATGATCTAGTTGTTTAAAATTTATTTACTTGAGGGGGTATATGAAAATTCTCTAGATATGAATTTTTAGGTCTTGAAGATGTGACTATTAAAATTTGTGGGCTCTACAAGTTCCAAGTAGGGTTACAAAGAGACTAAACATGCCTAATAATGAAGATGTGATGTTTTTTATTAGTTTATCCAAAAGAGAAAGGTATAAGTATTTTGAGGTGAGTTATCAGGTTATTTTATTTCATGTTTCTATTTGGTGTGTGGCATGTTCTATTGGTGGTCCTTGACTTGATTTGAGAGAGAAGGCTAATAAGCCTATATGGTGGTTCCTCATCGGGTATAGAGATATGAAAATGCTTAAGTGATGAAATGGCTTATAAATATTATGTGGAGTCCCTCTCAGATGTTTCTTGGTGAGTTTCATCATATTTTAGTTCTTTTTTGTGTTCTTTTTTCATTTATTATAGTGTTTGGCTGAAGAGAGTATTGGCTTGAAGCAAGAGGAAGGTGTCAAGGCAAGAAAAGGTAAGATCAAGGTAAAAGGGAGTTTGTATAATATTTTTAAGGTGGTCCTTTCCTATTAATTTTATTTTTATGTCCTCAAGATAATTTGGTTCCCACTTTGTCATTGTGCCAAATGGGGAGAAAGTTCCTATTATGACAGTACTGAAAGAGAGAGAAGGTGAAGTGAATGATGTTTGTTAACATCAATGAAAATGGGGTAAATTGTTGGAGAGTCATCAATGATGTTATGGTGATGTCATGGAGGTGTCCTAGTGAGTGGATAAATTTTCTTGCTAGCTTAAGTGACAATTCCAAAGTGTGTAATGTGCTTGTTCTAATATCCTTAATGTTGGCTTGGTTGATCCTCAATTTTGGCATGGTTAGAGAAGTTCAACGATGAGTATGTAGTATTGATCATGTGAAAAAGTTCCCTAAGATGTTTTATAATATTTGAGTTCTTATTTTTATGAGTATATTTCATTTGGTTTATTATTATTGACATATAGACATTTTGGGTCTAGTGACAAAAAATCTAAGTAGGCAGTTTGATGACATGACCACTACTATGTGTGGATGAGTTAAGGGGAGTTGGTCATATGTATGTGATCACATTAGTCCCTAGTTATTATGAGATAATTCTTAGGTAATTCACCTAATTTCATTCAAATATATGTGGGTGAAAATTTGGGCTCTCATGCATTTTGATAGTGTTTTCCCATACTTAGAAAAATTTGCAATATGGCAAGAAGAGTCAAGTAAGCATTTTGATGATGGAATATCTCACACATGTGGATATTTTAGGATAAGTTCATAATATTTGTTTTTTTAATTTTTTTCATAGTTTATTTTCACTAACTTTGAGGTTAATCACTAAAGCATGACAAAAGATATGCAAGTGCAAAGTTGGCTTCCCAAGTAGTTTATAATGTTTTTTAGACCATCACAAACCATCATGCGGACATGGATGAACTAGTAAGTTTATGAATTTATTTTAGGTATGTGTAGGTTAAATATTGGTTAAAGGCTATCATGGATATGTTTTTTATAATGTGAAGAATCTACCTTGAAAATTTGGGGTCTTGAAGTGTTGTCTCGAGATATAAATCTTCAAAGTTGTACTTATATATAGTGATGGGTCAGAGACCGTCAAGTTGATTCACATTGAATAATTATGTCAAAGGTTGTATTCATAGGTGAAAAGTGTCAAAATATCTCTAGTATAAAAAAATATCAATGGTGAGTGGTGGTTCATACTGACAAAGATCAACTATGTGAGACAAATCAAGAGTCAATATTGCATAAGAGGCTACCAAGTGGCACAAGTGCATGGAATGGTATTAAAATTATAAGAAGGAAAAAAAGGGTTATAAGTGTCACTATATAGGTGATTATGAGCTATATCTAATTATGAGAATTTATAGTTAAATACTTGGTTGATCTATAGATATTGATGGTGTATTTTTAGTCAATATTGTAAAGGTGTATGAGATGAGGTCAAAGTGACTAAAGTTTAACATTTAGATAGTAAAGTATTATGAGTTAAAGACAACTATTTCAAAATAGATTTATGGAGTGATTTTTTTCCAAAATATTAAGAAACAACAAGATTAGGACAAGTGTTTGATGTTTAACTGTGACCATTTGGATATAAATATTGAAATTTAATAAAGGAAAAATTAGTGCTTAGGTTTTGAGCCATATATTTTGATCGAGGGAAAATTTTCTCATGGTGTAAAAATATAAATTGTAGATTAATCCAATTTTAACTTGTAAATATGTATTTGAATATATATAAATGTGTTCAAATAAATATATTTATCTCTAAAGTTGACTATTTGTTCATGCATGTTCTGCAAGTAACCCGATAATAGTAATTGAGCTTGTTTTGATGTTGTTTCAATATATCTTAATAAATTAGTTAATTTGGATTGTTTTATACTTCATAAATATGATTTGTGTGCATTATAAAGGTTTGATCAATCATATACAATATGAATAAAGGTTGTTAATTAGACTATGTTTTCATTCATAATGATTATGTGTACAAAGAAGTGTTTGAACTACTTGTGCTTAAGATAAGGGTACTATGATGGGTTTTGGCACTTAAGGAGGACATATAGATCATGTGGAATATGTCCATGATTTTTTTATATTTTTCCTATGTTTCTTAGTTTTCTCAAATAAGTAAAAAAAGGTGAATGGGTCTATATAGGACCTAAAAGTGACTTAGGCCTATTTGAAAGTGGATTGTGCTTAAGTGTGACCCATGTGAGATGCCTTAAGGGTGAATTCATGTATTATGGATAAAAAGTAAATATTATGGAATTGTTAATTCATGGATGCTATATATATAGTGAAACTAGATGTGTTGGTTTCTAGGTGTATGGAAGACTTTTGAGAGAGACTTGTGTAAGGTGGATGTGAGAGTTATGGAGCAAAAGAGAGGTAGAGTGCCTAGTTGGATGAGTCGATAAGTAGAGAAGATTAATGATTGTGGGTATGATCTATAGGTAATATTTATGATGTTAAAAAATTTATCTTGTAGTTTGAGGATATGTGAAGAGGTTTGAGTGTGCATATGAGAACAGTTTGAGTGAAGGAGAGAGATTGTGACATGCCTATGTGAGAGCCCTATTTGAGATAGAGAGAGAGTTTATGTAGGGGTTAGATAAAAATATATCCATAATAAATTTTTGAATACATCAATACTAAGGTGGAAGTGTTCCAAGGAGGGTCTAAATGAGTTGATCTTTCGTAAGGGTAGTTGCTCCTTGTGAAATAGGTGTTTCACTAAAGGCCTTTGGTCAAGAGGATATGATCAAGGTTTGTTGGTCTAAAGGATTTGATCAGTCTCTTATTTTTAATTTCTTATAGGATAGTATTCCATGTGTTACATACTTGAGAGTGGTTTTTATTCCCCATGAGGGTTTCTCATAGGAACTATGTGTTATGTGTTTGATCTTATGTGTGCATTAAATGAATGAGATCTCTTATTAATGTTGTTTGATCAAGTTAATATATGGTAATTAGTTAATATTTTAAAGGACTACAATTGAAATTGAAATGTCTAGTCTCACTGATTCACCCCCTCTTAGTGATTATACCTCTAACAATATTTACCTCCTAATAGGCACAAATCAGGTAATAGGATTTTTTCTTAAAGAGGGATTACATATTGTAACTATCATTGGATCATTAACCATCACAAAAATCATTGTGAGGCATTAAAAAACCAAATTTAAAAATATAAGAGTGAAGGACATAATAGATATTCAAGAAAGACCTAATACAAGAGTGAAGAAATAAAAAAGACCTAATTCTTCCAATTATTCTTAAGAAATACATCCTTGTAAATCACCAAGGCATGAATCCTTAACCATTATTTAAAATATTTATGGGATTAGTTACCAACATATCAAGGTGTATATAAACACTTAAAACACAACTTCTTATATTACCACACTATAATAGATGGGACATAATATATATGAATTGTGATATTCTCTAACTTTTCCAAGATCTCTTGGGTGCATTATACTTACCATTGAATGTGGACCAAAGGTAGTAGACCTTGCCATATGGGTAATGGATCAAATACCACATTTGACTCTATATCTTGCCTAGCATTGGTTGACCCATATTTAATAAACTATTAGTGACACATGCTAATACCTTACTTTCTAGCATGATAACAAATAAATATATATCCCACATGATGGATATGATGAGAGGCTAATACATATAATGTCTAGTAAAGAGTTACCAGCAAATATAGAAAAATTAGTAATAAAGAAATTTAAATAGTTTATCAAACAAGGCCATTATGGATCACTCAAATCCTAAATTTGAAGACTTGTTGGACTAAATTGTTTCAAATAATCCAAACATAACAAAAATATAAAAAGTACAAAAAACCAAATATATTTTCAGCATTTACATATTTTTCTTAGCTCCTTGGAATCTATGTTGTTAGTTTCATGCTTGTAGCTAGCATATCATTCTTTTATAAATATACATATGTTTAAATCATATTTTGAGTGTGGTATAGGCATACCCAGGCATATGATCTATGTATTTTCAGATTTTGGGCCTTCCTTCTACTCATCATATAGACATTGGGGGCATTCACTTCTTTGATCATGATACACCCAAGTTACATTATTCTATGATCATTTTCCATTATCATGTTTGAGGTTATATAATTACACATTCCCTTATCCATGCCTATATATTTTGAAATGTAATTGATATGTTATAGACTTAATGTTTTTTGCTAACACATATATCCAGGGACTAGTATGATGTATTTATGATGGTTGATTTTATTTCACGATTTCCTTTTAGAACTTCCTTAAGTGTCTTGCCTTGATTTCAATTGTCTTTATTATTTGAATATGCTTATTTTTTTGTGGACACCATGTTTTATTCACTTAATTTAACATTTGAATAAGTCATTGTGAACTATATGGACATTTGAATATATCATTGCTTACCTTGTGGACATTTGACTAACTCACTTCCCTTCAATTGTATGGCATTTGAACATGCCTTATGTTTTATGTCTCATTGTACCATTATATTTTGATTTATTTTAGAGTACTCTTGTGTGCAGGATTGACTTCTTATTGACATTATACTATTACTATCTATATGTACGCCATTTCTATATATACATATACATGCTATTCATATATGTTACATGATACATGTTAGCCAAAATGGCTACCCTAGACCATTACATTTTAAAAACTCGATATCCATACCTCTTTAACTTTTTTGGTATCCTTTGAATTGATCCTAGCTCATTTTGTAATGATGAAATATGATATTGATCTTAATAATTGTCAAAGTCTCCTATGATGGTGTAACCTAGAGAGTGAGTTAAAATACATAGATTTGACATCAGTCTCCTAAATGTGGTTATGTCCAAGTCATTTATCAAGGATTAAGGTAAAGTTGGAGATGTTAAGGTAATGTTGAGATAGTTAATGTTTCAATTGTTGTAATGTTAAAGTTAATTAAATAACATCAAGTGTGAGGAGTAACACCATGAAAAATAGGTCATTTTAATCCATGTGTAATTCATGTAAAATTATTCCATATTATATATAATTATTACAAATTCTAAAAGTGTCAAAATACCTTCTTCTAATGTATATCAAAATTGAAACCTATTTTGCTCTTTGATTCAACTCAAGTCATGGAATAACATGAAGTGTTCGAAAGAAAAGGAAAGTTGAATGAGTTTTTTTATTAAAATTTCATTTGGCATGATAGGTAAAACTCCATAGAATCTCACACAGGCATATAACAAGTCACTCATTCAAATTATCAAACTCTATTGCATGAACAAGGCATTTTGATGAGTTTTTATAGGTTTACATGCATGATCAAAACATATTTAGCCATTTACATCAGGGTTTAAGGTAGTGAAGCTTATTCATAGTGCCATCAAATATCCCCAAGGCCAAATCCATACTTATTAAGGTGTTATAGGTCCAAACAAGTAGAAAACATTTTCAAAACCTCCATCGGGTTACATATAAGCTCAATAAGGCCAACAATTTTACCTTGTTTCATGAAGGAGAAGGAGATTTGGATAACGTGATCTTAGGGAATTTTATGGTATCTTATACCCTTAAAATACATGTAAATAGTTTATATTTTGAGATCATGTACTCTTTGAATCAATTTTAATAAATTTAGTGCTCTTAAATTGCCTAAAAAAACTAAATAGCTTAGTTTTTTCTCTTTGCTAACAATTTTGATATTGGTAGATGCATGTTGGTGACTGGAAACCATTATATATGCTTATAAGAACCTATATGGTACCTAAAATCTAAGAAATTAACCATGGACCAAATTTACAATGCCAAGGAAGGTCATGATTAATTGTATTGTGATTTGTAAGTAGGGTTTTTGAAGATAAAAGGTGTTTTCATACATGAAAAGGATGATATTCATTTAAGAATCATTGTATTTGATCTCATATATCCCTCTTAGGTATTTAAAATTAATTATTTGATCCTAAATAGACTAAAAAGGAAATAAATGTGAAGTTGTAGGTTTGAAGGTGTTGAGAAGGTGAATGTTTTCTACCAAATATGGTATTGTTGAAGGGTTTTGGGATTGAAATGAAATACATAGCATATGGTACACATGTATACCAACCTATCACACCTCATTCATGCTCATGAATACCCACACCTATTTTCCATGTGACTTTTTAGGATTGATCCCGGTAGGTCTTGGGTTAAGATGATATTATGATATGTTTTTGGATTCATAAAGAGGATAAAGTACATAGTATGCATCTTCACCAGCCACTTTCATTATATTCCAAGTACCATGCTTAAAATCACATTATAAATGTATTTTTAATACTTTTTCAAACATTCATCCCTCAAATGGGATATATATAGTCCAATGAGTAGATATGTTGGATGTTTGATTAACAATACGCATGAATAGGGCTTGAAATCACTAAAGAAAGTGTGGGAGACACTTGCAAACCACAAAAAAAAGTGATAACCCTACATATTTACAATTTATAAATATTTAAAATTATATAATAATAATGTTTTCACTAATGAAAATATATCATGTCAAGCATTTAGGGAATATGAGAGTCGTTGACAATAAAACTTGTGCATTTTTTTGTTTTTTAAAAGTCTTCAAGCAGGTAAGACAGACTTCATCTTACCCTAAGATAAAACAATTTTACATATAAAGATAATTCAACTCAAAAATATACTATTATTGAGTTTTAATGGAAATTCCTAGTTTTATGACAAGATGACAAATAGGCTTGAACTCAAAATAGACACCTATAGTCCTAACACAAAAAAATAGGTAGAAGGAAGCATGTTTTGAATTAATGTGAGTTATGAATGTTGTAATTAAAATCCTTTTAATAATAACCTCATATTACCAACTTATTATATCTCTCCAAGAGATTAACAAGGTTGAAATTTTATAAAAGAGGGTCTAAACATACATAACAAGGTGGATTGTGCACATACAAGCTTGATTAGAGACTTAGGGGGTCAGTATCAATGTGGAGACTTGAGATTTGAGAAACTGATAATTAAATTGGTTTCTTATTATTTTGGATGATCTATCACACCTTAGTATAACCTTTGATATATTGTTAATCCTATCACTAACCCTCTCTAAAGTAGGTCTATAGTGATATCAAGATAGAAATATGGATTTATAGCAAGGTAAAACTTTGTAAAAATATAAATAAGGATACGAATTTGGGTTTGATTAATAATTTTTAAAGTTTTGATAGGTAAAGGGGACTATGAATCATACCTTCACATTGATTTTATAATTTTTAAAGATAAGGAAGCCATAAATATGAGTAATAATCTCTTGAGAGAGTATTAGGCCTAAATTAAACCTACATCTCCACATCAAATACAAATGAGAAAAGAATATGCAATTATGATAAAAATTTTATACTTGTGAGGTGTGAGAGGCCTTGAGGTAAATGGTGGGAGTGTTTATAATTTATATGTAAGAGGATAAATCACTCAAGTAAATTTATTTTTAGGCCTTGGAATCATTCTTAGACCCAAAAGAATACCTATAGGCATGTATACAAAAGGCATGGAAATATGCATCTATAGCAAGGTAAAACTTTGCAAAAAATATGAATAAGGATACAACTTTGGGTTTGATTAATAATTTTTAAATTTTTGATAGTTCAAGAGGACTATGAATGATACCTTCAAATTGATTATATAATTTTTAAAGAGAAATAAGCCATCAAGATGAGTAAGAATCTCTTGAAGAGAGTATTAGGCCTAAATAAAACCTACATCTCCACATCAAATACAAATTAGAAGAGAATATGAAATCATTAACTAGTTTTGATAATTGTGAGGTGTGAGATGCCTTGAGGTGGAAGTGTCTATAATTTATATATAAGAGGATAAATTACTCATGTAAAGTTATTATTAGGCCTTGGCAATCATTCTTAGACCCAAAAGAAGACCTATAGGCTTGTATACAAAAGGCATGGAAAATATATATTTTGTGATTATTTTAGAATAGTGAGGTATGGGATTTTAATGATACTTAATAAATTTTATAGATTGGATCCATTTTAAAAGCAATAAAATCCCAAAAATAGGTCACTAGAGTCAGAATGCATAGACTACCTACAAACCCTCATCATGGCCAAAAGATGGTTTCAAACATATTTAAGGGGTAAAACACATTATAATACCACTTCAACACATCATATAACATATCATATACCTAAATGAGTAGTTTGAGATAATAAAATGTCAACTTTGTTGATTGTTGTGCTAATAGACCTATCTCGAGTGTGTTAGTTAACCTAGCAGTTTGAGAAGAGTAGTTTGGAATGCTCAAAAGTACATTGGATTTTTTCATGGGACCAAATTAATTTAATATATTTTAATATTTTTCCCATAACATGAATTGGTGGGATTATTTCATAAATTGATTTCCTCAACTTTAATAATAATCATTAACAAGATAAGCACTCTAAACCCTCATAAACCCCTTCTAAGAGATCGATGATTCAGTTTTGACTTATAAGTAGTTTAAATACATATAATTGGAATTTTAATGAATTTTATGGTCCTTATGATTCCTAATATTATCCATTAAAGTAATCACTTGGCATGTTTGAAGAGAAAAAGTTAAAAAAATGGCCTAAAGAGCTAGTTATTGGCCTATTTTGTAGAGTTTGGGTGTGTGGGTATCCAATCCAATTGAAAAGGTTTTGTAAAAATAATTATAATCCAAGTTAAGTTACATGAGACAATATAATAATAATTCATGATGATATGATATATTTATAGGCTATAGACTAGACCAAAATGGTGAGCATGCTTGTGAAGACCTTAAGAGACATATAACACCTACAACACAACTCTTGAATATACATTATAAGATAAATATAGAGGGTATAAAATTACACATGATATATATTAAGTATATGAGATGTTTGGGATGTTTCAAATCAAGTAATAGGTCTTGGATTATTAAATAAGCCTACCCTCATGACTTTCCTTCTCATGGAATCAAACAATCCTTGGTCAAGAAGTTGCAAGTATCCAATCAAATTAATGAAGAAGGAGGAGTCTAAATTCTAAGTTTCACTCTTGTTAAGATGAGAGAAGAATTTGAGGATACAATAATGACATACCAAGTTGTCAAGGATGTTGATTGGGTATGTGTCAAAACATGAACTTGTAACTCCTCCTATAACAAGAGAACATAATCATAAGAGAGATTTTATGAATCATCAAGCATAACCAAGAACTCATATGCCACCTTGAGAAAGACATCATCACACTGAGCAACACATATTGAAGAATATGATAATACTATTTTTTTACCTTTCCACTTGGCATTGTAATTGATTTTTGAGGGATGAAACTTGACATAGACTCTCTACACCTCTTCTCTCTCTCTTATTTCTCATTTATTTTATATGTCACTACCTTAAAAGGCATGGTATGCATCCTTAACTTGAGTATGGATAAGCCCTACTCAAATAACACTTGTACTTTTCCATTTAAATTAATATATGTTAATTTATAACCTTCTCAATGTTGTAACTAATGTATTCTCATGGTGTTTGATTAATCTTAGTGATAGTCTACAACTTAATTTCATTTTTATTATATTATTACCTTTTTATAGGTTGTTAGTCATCCTATTAGGTCATATAAAGAGTGAAAAATTGTCTTAAAATGTCTAAGGGTGGATATTGTTTCATTAAAATCCCTTAAGAGACATCTTGATCACCCCTCTTGGTTATTATCTTGACCATTATCTTCATATTAAAACATTGGAGCTTGGAGACTCATATTGAGTTAGTGCAATAGGTTTTAGTCCTAATTAATGTTATTAGTGTAGTATATGAAAGTGGAGGGTACTAAATTTGGTGAATCACCTCCCATTTAATTTTTTTAGTTATATCTCTCCCTTTTCCTAGAAAATAATAGGTTTAGTAGTAGTTTCAAGGTGATACATCAAGGAAGCTAGCCCTAACCTAGAGATTCACCTCAACTTTTAGGTTGCCCATAGCCTAGAGTTTTTACCATGTGTCATTTAAAAGAGGAATTTTTGAATAACCTATTCAAGGGTAAAATTTAGATTGATAAAAATACATTCATATATTATATAATTATCTTATACTTTTGAGGTAAGGTGTCTACTAGTTTATACTTCCCCTCACCTCAAAATGGGGAACATGTCAAAGAGGCATGACCTCTACATTGTATATAGTTTCAGATTTAGTGGGGGAATGTTATGGAAACATGTTCTCCATAGTTATACAAGTTTTCCATTTTATATTTTAGTGGGGGCATGTCATGGGAACATGTCTTCCACATTTTCAAAATTTAAAATTGGCCAAATTACATAATTTAATGATTTAGATACACATTTGTGGTAGTATTCTATGCATTGGTACCATTGGTATACCTAGGTTTCATCTTGAGACATATATGAAGTGCATTAAAAAGGGAACCTTAAATAAAAAATCAAAATAAATTTAATATTTCAAATAATTCTATGGACTTTAGCATACACTCGTATGGACATTTACAAATTATTATTAACTCAATCTATTAGAGTAGTTGGTTCACCTTTTGACAAGGTTAAGGTTATTAAAGCACTCAATCTTACTAATTTTATAAGTTATAATTATTTGAATCATCTAGATTCACCAAATATAGTGTGATTTGATTGGATTACTCACACTAACTAGCTTATAAGTATGATTGGGTTGCATAGTTGAACTAATCTTAATTGTCAGGTAGAAACTCACCTTTTATCCAATGTTGGAGGAAAGATATCCTACAATATTTATATAAATTTACACTTGATGGTTTTAGTTTTTTCCTAATCTCAATTTCAAATATTCATATTAAAACATCTTTTCAACTCAAATTTACAAAAGGTAAGATAGTTACATCGACACACAAGTTTACTCCTAACCTTGTTGTCTTTAATCTCAAACATCTCAAACACTTTTAGTTTCAAATTACATGCCCTAATTATATATTGTAACATGATCTTAGTTATATTCCATTCACTAACAAAGCACTCAATTTGGAGTCACACAAAGACAAGGTGTGTTATACACACCCAAGTACACACTTCTTTTTATTTAGACTAAAAATTTCATTACTATATTTAAGTGTGGGATGTAGATACTAAATGTGAATTCTATATCACCTAAGCCTTGTATTCCTAGAAATTACTTTTCATGGATGCACCCTTCAGTTCCTAGACCTTCATGTTGAAAGGCTCACATTCGCTATCTCTTATGCCTATTGTTCATCTATTAGTCTTACCATATGTTATTTTGATGACCAAGACTTCTATACTACTCAAAATTATATAAAACTTATTATTATCATCCTCTATATGTTTTTGGAATGTACTTATTTTATATTTTCTCAAACACTTACATCCAATGTATATTCCTACATTGATGCAAGTTTCATATGCCAAACTAAGTGTCTAATGTCATAAAGTCATTCAATTTTCAATTATAACATTTCCTTATGGTTGGATTAAGTTATTAAATTTGATATGTTTCCTAAAAGGATTGTTATATATGCATGAACAATCCTCATTTTTTCCTCACCAAGTAAATACCTAGCAACTCACAAGTTAATTTACTAAAATAACTCAATCAAACATTGAAGTGAGCAAATATTCCTTATTCTTTGCTATTTTAATATAAGTCATATAGATATCACATTTATAGGTTTGAAGTACTTAAGGATCATCCCATGATCCATATTTTCCAAGTTACAAGCTAGCTCACTCTATGTACTTACTTATTGCACATTGCATCCTTATGTACACACAAACCAATGGGAGAACTACACAATTATGAGACATTCTTCAAAGCATTGGATATAAAGGTAGAATCCATTGATATAGTGTTCCTTGGGGTATCTTGACACCATGTGCCCACTAAAACATTTTTCTCATAGTCACTCTATGGGCAAGGAAACTAGGGTTTTATCATTTGATAAAGAGCAACATCTTATCTCAAGATCTAAACACACTAGAGAAAAAAACAAGAAAACAAAACAAAAAAGTTACAGGTGGTCACATCTATATCTAGATAATATTTCATACTATACACCTACATCCAACTCAGACACTAGCATTGATGCAACTATCTATATCTAATGCAAGCATCTAAGGCCATAGAGTGCAAGATTATAAAATTTGATGATTATTTTAGAATCATGATCTAGTACAATTTTAGCTTATTTTAATCTAGATTTACATGTGCATAGTAAACCAGCTAAGTACTCTTGTTTTTCATTTATTTTAATATCAATAAATAGTTTTACTTACTATTTTTATCATATCTCAACATCTAAATATAGAATATTTTTTACCTGAGTTTATAATTAATTATCCTACCATATATCTATTTATCATCCTTATTCTTATTCATTTATATATTATTAAACCCATATTATGTTGTCTTACCTCAATTTAGAGTTAACCACTATTATTTAACCCTTATTGCATTTCTATGTCTTGATATTTAAAAATATTGTAGGTCAACACTCCTCATGGGTCAAAAGGGAGTGAAATGGGTTTAGCCTTCTCCATGATATTAATGATATCAATTGTAGACTTGGTATAGATGGTTGGTACTATTAGAAGGTTTTTATTTCCCATTTTTTCCATTTTTCTTATTCCCTTTTCCCTAATTTCCTCACTTGGTGATATTTTAGGACCCTCAAAGTTTAATTTTAAAATGCACATCATGGACATGATGATATATTTATCTTTGGATAGTGGGTGGGGATTCACTATCCCATTGTTGGTAGATGATAGTGAATGTGGAGTCTATAGGTTTGTTTGGTGAATTTCAAATAGATTTGGGTCACCATGGGAAATGAAAACCTTTCTTAAACACAATAATCTAATTTTTTTCAAAGAGAGTTAAAGGGATTACCTTCATCTTATCTATTAAAGGTCTCTAAATAATAATGTTGTAGCTAGTGTCCTTTTATATGACATAAAATCCCATGAGTACAATTTTGGGAAGTGATAGGTAGCACAATGTTCCCAATTGAATTGGACTTGAGGCTATCATAATCTCAAAACATGTTTTTGGTCATTATTTAGTTGGTTTATCCATAGCTAAGCCTTTGAATAAATAATAAATGGACTCTATTGATTGAATACCCATCATGGACAATTGTTTTTTTTGACATAGTTATTATAAATGCAAACCTTTAAGTACAATTTTGGATCTCTTCTTCTAGCCATATCGATGGCTAGAAGTAGGTGCCTAAGATCAAATAAATATCTAGTTTCTCTTGAATCTTGCCCAAGATGATACATATCTAAATCTATATGGTTTATTTATAATTATAGAGGAGCTATAACAATAGCTACATGTCCAAGCATAAAGTATTTCTAGGTGATGAAAAAGACATTTTGTAAGAAGCTCCATGAAGGAAATATGGGAAAAGATCTTTTTGAATTTGGAAATAAGGCCATATCTCCCCATAATTTTGAGTTTTCCTTGATTGTCAAACTCCAAGACATTTTTAATATGGGAAGTATGTCATTGATATCCCATTGAATAAGGGAGTATGTTGGCATCCTCAACTATGTATAAATCAATGTGTTAACATAGGTTCCTAGAAAACCCATCAAAACATGTTAATTTGTGTTTATCTGAAAAATAAGATATAGAATCAGAACATAATTCAATTCATAATTACATATATATATATATATATATATATATATATATATATATATATATAAAATAAAATGTAGACTAAATTATATAAAACATTCATTATTATTGAATTATTAAATAGATTTGGATAAAACATAGCATACATTGCACATATAAAAAGTATAAAAATATGTTCAAGAAGACCTATATCATATCTCTATATTAATTTATATATTTTAGGACTCCTTTTCATTATAACTGATCATTATTTATATAACTTTGAAAAACATTATCACTTCACATTCCATCCTTTTGGTTTAAGATCAAATGAGTATTTTCACATTCTATATACTTTTAGAATACATACATAGGCCAAATAAGTGCAAAATATAATGTTTTATGTAGATTAATTTACACTATACAATTGTCATGCATTTACACTTTATGATTTTATAATTTGATTCTACTATTAACACTTTCCCAAACTTAGATAGTTGTCTTGTCCCAAAACAAAGTCACAAGAAGTGTACCTTATGTTGGAGATAAGAGAAATAGCTATGGTGAAGGGATGGTCCAAAAACATTTCTTATAGTAATCTCTCAAGCTGTTGATTACCAGTTTTCAACTCTTGCCCACTACTTAACCACCCTTGCAAGTTTTTAACTAAGTAGCATACCAATCTACTACCCTTCAATTTTTTAATATATTAACATAACTAAGTGGCTGCCCTTTATAGGTTTTTAACTAATTTTTTAACCCTAAATTTAGATGTGTGGTTATCTAGGGTTAAAGGGTATTATATTAGATTTTATACAAGGGTGTTGAACTAACCTATTGATTGGGACAATTAATAAAATACTTATAAAAATAATATTCTAAGTTTATACAATTGATATTATTAAAAATAATCAGTACAACTATTAGTATATATTACAATAAATTCAAAAAAATGATACTTAGTTGGTTTAATCTAGAAGATGATGGAAATGGTTTGGAAGGTGATCCTATAATAGTCTTTATATTCTAAAAATACTCTTTTTTGGCCTTAGATGCTTACATTAGATCTATATAATTACGTCGACATAGGTGTCTGAATTTGATATAGGTATCCTATATATAATACTAAATAGATATAGATGTGACCAATAGGATCCGTATAGGTTTTCTATCACCTATTTTTTGATGTCTTCAAATCATGCACATAGATCATCGCTCTTTTCCAAATGATCAGACCCTATATATTTACCCTTGGTGTGACTATAGTAAAAATAGGTTAATGGGGTCACAATGTTGAGATACCCCAAAGACTCTTTTATCAATGGGTGTTGCCTACATATCTAATACTCTGAAGAGGGCCTTAAACTTATGTATTTCACCCATATGTTTTGGATTTTGTGTGCACAAGGATGAAAGGTGTGATAATAAAAGACATATAATGACTAATCTTATAACTCAAAAAATGTGGCTCATGAACTACTATTCAAAAACTTATAGCCTATGTAAATACCACACTTATGCCTAATATATAAACAAGGATAAATAGGTTAGGTTTTCTCACTTGAATGTTTGATTGAGTGGTTCTTGGTATATGTCCTTATGAGTAGTATGTGATTTCCAGGTGATTTCTATGTATGTAATGAATGAGGGTTGATATTGTAAATATACCAATACCTTTTATAAATATATCATGATAAATCACTTAGGTCTACTTTTAGAATACCTTTTTTTGGTGAATTAGATGACTTTTGGACACTAGACACTTTATAATAAAAATGGACACTTGTGGCAATGCATATGTATATTTAGGATGTAAGTGAATATGAAGCTAAAATAAGGTATAGTTCTATAACTCACAGTAAAGGATAATAATCAGGTTTAAAGATTTTTACACATATAGAAGGCCTAGTCAAGAGAATAAAAATGGTCATACTAAGAGATAATAAATTTGGCACAAGGAGATAGTGAACATGAGCCTTTTAGAAATGGTTAGCTATATAATTAAAAGGTACAATCATGAGAAGTATTTTCCAAGTATATAAGAATGAGGTACTTGTTGACCAAATTTTACTTTTAGGTTAAATTTAGACCCCTATAGGTAAAAAACATGACTTTTTAGATGTTTAAGGGTTTAATACTTTTTCATATGCTATATTATGGTTTAATTGATGTTATCTAATGTATTTTTATCATTAGTCATGGTTTCATAAGAGTATTTATCATTTTAGGTCATTTAGTGGGCTTTTAGAGGTCATAAATGTAAGTAACATAGTTCATAAGGGATCTAGGTGTCCTTTTCATTTCAAAAATCAAGGAGGTCATATTCCCTATCAGGGATGTTAGTTACATCAGAATCTTTTAGGTTGTATAACTAAAACTCAAGAAATCAACTAATAAAGGGAGCGTTCGGCACTTATACGACCCATGGGGGAAGGTGACACATGGGAGAAGGTTATTTAATGTCTATTTATCTTCATAAAACTCATATAAATGTTTTACATGATTTGGAATTGCCATTTTTAACTTAAAACCATTTTGCTTCTTCTTTACCTTTTCAGACATATAGAAGTGACCAGCAAGTTTGTGCTTAGTATAGATAGCTCAAGAGGTTTTATGGTAAATTATTTTTTTAGTTGATATTACACTCAAAGAACTTAATTTACATATCAATATTGTAATTATTGATCAACTATGCTTTATGAATCATCCTTTACAAGCTGACTATGTTTTAATACTTATTATTTCATGCACCCTATAGGTTTTTCTCTATTTTGGTCAAGTCCATACAAACCATTGGTGATGCTAAATCCAAAGTATTTTGGATACCATATCATATTTTATCCATACTTATTTTCATATTTCATGGTATTTTTATGGGAAAGTTAGTCCATGTTAGAAGGAAGGTGCCACCATGTGCAGTCTCAATCATAGTTCTTGTTTGTAGAATTTTGGTTTCCTATAGAGGTATCATGTAGTTAGAATATGGTTTTTCATAGGTATAAAGGCCATATTATAATATATATCCATGTTTATTCCCATAACAACATGTCTTGATCAAGTATACAGTCATGAATACCTCAGCCAACTCCCATATACTCTTCAGCCTTAGTCATGACTTGTAAAGGTTTTTAAGATGTATATAGAAGTGTGATAAAAGTTTAAAAGCTGTATTAAATCCTCTTATAACATGAAATAGTTAATTTATCTTTAAAATAGTGAATAAAATGTTATGGTAGTCATGTAACATACTCATTGTTTGCCTACATACATGAAAATATGCACCTACAAGTGCCCTCATAGGACCAAGCATGTTCAAAATAAATTTTGGAGATGATAAAGGCCCTTTTTAATGTAAATGAACTATTTATAATACTTGGGATAGGACTAAATCTCATAAAATTTCCAAGAAATTCACATTGTCCATACTTGTACTCACAGTGTACCATGGAATTACACCTACAGGTGCAAGGAAGAAAGTGTCCATGTGAAAAGGAAGGTGTTGAAATTTATTTTAGGCATTTTATAATGTGAAATATGTATTTTAAAGTATGGATACAAGTTTTCAAATCATAATAGGTCTAAATCAATTCATATTGCCCATGTTCTTCCCATTGCCTGTATACATTGAAAATCCACACCTACAGGTGGTTTAGTAGAGGGTTAAGGAGCCATTTTGAAATACTATACAAGTGGTGAAACTAATTATAATAAATAACATGTTTAAAGTACCATAATATTAAAATTTTAAATTTATAGATAGCTTGGTAAAGCTGAAGATCACCTTTTAATAGTAAGAGATTGAATTTTAGGAAGGTTTTCCCAAAAAGTGAAAACAGAGGTCCAAGGGGTTTTTATGAATCTATTACAACACGTTTACAAATGTTTAAAATCATATAAAAAGGTTAATATAGTATCCTAATTAATATAAAAGAGATATTCCAATTATGGGAGTAAGAAATTAAGTGGAAAGAAGTTGTTTGGGGCCTCAAAGTTGCCTATAAAAACATTGAAACCCTACACTGATATCTACATGATTTGAGTTTGAATGACCCTTTTGATATTATAAGGAGCAAATAAACACACTCTCATGTGGGAAAGAAATATCCATTGATTGAATAATGTATCAATAACATTAATTATATGTAAATAGTTGTTGATGTATAGTTTTCCAAACTCATGGACACCTACAAGTGTCCCTTTACAAGAAAATAGGCACCTACAACTGAGAAGATAGTTAGTGACTCATACAAGGTGTTTGATTGTGTTTTAGAACATCCAAGATAAAAATAAGATGAATTAAAGTGATAGGTGACCATAAATATTAAACTTAAGTCTTCATATATCAATACCAAGGCTCAAATGAGCTAATGCACACTTACAAGGGTCAAATAGGTAGGGATTCATGGTCATGATAGAGGAAACTCAGTATTTGATATCAATGTCCTTATAAAGAGGTTAAATAGAGGTTAAAATTATGATACAAGTCTATGATCATGTCCATGAATATCATGATGAATTTCATAAATTCTTAGAGTGATGAAACAAGCCTACTCAAACCTCTTACAGCCCTGTATGCACCTACAATAATCATTTTACAATCTTAAACATGAATTGAAGATAAAGAGATGAATGTGCTTAGGGAGAGAGATAAGGTTACAATAAAATTTTAATGGTTCATATTTTATTGGTAAATTATTTCCATAATCTCTAGGACCCACTTCAAGATTAACATCTACTCTTTCTATTAGTCCATTAGTTGTAGTCCATACAGTTGCATTTGGACTCCTTGCTCAATGGGTATGAATGAAGAATATAAATAAGGAGAGTTTTTTTGGGTGAATTATAAGATTAATTAGAATTAGTTTTAGATGGTTAAATTTTTTTGAAAGCCTAATAGTTTTGTAGTTACCATTTTTAGGTCATTCTTAGGTGGAGCTAAAAAATACAAGAAAATAGTCTTTTTGGAGGCCTTTTTGAGCAATTTGAGTCCGTTAGGTACCTAAATCAATGATTGTAACTTCAAAATTTGGTAAATATCCTCATTATTACATAATAAAAATCATAAAATAATAAATTTTTCTTGTTGAATGGGGATATAGCTCATTATTTTATCTTGGAGGTCAGCCAGTCAAGAAAAATCAAGGTTTGGTAAAATAAGCTAATGAGGTCAAAATGGGAAAATTAACTTGATGGAAAGATTTGTAAAAATAAAAATAAAAATTTGAGGTTTATTAAATTAAAATAGGTGATATTAAACTCTAGTTCAGACTCAGACCTATCAAAATGACCAAAATACCCTTGCACATAGTTTGACTAGACAAGCTTCCTTTATGCCTAGTTGGTGAATGAAAGAAAAATGTGAAAAGGAGTGATTGGGAGGTTATGTGATGAATTTTTAACATTTAATTATGTGTTATAATTCATAATATACTATCCCAACCATTAATTATTAGTCCAAATAGCCCAAACTAGCAAGGTGCATGCTAAGCCCTTAGGCTTTAAGGAGACCTAGAGCCAATTGGGGGTCTAACCTCACTTATAGTTATTTATGAGATATATAGTTTATGTAATAATTTTTATGGGATGTATTTATAAATTTATGAGATTTTTATATGCAAATAAACTTATAATAAATATAATTTTATCTCATAGATGGTCTAAACAAGTAGGAAAGGTAAAAATAAGCTCGATAAGGTGATTTCAAGTGCTCATATCTCCTCTAAAACTATGAATGTATACCAAAAGAGTTTTTAGGGATTATTATGGTATCATTAAATCATGTTTTTGTCATTTTTTATCAGTTCCAATGTTAGATATTTATGAACAAAGCTTAAGAAGGAAAACTGCCTAAAACCCTTGAAAACCCTCAATCAAGACCTAATGGAGAAAATAAACTTGGAGAGATATCTATATGACATATTTTTAACATGAAATTTATTTTAAATTATAAATTTCTCACTCATTATCCCTCCCATACTTTTGATATGTACATAATTATATGGATAGGGTGCAAAATAGGGTACTTTTGACCATTTTATGTGTTTTGTAGGTTCTATAAGAGATTTGAAGATGTAATCAAGTTTGGAAGTAATATATGTAATTAATATAGATAAATATGTTAATTTTATTCTTTTAAAAAACTTATAAGTGTTTAAAAAATATCTCTCATCTCAGCCAATCAAACTTGGCATAGTGAACACAATGGTGAGAAGGGTGAAAACTTTAAGTGTGAACCTTTTTAAGGTGTACCTGAGTATTATAACGAAATATAGAGTATTTAAAAGTGTCATCCACTCAATATAATTTATTTTAATGTAAAATTTAATCCAATTTCAAGGCCAAGTTTCAGGGGTGACATAAAAAGGAGATTTTTAGATTACAAGCAGTGATGGATTACTTCTAAGAGATTTTAGATGAGTAAGACTACAACCAATGCATGGAGAGGAATTTATAAAATCCTTCCCTTTAATTACAATAATAATACCTATCCATATTTATTTTTGGGATGTTCAAATAGGTCCAAATCATAAATGCAATTTTTGAGCAAGGACAAGGAGTTTCATGCCACTTTTCATAAGTTTCATGACTTGTATAAACACTTGGGCCTCCTAAAATTACATGGTTAATTTCACACCTATTTCTCATGAATATTTAACCTCTCTTATCATCTTTAAAAGTGTCCAAATGACCTTTGGACTTCCCTTGTCTCACCCCTCTTCTAAAGGCTATAAATATTGATCTTTTTGGCTCTTTTGAGTAGCCTCCATTGGTTGATGGTGAAACCCTAGCCAATTTTATACTTGAATGTATCTTTAATAAATAAAAAAATTTAATTTTCCTAATTATAATATGAAACTATTGAATTTTGTTTCAATCTTTTTGGTCTTGTCTAGTAGAAGATGATCTTTTCTAGTATGTTATCCTTGATTGTTCACCAAGTGTGCAGAAGTGTAATTGTTGTAGGTATATTTTAGTGTTATATTTTAAGTATATAAGTGTCTAAAAAATGGTTCATGATTTTATTCTCCCAAATAATCATTCATTACCCTCCTACATATCAAATTACCTTTTGAACCTAGCATGTGAAACATTGATGTAACAATTTGTCTTGTGTTGTATGTTTTATGTGAAGAAGGCTTTGTTTTTATTTAAGTAGTATAATTTTAGTCAATAGGAGAAAATTAAATATTGGTGCATCACCTTTTAATTTTATTAATTTTTCTTCTCAACCCTTTTCATACCAAGTTGATAAGTAGGAGAGTGTTTCAAAGAGTGCACCAAGGGAACTATCCCTTCTAGAGATTCATCTCACCAAATTGTTTACCCACAACAAGTGAGATGTTTCCATTGTGATACTTGGATGAGGAGATCTAGGAATCTCCTCAAGGGGTGAAAATCCAATTGATAATAGTTTTTTGCATGCCCAGTGGGACTCTAAGTCCTAGAAGATTATCTAAGATTGGTGTTGGTCTTGGCATATTTACAGCTATAAGAACATCTACATTCAGTACTTAGTGACTCCAATAAGTTTTCAACTCTTTAGTTTTTATTCATTCCTTAATTTTCATGCCAAAGGTGACCAATAGGTCTACTACTAAAGGTATACCTTTTGATTTTGTGTAATTACCTTTGTATTTTGTCAAAAGATTTAGATTTATGAATACTCATCCTTATTCAAGAGAATTGGAGTTTAAGAAATCCAATTTTATACTTAGTTCAAACCATAATTCACATAGCCTACATTACAATATGTCTATTAACTAACCTTTTATAGCCTTCACTAGGTCATCTCCCTTAAATTTTTCCCAATATGACCAAATTCCTAAAACAGCCCCTAAGAGTGTTCAATATTTTAGTGTAGAAGGTCCTACTACTCCCATTGAGCACATTATAAACATAGAAAAATAATATAATATCCATAACATCGCTCAATATAATGTGTTCATTAGGATGTTATCATTGTCTTTCAAAGGGAAAGATTTAGATTAGTATGGGACTCTACCTAAACATTCCATTGCTTCATGGGATAAACTAGGAGATCTATTGTCTAAGAGGTTTGAAGAGACGAGCGACTATTTATCACTATATAAACAATTAACCACTATCAAGATGGCTCCTCAAGATTATATGCATGATTTTAACTCTATATTTCAAAAAACATAAGATAGGATCCCATCCCTTGTGAGACCTACTCCAAATTATTCCTTCTTGTATTACCTAAAAGCATTGAATAGTGATATAGCCATGATGATCCAATCCATGGGTGGGAATACACTACCTTTTGCCTATGAGATAGTAATTAATGATAATAATTTTCTTGTTTAATAAGGTGAGATTTCTCGTAGATCACTAATGCCATTATTTCTTGATTTTTAGCCTCCTAATCAAGTTACACTACCTATCTTGGCTCCTTTGCCTAATAGTCAAGAAAAGTTTGCCCTTTCCCCTACCAATGAGATTCATGAAGTCAAGAGTTTGATTCAAAGTGTTACTAATGAATTCGTTACTCTTAAAAGTGAACAACATCAAAGTTACAAGCCTTACCAATCCTACAATTAGTTTGGACAAGCAAATAGGTCTCCTTTTCAAGGTAATGCTCAAGGACAAGGTCAAATCACTCAATCTAGGCATTACCAAAGTTACAATACTAATGCCCCATAATATTTTAAATCTCTTGTTCCCACTCAAAATAAGTTTTTTCAATAACAACCTTGTTACCCTTCTATGACCAAAATCAAGACCAAGTTTCATACACCAATGAAATGCATAATCAAGCCATGACAATGCAAGGTAGTCAAGCATCTCAAGTTTCTAATTTTGATGTGCCAATGCAAAATGAAATGGAAAATGAAAAAGAAACAATCAGATTATGCTCTTGTAAATAATTTAGAGGGAGATTTTTGTGCCATCAATCATTTGGTAAATTTAAGGAATGTGAATGTTAGTGTGTCCTCTAATACTAGATCTAAAAATAGGGTTGTTGAAGAAACACAAGAGGATAATCAAGGACCTATTTTTAATCCTAAATCATCTCCAATGGTGTTTGGGTCTAACTCAGATCCTAATTTGTAATAAGATTAGAAGTTTCAAAATTTAAGGCCAGCTCTTACATATCCATCTTCACATGCTACACCATAAGGTAATAGTGCTTCCAAAGAGCCTTGAAATATGTGAAATCATTCTATCAATGTTATGGATCATATAAAGAAGTTACATATAAATATTTCCTTATGTGATTCATTTACATTACTAGGATAAAAGGATATGATTCAAAACGAATTTCAAGGACTAAGTAAGCAAGTTGGATTAACTAGGACTGAAAATGTTTTCTTAGTGAATGTAACTCAACCCATTGGTGGATAAGCAAAGAAAATTGATAAGACTCTTCCTTTTTATCTATCCTTGATCATTTATTATTTCTTAGTTCATTATTTTATCATAGATAGTGGGGCTAGTTCTTCAATTATGCCCAAGTCATTAGTGGATAAAACTAGGCCTCAAGTATGAACCAATAACTAAAGGAGTTTTAAAATTGGATGGATCACTAGAATAGACCTTAGTAGTATTTAAGGATTTGAATTTGAATTTACATTCTTGTCCTAATTTTTCCATTCCTCATTATGTGATTATGGTAGATTTAGCTCCATACTTTTCTCTTTATTTGTCATGAAAGTTTACAGCCAAGATAGGTGGATACTTAGCAACCAATTACTCCTATATGGTTTTTAGGACAAAGTATGGTACCAAGCTAAATATTAAATTAGAGATTGTTCATCACACTCATTTAAAGGCCTACATGCCTAAGGTTATAAATTTCAATTATGTTATTCTTGATGAGGAACTTCACATGCATCAATCTCTAACCTCTTCTCTTGAAGGAGTTTCTAATTTTTATCTATATGAATGGGGAGCTAATAACTATGAGAATGATCCTTAAAAAATATTAGAATAAACTAGTATTAAGTGCATTATATTCATGAGGAGGAATTTTTCATTCCAAACTTGATGAAGCTAAGTGAGAACGTGGATGGTTTATGGCAGCTATTCTTTGATGGATATAGAAGCAAGGTTAGAGCAGGTGGTGGAGCAATTTTATTTTCTCCATCCAAGTAAAGGTACTACTCTACTTTTATATTTCACTTCACTTGTACTTGTAATGTGGAAAAATATGAGGCCCTCTTTCATGCCTTGAGTGGGCTAGGAAAAGAGGTGTGAAAGAGTTGCAAGTGTATGGTGATAGTGAGTTAGTTGTGAACCAAGTAAAAGGCCAAACTATGACTAAGAACTATTTGCTTAAGTCCTATGGAAGATTTACAAGCCTTAAAAATATAATTTATCCCAAAGGAATACAACAAACATGCTGATAGGTTGGCAGTAATTAGAGCTCAGTTTGATGTTCTAAAGGGTATAAGAGAAGATAAGAACTAGCCACATCTTCAAGTGATTTTAAGGCCCTCTATACCTAATAATGTCACTAATTGTAAATTGTTTTATACTAACCAAAAATATATATCTTTTTCTACAATATGAGGTTGAGTTTTCCTCAACAAATTAGTCCAAACTATAGTAGAAATATGGAGGGTAGATTGTACAATTAAAGATAAACAAGCTCCCTAAAGGCTTAGTCACACTTGAGAGTATCTTCAATGATGATTAGAATTTGAAGAGGGAAAAGGAAATAATCTCTAATAATTAATAAAACTATGAGAGAGTAAAAATATTAAATGATAAGTTTCTTCTTCTTGGGAAGGTATGTACTAGAGAAGAAATATATGCTTTTATTGAGTTATGCAAGGAAATTTCTGATGTCTTTGCATGGGAATATTGTGATTTAAAGGGTTTTAATCCACACTTGGCTCAAAATATCATAGATATAGATGACAATGATATGCCTATTAATTAAATACTAAGGTCAATCAATCCTAATATTTAGCCTCTCATGAGAAAGGAACTTACAAAGTTGATTGAGTCTAAGATCATTTTTCTTATTAAACATTAATCTTGGTTGACAAAATTAGTCATAATAAGGAATAAGAATGGATAAATTAGGTTATGTTTTGACTTTATAGACTTGAATATATTTTATTTTAAGGACCATTATCCTCTTCCTTCCATGGAGAAAATTTTTCAAGTTGTGGCAGGTAGTGAAAGGTTCTCACTCCTTGCAGGATACTCAAGATATAATCAAATTTTGGTGAAGGAAAGTGACCAATATAAGATATATTTTACTAATAAATGGGTTATTTATTATTATAGTAAAATTAATTTTGGCTTTTTTTTAATTCTCATGCAAATTTTCAATGTGTAATGGATATGGATTTTCAAAGTCTATTAAATGACACTATGTTGGTATATCTTGATGATATCACAATTTTTTCTAAGGATGTGAAGGATAATTTCAATCACCTTAGGAATATTTTTTAGAGATTTAGAGAGTTTGGAATCTATCTCAATACAAATAATTGTGTGTTTTTTTTCCATGAAGGTAAAATTTTGGGACACATAGTCTCAAAGAAAGACCTATCCATAGATCCTGAAAGGGTGAGTGCAATCTTGGCATTGGCTTTACCAAAACTCAAGAAAGGTTTAAAAAGTTCCTTTGGAAAAATAAATTTCATAAGGAGGTTTATTCCTAATTTTTATAATTTATTCAAGCCTCTAACCTCTATGCCAAGGAAAGATGAAGTGTTTAATTTGATAAGAAGGAATGAGAGTTTTGAAGAGATCAAGAAAGCTATTGCTCAAGCTCCAACTCTTGCAAGTCCTAATTTCTAAAAAGATTTCAACTTTTATACCTTTATAAATGAAGAATTAATATTTGACATGCTCACTCATTAAAATAAATAGATTTATGAACAAGGCTTAAGAAAAAAAATGACCTAAAACCCTTAAGAACACTTAATGAAGACCTGCTGGAGAAAACAAGCTTGGAGAGATATAAAAATGACATATTTTTACCATAAAAGTGATTTTAAATTGTAAAGGACACAGTCAATATCCCTCCCATAATTTTTAGTTTTATGGAATTGTATGGATAGGGTGAAAAACAAGGTACTTTTGACCATTTTGTGTGTTTTAAAAGTTCTAAAAGAGGTATAAATATGAAATAAAGTTTGGGAAGAATAAATGGAATTAATATAAATCTGTATGGTCATATTATTCTATGAAAAAACTTCTAAATGTTTAAACAATAGCTCTCATCTCATCCAGTCAAAATTGGCATAGTGAACACAATGGTGAGAAGGGTGAAAACTTTAAGTGTGATTCTTTTTAAGGTGTACCTAAGTAGTATAAGGCCATGGAGACTATTTAAAAGTTTCATAAACTCCCTCACACTTATTTTCATGTAAAAATAAGTCCAATTTTGAGGCCAAGTGTGAGGGGTGATTGAAAGAGGAGCTTTTCAGACTAGAGGCAATGATGGCTTACTTCCAAGAGATTATAGATGAGTAGGACTACAACCATTACATATAGAGGCACGTATGAAATAATTCCCTCTCATTCCAATGATCATAAATTTCCTTATTCATTTTTTTAATCTTCAAATAGGTCCAAATCATAAAGCCAATTTTTTTAGCTAACACAAGTAGTTTCATGCCATTTTTCATAAGTTTCATGACTTGTATGGATACTTAGGGATATAAAAATTTCATGTTTAGATTCACACTTTTTTATAATTCATATTTAACCTATTTTATAAACTTTAAAAGTTTCCAAGTTACCTTTGGATTTCCCTTGTCTCGTCCCTCTTCTCCAAAGGTTATAAATATTAATCTTTTTGGCTCTTTTGAGTAGCCTCCATTAGTTGATGGTGAAACCCTAGCCAATTTTTTACTTTAATGTCTCTTAAATAAATAAATAAAAGTTAATTTATCTATTTTAATTATATAAAATTGAGTTTTATTGTAATATTTTTGGTCTTGTCTAGTAGAAGATGATCTTTTCTAGCATGTTATCCTTGATTGTTCATCAAGTGTGCATAAGAGTAATTGTTATAGGTCTTTGTTAATATTATCGTTTAAGCGTATAAGTGTTTCATAATTTTTTCATGATTTAATTCTCCTAGATAATAATTAATTACCATCTTAATTATTAAAACACCTTTTGAACCTAGCATATGAAACATTGATTGTAATAATTTGTCTTGTGTTGTGAGTTTTGAGTGAAGAAGGCTTTATTTTTCTTTAAGTAGTATAATTTTAGTCAATAGGAGGAAATTATATATTGGTGTATCACCTTTAATTTTTTTTATTTTGTATTATTAACCCTTTTCATACCAATTTTATAAATAGGAGAGTGCTTCAAAGAGTGCATCAAGGAAACTAGCCCTTCTAGAGATTCATCTCACTAAATTGTTTACCCACAACAAGTGAGATGTTTCCATTATGACACTT